>CAWUFW010000216.1:2115000-2422500 GCA_963921515.1 Calotriton arnoldi | reverse complement strand
AGGATTATGGTAATTTGGGGATCTGGCCCTGATGACCACTCGTTTTGGGAATCATGCAGTATAACGTCCCAAATAGCAGCTATAGGGATTTTATGAAGACCCATTGAGTCTTTGTACAGCACAACACTTTCAGCCTCAGCCTGAAGGCACTTGCTGCTGGTGTGGGCAATCGGGAGAGGAGGTTCTGGTGTCCTTCTCAGTCTAGTGATCAAACGTTTGGCTAACAGCATGCCCAGATCGAGAAAGCGGGAAGTAACCGTTTGCTGTTTTTTGTTTGAAAAAGGTACAAAATACATACTTCCCATGTGCGGGACAGTGTCAGTACTGCTGGATAATGTGGCTGTTACTGGCCGCCGGTATGTCAAGAATCGGGCAGGTCAATAGCATGTGGAGGTCCACATCTGGAATGCGACCTAGGACAAGCTGCATCAGTGCGGTGGAAAGATCTATTAATTTTAGCTAGTGTGACGTAATTTTGAATTAGAAGTGGGCGTTGCGAGGGACTTGATGTGGACTTTCTAGTATTGCAGCCCATTCTGACAGTTTAGGGATGATGCAGGTCCAACTCCCAGCACTGCCTCGAAGGCAATAGCGACACCGCTGTCGCAACAAGGCAGTAAGCCACCTAGTGAGATGTCTATCAGTTCCCATAACCTGTAAATACTCGATAGTGAGATGTCTGGTGTTCCCCGGTCATGTCCCCCAATTGCCTCCTAAATTAGAAAGCAATGAAGTGTGTAATTGCGCTGGGTGCAGGCCATCTTCCATTAGTGTTGTAGGGCAGCAAGGTACCATCTCGGTACAGGTAGCCTAAGGTGTGGAGGCCAGCTTCCAGTCGAGGGCTTTTCTGTGGATGTGTTAACTGTTTGACCTCGAGGCGTGCCCTGTAGGGGTAGCGCTGACACATGGTATTGTCAATCGTGTTATGTACAAACTTCTGCGGTAGCGCTGGTATGTGACTCCAAGCAGTGGGTTCTGGCAGCCTCCCTGAGCACGGGTGAAACAGCTGAAGTAGTGCCGAAAGAGTCCAGGCCGGTGAACATGGCTGTCTGACAGTTGGAGTCCTGCTATCCACCTGGTCGCCCATTGAAGCTGGGAGGCAAGATGCATATTGGGAAGTGCTAATCCACCATGACCAGTAGGCAAGTATCTTAAACCAAATGAATTTTTGCAT
The DNA here is from genome assembly GCA_963921515.1 of Calotriton arnoldi. Classification (NCBI taxonomy): domain Eukaryota; kingdom Metazoa; phylum Chordata; class Amphibia; order Caudata; family Salamandridae; genus Calotriton; species Calotriton arnoldi. The sequence goes on along the minus strand of CAWUFW010000216.1, from coordinate 2,421,326 downwards.
GGCACTTTCAAGTGTGCGGAAGGGGGGTGAAACACAAATGGGTAATTAGTGAAATATGGTAGTCTTGGCAAGGCCACCTTTTTAAGTAGGGCTACCCAACCCATAACCGAAAGGGGAAGCATGCTCCAGAAGGACATCTGGGACCTGAGCGCTATATTTCCCACGATTAGTCTAACAAATCTGCTTCCTGGTGATAGACTCTGATCCCTAAATATCGGACTCTATTGGACTGTCATGTAATGGGGACACCATTAATTATGAAAGCAGGGTCCGGGCATGTTGGAGCAAATGAGAATAGACTGGACTTAGCCTAGTTTACCCATAGGTCAGATAGGGCTGCAAAATAGTTGAGCGTCTGAGCCAATATAGAGGGATTGGATCCCATGTCATGGATATATAGATCATTGGCATATAAAGAAATTGTCATCTCCTAGGGGATGCCTCAGTCTGTACCTGGTGTTTGAATAGCAGCTGCAAGGGGTTCTATGGCCAGGGAAGAGAGCAGTGGGAAGAGTGGGCATCCCTGGCGGGTACCACAACACACTGGGAATCGGATCTGATATATAGTAGTCATTCTTCACTCTGGCTGTTGGTGCTGTATAGAGCAGGCGAAGGAATCTGCACCAGATACCATAGCAAGCTAAGGTGGCAAAAAGGAATTCCCATTCCAAAGAATCAACTGCTTTCTCCAGATCAAGTACCAAACACCCAGAGTTTGGCCACTGAAGTGTGAAATAAGTAGAAACCCAGAAAAAGCATTGCAGGTTCAGTGTTACGAGCTGGGAGAAAACCGTTTTGGTCTGGGTGGACCAGAGGCTGGATGAAGGGCGATAGCTGGTCAGTGAGTATATTGGCTAGTATTTTATAATCTGAGTAAAGCCTGGGGGCGGTAAGAACCCAGGGCAGTAGGATCTGTCTGGTTTGGGTAGAGAGATTAGTAAAGCCTCACATAGTGACTTGGGGAGAGTGGAAGCTGCAAGTCAATGTATAGGGCGGGTTAGCGGAGGAGCCAACACCAGGCCATAAGCCTTGTAATACTCGGCGGGTAGGCCTTCTGGTCCTGGAGTTTTGCCCAACACCAGGGCCCGAATGGCTTCGCATATCTCAATAAGCATGATTGGTTCATCTAGCTCCCATTGTTGTGCAGGGGAGATGGTGGGTAATTGTATTTTAGAGATGTTGCATGAAGGTCCTTGCTGAGTTTAATAGTAGACTTGTAGAGTGACTTGTAATGACTGGTCAGTTCAGTGTGTATTTTGTGTTGTGTATGGAGGAGTCCCCATTTGGGCTTGCAGCAAGAGGATAAGGTGTCGGTTGTTCCTGGCGTATCAGCCATACCAGTAGTCCTGCCCGGTCTGATGCTGCATGAGCGAGATGAGTGCGCTGTGTAATTTTAAACATCGCAGGCGCTCTAAAAGTGAAGTGTGCTCACTATGTGCTGCATCTAACATTTGTACTTTGACTGTTACAGACAGCGTCTCTAGTCTAAAGCTTGCGCTTGGGTAAGGTACCGTCTAGCGTTTTACAGATCATGTTTAAACCCAAGCGGTGTCCACTGATCGCCTTAACAGCATCATATTTGATCAGCCTGCTAGTGGTTGAGTCTCTGTTTAGTTCAAAGTAGTCTGCTGTTGCAGCACTGTGGGTCTTCCAGTGCTGCGGACTGAAGGTGCCCAGTTGGTATGGCTGGTGAGCCCACCTCCCACGCAAGCTGTAGAGGTGTGTACAACCCAGATAATCGATATGCTGGACTATAGGATAGAGTGGATGATCCCATAATGCAGTCAATTCTGACAGGTAGGTAGTGTGGTGCAGAATAAAATGAGTATGCCCATGTTAGGGTTGCGAATTCTCCATATGTCCATGAGTCCAGTGCTGCCGCCAGTTGCTCAGTGCTTGGGCATTGGTTGTGGCAGCTGTGCATAGCAGGGGAGGTAAGGAACGATTCAGTGTAATGTTGAGGACCAAATTAGTTGCCTCCTAGTAACCATGGGATCACTCCAATCAGACAGTATACCAAAAGTAGTATTCCAGTGTGAGGGTGTATGCATGTCTTGCATTCCAGGTGATAGTGTGGGCCATGTTGGAGACGTGGCAATGTTTTGTCTGCACTCTAGCTGTGTAAACTGGGAATCCCATCATACACATCAGTGCCAGTGAGTGAGGGCAATCAAGGGGGGGCTGGGCAGTTTAGGGCATTCAGATTCTGCATGTATGACACGTCTGCAGTTTTGTTATGATGCGATTACCGCCTGCTGTGGTACCAGAGTGGCCAGTGTGCGTTTGCAAATTAGGACAAGAGAAAATCAGGTCAGTGGGAGGGAACTGTTGCGGTAAAACTAATTGCTATCCTTCATGTCATCCACTGTTTGCAGTGTGAAAGCCGGCAGTGTTGGCGATTCTGCTCTGGTTGGCCAAGTAGTAGAGGAGCCATCGTCACGCGAGGATTTAGTAGAACTTGCGTCTTGATCAGAGCTTGGGGTGTGAACGCATCATGGCTGCTATATGCAGGGCCTGTCGTTGCTCTATTACTTGTTCCAATCTCAGTACGGCTCTAGGCGGAGGAGGGAGACTTATCCACTTGCCACAGTCACGACGACAGCCGCTTACATGATCTTGTTTCCCTTGTCTTAATGGGGGAGGGGCGTGAGGCCAGTGACTTGCATCCAATTCCAACCCTCTTCCAAGGAGTCCAAGAAATGAGTTCCCCTTAACTACTACCCTGAGGCAGGCAGGAAACCGCAGCGAGTAGTGTATGTCCAGCTCGTGAATGTGTTGCTTGACTGCCTGAAAGGAGCTCCTTTTCTTTTGTACTGCTACAGTAGTCTGGGAAGAGCAGGACTAAGGTATTGACTTTAATTCCCTAGAGTTAGTGCTTCACGTAAAATGGTCACGATCCCTATAGTTCAATAGACTGAACAGGAAAGGCCTGGGATTAGCACCAGGCGGTGGCCTACGCATCGGTACTCTGTGAGCACGTTAATTTGAAGAGGCGAGCGTGGCATCGGGTGTGTGGGTCCAGTTCTCTGCATATGTCACTGCATCCCGGCCCTCCTCTCCCTCCAGAAGTCCTACCACTCGTTATTTCTATGTATGCGGCCTTCAGCGTTCTCCAGTCTGTGCTCCAATGTGTGCGTTCAGTCTGCCAGGGATTGTCGCAGAGTTTTCGCAAGTTGCTTGCTGAAGTTAGCTAGTGTGATTTCGATGTGTACTGTCCGCAAGTTTGCCGTGATCTGCATGCAGGAGAGTGGTCTGCAGTCATTTTGTCAGTTCTGCTTTTGAAAGACATGCAGGTCTTAAGAGTTGCTCTGATCTTCTCCACCGACTGTATAACAATGTCAAGCTTGGCACAGTGAGGCAGCTCAAACCCCAGGCGTTCTCCAGATGGCTGCTCCAGGATCAGCATGGCCGCATTGGTGCAGGCTGAGCATTCAAGCATAAAAAACCCATGGCCAATTGCTGGGCGTTGGGCATCAGAAGGGTTAGTGTCTGTCTGGGTCACATCCGAGGTGCCTAGACGGCCAGCCATCAGCACCATTACTCGTCAGACCACTCTGTAGTAGTGTCAGCAGCCGGGAACCACCACCTCCCCAGCCGTCAGTGCGGTGTTGGATCCGTAGCCGAACAGTGTCGCAGAGGAGTGGTATATCTCACCCCAGGCAGCAAAGCAATCTGACTCCTCAATTCAGGCCACTGCAGCAGAACAGGCGGGCCACAGAGTAAATCCGTTGGAGGTTTTTTTGTGTACGGTCCCATAGAGGTGTCTAGGCACAGTATTGATCCCTGCAAGAATAAAAGCTACTCCCCTCCAATGGGTGTTTCTAGTTATGAGATCGCATCATCTATCAGCATAGTTCAGTTCGTTCTGTATGCATCCCCTTGATGTGAAGGTGAAGGAACCGCCCTTTAGGTCAGTGTTAGTTTTGATTGCAGGCCAGTCTTAAGTTCCCATCATTTGTTGGTGACTGTGGGAGAGCAAGTCCAGATCAGTGTCCGAACACCTCCATCTCTTTGGCAGCCAGAGGAGCAGCGCAGTTTGTGCCAAAGACAACACTCCAGGGTGTGGAGTCACATCACAAATCCAGTGCCCACCTGAGCACTTCCCCCTTCCCCTCCCCCCTCCTTCCTGGCTACAGCTTATCCCCGCGTCGTATGCCCAGGTAGGCTCCATATGTTCAAGGCTTTATATCTGCTTCTCGTCTCATCCAGAGACATGGGTCTGGTCCCATACCACCCCCTCTTGTGTGCCTGCATTCAGCAGCAGCCCTGCTGGGGTGGGGGAGGAGGGTCAGACCCAGTGTTCAGCGCCCCCACTCCCACCTCCACCCCCCACCCCCTCCCCAAAGCAGGGCCATGCAGCTGTCTGCGCAGGAAGGAGTGCCTGAGCAGGCCAATTTCGGCACAGTGTATCTGCTTCACTTCCCCTCCCCCCCCCCCTTGCGGTCGAGCCTAGGCCCGACACTATGTCCGGGCTCCCCACCAGGGCCACAACTAGGGGGAGGACAGGCTAGTACGAGTATGGCAGTACTGCAGGCTCCAGCTCACCACACTGCCCTCAGCTTCCAATCCCCTTCAGCTTCCAACCCCACCGGATGCTGCAATAGTCTCTTCTCCCCCCTCCCCCCCCCGTCCATATGCTCCAGTGCTGGAGTCAATCCAGTCAGTGGCACGTCTTCACCATGTCGACCCAGGCAGTGATGGCTGCAGCTACCGCAACAGGCTTGTTGACAGGCCAGTGGTGGGTAGCCGGGACCACCTATCAGGCTCGGACATGCACCACTAGTCAGCCATGACCGCATCCAGCAGCCCACGTCCCTGCAGGCCTTGGCCCGGGTTGGGCGTCACCGCAGCCTCTGCAATTGCAAGCTCTTCAGTAAAGAGTTATACAGGCAGGAAACCTTGTCAAGGGGCATACAGGACAGGATTTGGCAGCTGAGACAGCTGGGTGTAACGATGTAGAAAGGCAGAGCATCGGGCAGGAACTTGAAGAAAGGTAAGTTTATTGGTAAGGGGAAGCTGTTGCCGCACTCCCGCCACAAGCGTGCATTAATGGCCCACTGGAATCACCATCTTCTAGCAAATCCAGCATTCCACTGTGCAGTATGCAACACCTCCCTTCACACAAACCATACAAGGATGACATAAATGTAAATACACAACATCTAAATAAATAAAATTGTCAACAAAATTGAAATTTATTTTATGGAAATGCACACGTCAGCCTTACAACACTAGACCTGCCAAACCACAAAGCAAGAAACATAGCAGGTAGTTGTCAGTACATTTTGTAGTCTTTAACCCATGAAGGTGCCCTCTGAAATGTTCCCAGCTTCGCCTGCCTCTGAAGCACCTTGGTCTGTACCTTAGTTGTTGGCGACGGTACCTTGATAATGCAATCAGCCAGCTTTACAACCTTCACATTCCAAACATTCCCATCACTCAGATGAATGAGCATTCGCCTTCAGTTGTAACAGACTAGAGAATTTTTACATTCCTTTTTAGGTCGAGCATTCAAGACCTCTTGTGTATATACTTTAGTATATACTTATGTATGTACTTTGTGGGCTCTGCAGATCAGCCCTAGGACTTGTCTGCTTCCGCTTAGGGACTTTTTTTCTGTTCAACTGCCTCTATTCAACTGTTTTGATCGAAAACGACCAGCAGAGGTCAGAAAAATACCAGAATCACTTTAGCATTCTCTAGATTCCAGTCCATATAAATTGTCTTCCACGAGCACCCGTAGACAATAATTTTTTCAAATCTTGTATTTTCAGTGATATGACCACCGAAGGCCCTGATTTTATATTAAAAACAGAGCTTTGGACTATTCCATTTCCCGCTGAAAGGCAATATTTCTCTCAATGTGTTCCCATACCTGGCGTGTCACAGTTTGGTGCTTACTTTCCCTCCATGTTAAAGAACAGTAATGTTTCAGCACCCAGGCTAATGTGCTGCATAGCTAAATACATATAAGGTCCCAAAGGCGGGACAGATTGCATTGCAAATGCTTGTTTTCCTTAACGTCCACAAACCACGCGCACCCAGTCCCCCACCACCTATCTCGGAATTTGTTCAATCACCGCCATCAACCGCACTGACACATTTCCGCTCATTCTGCTTCAGGACTCCCACAGACCACATCCTTGCCTTTCTGCCCCTTATCAATTCAAAATGTTTTTTCCCCAGTGAGACTATAGGGTGTGGTACGATAATTCCATACCAACTTCCACACTGCCTCCTTCCATGAACCACCCTGACCCAAAGCCAGTTGCAATCCTTCCTTCAATGTTCTGTTCCACCATTCCACCAATCCATTACCTTGGGAATAATCTAAGAACGGACATGCTCCACACCCCACTTTTCAAAAAAATCTCTCCTCATGACACACTGCACACCATTAACAGTCAGTCACTTCCGGGACTACTACTCTGTTCCACAGTTATTCCAGAAACTCAATCACCACTCTTGTATTAACTTGATTCATAAACTTTACTTCCGGTAATCCTGGAATGGTAATCCCCTGCCCCCAAAGATTACACAGATCCGGCACCAAGTACTCCATAAGGTCCAGAAATGTGCAAACCAATTTTCTTCCATGGCACTTCCATCTTATCTGTAACCACTGGTCGGTATGTCAGTCTTCTGTGACCGATTGCTCCATGCACATGCCAAACCGTTCCGAATACTATGTTCCACGTCGCGATCCATACCTGGCCACCAGTAATCAGATCTTAATCTACGCTTCATTGCACTCATTCCATAATGTCCTTCATGAGCAAGATCCAAGACATGACCCCCTCAGTTCCCCAGGCACCGCCAACACCTAATTTCCCAGAACATCCCTTCAATCAACGATAGTTCGTCACTCACTTGCCGGCCTTCAGCAGACTGGACAGAACGTTCTCTCTTCAGCTACCCATCTCACATATTTCCACACCTCTTGCAACACTGCATCTTTCAACAGTTGCACCATTCCTCCTGCAAAATGAGACTTCCTTCCACAACATACTCCATCCACCATCCAATCCTTTTCATCCAGATCTTGTTCAAACACTTGACCGGTAACCTCTACAATCGGCTACCACATTTTTCTTTCCTGGCAGGTATTCCACCACATACGTGTACTCCATCATCCTCCTCTTCCAACGTGCAATCCTGGCAGAAGTCCTATTTGGCCCCTCTGTGGCAAAAGCTTCCACCAATGGCGGATAAGTCACAGAACAAATTCAGTACCGCACACATTTCTTAAAATGGCAAATGTCCTACCAACATGCCAGGGCTTCCTGTTTGATCGTGGAGTATGTCCATTCGGCCTCCCTCAACTGTCTGGATGCATACGCCATTGTCGCCTCTCCCCCTTGACACTGCAGCAACACTGCTCCCAAACCCACACCACTAGCTCCAGTACAAATAATGCTGATATCACACATCAAAAGGTTTCCACGCAGGGGCAAATGCTATGCTCCCTTTTACCTGCACAAATGCTCGTTCACTCGCCTCACACCACTCAAACTTGAGAATCTTAGTCATAAGTTTCCTCATTTACTGTCCTATCTACAAAATTAGGTATGAACCTTGAGCCGGGGCATCTTGTATGTATTTTTACCAATTTCAGCTTAGGTGCCACACAATGCTTATCCAACCAATGACCCAGATGCTCAATTCATTCATCTTGATTTTTGCATTTGTCTAACTTGATCGTAAACCCACTGTCACGCAATTTGGATAAAACCACGCAAGCCCTTGTCATGCACTCCTTTGTTTTCAACAAATCGCAGAATGTCGTCCTGGAAATAAGTTATATTTGGCTTTCCCTGGAACAAATGGTGCATTGCCTTTTGGAAAACAGCGGGCGCCAATCCAAAGGGCATATATGCAAGCATGTATTCCCTTCAGGCGTAACAAATGAGGTTTAATGTTTCTACGCGGGATTCAATAAGATCTGGTGGTACGCAGATGATAAATCTAAAGTGGAAAACACCTTCGCTCCCTTAACCAACATGAACATGTCACCAATATTGGGCAAGGGATGTCTGTCCACCCATATTTCCACATTGGGATCCCGGAGATCCACACACATCCTCGTCCCCATTGGCCGCCTTTGCCAACACAACTGGAGGCAACCACTCTGACACCTCTTCGATTACATTGTCCTCACGTTTATGCAGTTCCTTTCTTCGGGGCTCATGAGTGGTACAGGCTGTGCTATGTGTCCTTTGGATGTAGCCTTGTCCTTCAATCATCTTATACATGAGCCTCCTTTAACACATCCAACTTGCCGCTGAAAACCTCGAAACTCCTTCAATCTGCTCTGGGATACTTCATTGACACAAGGTCTCAAACAAGACTCCGCCCCAGTCACTTGATCTGGGTGATTGGGATCCAAATTAATCTGTAACTCCCTCTGTTGCAGCCAATCCAACAAACAAGATCCATCCTTCTCTATGTACACCTTTGATTTAGCTGAAACACCTTGGAACTCCAAAGCACCAGTAAAATATCCCACCAGATCAATTGGCTTATTACCATAAGCGAACAACTTTACTTCTGGTGGCTTCACATCCCTTCCAGGAAATTTGTCCATATGTTTTCCAATCGGCGTGTAACGTTCTCCAGAATCTACAATCATTCGCACCCCCGCACCATCCAGTCAAGGTGCAGGATGGGTTGTCTGACTGATCAACCACTTACTTCACTAACTTGCAAGAGCAATTCTTCTGGTATTGCATTATCACCCTCACAGCCGCAAACATGTTTTTTTGGTTTGCAGTGAACACTTCCACATTTTCCTTTGCATATTCTGGCAAAATGTCCACTTGATCTGCACCTCCGGCACACCTGTCCCACTGCAGGACAATCTGGACTTGTGGCAACATCCCTCCCACCCACATTTGTAACAGATTACATCCTTGTTAAAAGCTTCGGTAGGCCTTCCCAGAGTATCTGGTTTCTTTATATTTACATGTCTACGGAACTCACAAGAGGCACTACTACTCGCCACCTTATTCACATCACTTAACGCCATTTCCTTTAGACCTTCTTGCTTGTTTTTGGCCCTCGCAAGCTCTTGCTTTCTCGAACGTGAGGCCTTCAATAGTTGGCAATTTTTCTTGTATTCTTGTCTCCAATTTTTTGAGCTAGTTGATCCCTCAACATGTCGTCCAAAACATTTTTGTAGTCGCACGTCAAAGCCAGTTTGACGCAAATCGACCATGAAATTATCAAACGTTTTGTGGGACGCTGACTTCATCCAGATCTTGTTCATCCAAACAAAGGTATGTTTATTGGTAAGAGAAAGCTGTTGCAACACTCGAGCCACAAGCCTGCAGTAACAGCCTGCTAGAATCCCTAATCCCTAGCAACTCCAGCCTTCCACTACGCAGGATGTAAACGGGGTCAGGATTCCTGGCAGATAAAGGGGTGAGTTTGCAGAGCCTTGCTAGAGTATCTTGGCATGCTAGCCACTCCCAACCTTCCCCCTCCCACCCTCCTCCCACACCGCCCCCCTTCCCTTTCAGATACTCCCTTTCATTGGAGCTGTTCTGGACACAGTACAGTTTCGGTCCTACCTTCCTGAGCGGCAAGTGCAGGAAATTCAGACTGATACCGATGTTTCACCCTCTGTCCTGGATTTTGATGAGGCTGACTCTGAAGCTGCTGGGCATCATGGCCTCCGGCATCCTGCTAGTGACACATGCCAGATGGCATATGCAGGCTCTGCAGTGGGACCTGAAGGTCTAGTGGGTGCAGCGTCAGGTGAATCTGACCTGGTCCAGATCTCAGAACTGCACAAGACCGGCAGTGGTGGCTGATGAACCCTTCCCCAGCCAGATCTCCCAGTAGTGACATATGTGGCACTTCAGGGATGTGGTGGGGGGAGGGGGGAGGGGTGGCATCTGGGAGAGGTTGAGATCGGAGGACTCTGGTTTCTGGCAGAATCCAGATCAACATGCTGGAGCTCCGAGCGATTAGTTTGGCATTGAAAGCCTTTCCACCCTCCATCAAAGGAAGGCTAGTTGAAGAGTTCAGACAACACCACCACCATGTGGTGCTGCAACAAAGCAGGATGGGGTTGTGGACCCTTTGTCAAGAGGCTCCATCTCTGGACATGGCTGAAACAGCAGCGCATATGTTAATGTTAAAAATAATTTATAAAGCGCACGTACACCAGGAGGCTTCATGGCGCTATAAAAGTCTCCAAGTGCTATCCGATAGAACATCAGTCATAGGCCTGTTCAAAAAGCCATGTTTTGAGGGACTTCCTAAACTGCAGGAGGTTTGTGCAAGACCGTATTTCCAGCGGAAAAGAATTCCAGTTTGGGGGCAAGAATCGCAAATCTGCGGCCTCCTTGACGCACCCGCTTGAATGTCGGAGTGATAAGGAGTGAGAGGTGGGCAGAACGTAGGTTACGTAAGGGGGTATGTTTAGAAATCAGGCTGTTGATGAAGACAGGACTATTACCATGCAAGGATTTAAAAATAAGGCAACCTGTTTTAAAGGCACAGCGCTGGGCGATAGGGAGCCAGTGCAGTTTCTTCAGCAAGGGAGTCGCTGATTGCCATTTAGGTTGTCGGAAAATCAGTCGGGCTGCATGGTTTTGGACCATCTGAAGCCGTTTAAGCAGATAGAGAGGCATGCCCAAGTACACAGAATTGGCGTAGTCAAGATGTGACAGGACAGTGGCTATTATGACCACAATCAGGGCTTCCCGAGTAAGAAGGCGGTGTATCTTCCTGATCTTGCGCATTTGGAAGAAACACTTAGAAATGACCGCACCGACCTGGGTTTTTAATGAAAGGTCATTGTTGAGGGAAACTCCAAGTGTTTTGGCCGAGGGGACGGGGAAGGAGGAGGTCCTAGCTCTGGAGGCCAGTAATGGGGGCCCCAGTACTTATGACTGTCCCCAGTAAGAACAAGCTCTGTCTTACCCGGGTTCAGTTTAAGATGGTTGAGGTCCATCCATTGTTGAATGTGCCGCATTGTAGCCTGAAAGTCCAGGACCGAGTTTTGTGAGTTATCGATCTTGAAGAGTAATTGGAGATCATCTGCATAATTAAAAACAGTCACCTTCATATCTTTAAAGGGTCTGGATCAAAGGGGCAATATAAAGATTAAATAAATGGGGAGAAAGAGCCAAGCCCTGTGGAACGCCACAAGTGATTTTACGTGGGGGAGCTGAAAAATGGCCTTGGCAGACAGCCTGGGAACGATCTTCCAAAAAGGAAGCAAGCCAGAGAGCCGCCGTACCTTGAATACCAGCATGTTTGACACGGTCGAGCAGAATAGTGTGGTCGACCGTGTCAAAGGCGGCAGAGAGGTCCAGTAATACCAGTGCCTGAGGGGAACATCTGTCTGCATTGTCCCGGAGAGTATCCAGGACAGCGAGGATTACAGTTTCAGTAGAGTGGGCCGGCCGAAACCCTGCCTGATAAGGGTCCAGGTATTTAGATTCCTCCAAAAAGTTAGATAAACATTTAGCTACATGGGCTTCCAAAATCTTCGCCAAAAATGGAAGCAAAGAGATCGGGCGGTAATTAGACAGGAGCGCGGGATCCGCTCCAGATTTTTTTAGGAGGGGTACCACTGTAGCTTTCTTGAAAGCCAAGGGAACTTGGCCAGATAAAAGTGACTCGTTCAAAAGAGCGAGTGCAGGGCCCGGATAGACTGCAAGGCAGTCCTTTAGTATATGTGGTGGGCAGCAGTCAGAGGGGGCACCTGATTTAATTTTTACAAGAAGTTTTGCATATCCCTGGTGGTTCAACACCTGGCAGGTTTCCTGAACACCAGGGCGTAAAACTTGGCTGTCTATGCCTAAAATATCTGCAGTTTTGCATGCTGGAGTTGACAGTGCAGCTCTTGCTTGGCGACACTTCATCTCCAGTGGAGCTCAGGCCTCCTGTATACCTTTCCGCCCATACCACTCCTGCCCAGAGTTCTCAAGAAGGTCTGGAACAAAGTCATCACTGGTGGCTCTGGACCAGAGACTGAGTCTGGTATCCCAAGCTTCTGCAAATGAGCATTGCTCCTCCAATCTGGCTTCCCCTTGAGGATCTTCTGTCTTAGCAGCAGGGGAGGGTCCTCCACTCAACCTGTCAACTCTGCCTTCTTGCTTGGAGATTGAGCGCTAGCAGTTGATAGCTTTCGACCTTCCTCCCAAAGTTTGTAATGTTCTGACAGCCAGGTGTCTGTCCCACTAAGACTGTATACGCCTGCCAGTGGAAGAAATTTATAATATTGTAATAAAGTCCACCGATCCTCTTTCTGCTTCCCTTTCAAATGGCCAACACTTCATTTTGTCCCTTGCCCAGTAGGGCTCTGCTCTGTGCAGCCTCAAAGGGTATTTGTCTGCTTTGTCCACCTTCCTGAGGCTACCAAACCAACTATCCTTATTTAAATGTCCGATTGGACATAGATTCCTTAAAGGCCTTGTACACGTTTCCACCTTCCCCCTTCATCCCACAGTGGGACCTTAATTTGGTTCTCCTGTCGTGTGCTCCTTTTCAGCCTATGCATAATTACCCCCTACAGCTACTCACAATTAACAGCCTTGTGTGGCAATTAAATCTGCCAGGAGGGTGAGCGAGCTGCAAGCTCTATCGTCCAAACCTCCTTTTGTAAGATCTTCCCCAACAGATTGGTGCTTCACACTAGGGACTCTTTCCTGCCAAGTGATAACACCCTTCCATGTTTGGACAATCTGTTACCTTACCCACTTTCTATGCTCCTCCACATCCCTCTGAGGAGGAGCAACTCCACTGTCTGGACTCAAGTCTTTCTATCTTGACCACACAAGAATTCTGGGTGGACGACCAACTCTTCGTGGGGGTATATAGGTGCAAAGAAAGGTTGGCGGTGCAGAAAAGGACCCTCTCCTGATGGGTCCTTTTTTGCATCAAGATCTGCTACACTTTTGGCAAAGAAGCTGCATCCTGAAGGCCTAAGAGCTCAGTGTTGGCACATGGAGTCACAGTCCAGCAAAGTGGGCATCCCTGCACATGTTTACCAAGCATTACTGCCTGGGCAGTCTGGTCTGCAGGGACGGCCACTTGCCCGTTGAGTCCTGCAGGACTTCTTAGTCTGAAAATTGTCTGCAATCCCTCTGGGTATAGTATTGCATGGGTATCTATTCAAAGGTAAGGAGTCTGTGGCTAGATGTCTCAGACAAGTTGCCTTCATTAACACCTTATCTGGTAGAAACCTGATCTAGCTGCAGATTTCTTACCGACCTACCAATCCTCCCTGCACTGCGGAAAAGTTTCTAGGGTGAAGGATGTTACCTTTTAGGGCCATAGTTTAACACACCAATGTCAGTACTCTTCTTTGCTCTGCGTTTCTGGTGTGGCCTTCAGTGTGGTGAGGTGGCGGCTAAATAGATAACGCAGCCATCCCTTCTGGTGCAGACTATGCTGATGTCACCCAGAGCTGACCAACGCCACCTGCTGTCGTGCAAGAACTGCTCGAAGAAATCTTCCAGATCCAGTCTGACACTTGGGAAATTTAAAGGTAAGGAATCTGCAGCGAGATCAGGTCTCTATCAGATAAGGAATTACTGAAGGTAAGTAACTTGTCCATTAACACTAGTGTGCTCATCAGATGCTGTTCCTGGCTTGCAGTTGGAGGTGCAACAAAACGTACTTGCACTCCTATTTGATGGCAAACACCTTTTTGGCCCTCAAGTAGACTCCTTACTTGAAAAAATAAAGACAATAAAACTGCCAAGGCCATGGGAGCATTACAAACCTCAACAGTTTCTTTTTTGTCACTCACCATAGTGTGGAGCAGCAAAACCCTCATCCACGGACGGCTACATTATACTAAAGTCCCCCATCGCAAACCTCTTTGCCTAGGGGATACTCTAGGTGATTCTATAGAGGGAAGACGCTTCTCCCAGGTCATCCACCACCTCAAAACATGACCTGCCTACTATTCCCCCAATCACACACCTGTCGGGCACCTTCAACAGTTACTTCCTGTCTGGCAGACCAACACCTCCGACCAGTAGGTGTTGGATATTATCCAACTTGGTTATTGCCTTGAACTCATCCATGCCTCCAAACGTTCCATCTCTCAATTACAAACTGTCCACAGACCATCCGCACCTGCTTACAGGAAATCCAAGCTCTCCTACAAAAAGGAGCAATAGATTTGTCGATGCGCTTACAGTGCTTGAACGGAACAAATCCTGTTTTCTAAGCCTTGACATCTGCAAGCTTTTGATAGTCAAACCCAACTATCTCCTGGACTTACTGGAATGCAGGATGGGTCTATCTGGCTCAGTGTTAAAGTGGTTTGCCTCATTTCTCCACAACAGAACACACAATTGAAAGTAACTAAGTCCCTTGCCAATTCCACTCCATTCACACTAGAGGTTCCTCAGGGGTCCTCCCTCACCCGCACTCTTCAACTTGTTCATTTTAGCCTCGAACTGAAATCCTCTAACAGCATCTAACATCCACTATCACATGTATGCTGATGACACCCAATTGTACCTGAATCTCTTCCCCTAATGATATAAAGTCACTCAACACAACCCTATCCAACTGGCTAACCTCCAACCATCCCAAACTCAAAACAGAATTCCTCCTAATCGCCCCACCCAAGTAATCTCATTATTGAAGAATATCTGACACATCTAACGGCTCTCAACTGCATACCACACATCATAGACTCTACAAGATCTTTGGGTACAATACTAGATAAGAACTTGAACATGCAGAAACATATCAACTCAACTACCAAAGGAGTGAACTTCCATCTGAGCATCTTAAGAAAAATAAAACCCTTCCTCCCCTGCTGACTTAAAGTCTGCTTTTCAAGCCTTGGCCATCTCAAAGTTGAAGTATGGCAGTGCAACTCTTTACGGTCTACCTAGCTACAAATTGGCTCCCCTTATGGCCTCTCTGAACTATGCTGCTAGGCTAATCACAGGATCCAAAAAAAGCAACCACATCTCTGGATTTGAAATCCCTAGATTAGCTCCCATACGAGTCAGGATACAACTAAAAATTGCTTGCATGACTCATAAAGCCCTTCATTTCAACACCCCTCTGTACCTCACTCAAAAACAAACTTTCTGGTGGTTGCCGATCCTCTAGGAGCTCTATCACCCTGCTGCTAAAACCAAAGAAAGAACATATAATCTGGCCTGATCTGATATTGCCCCAAGAATCAGGATCTCACTGCCTCCGAAAACCATATTGAATCCTTCAACAGTGTCCTTCATAGAAGTGAAAGCTTTACTGATTACTTTCTGAACTAGAAATTAGCCGTGGTTTGTCTTGTCAGCCTGGCTCTGTGCGGGTCTCCTCGCCCAGTTTGGCATTTAATACAGCAATATGTTAAGGAACGATACAGGATGTAGCAGCACCCTTGTTCTATTGCTTACTTATGCCACTGTATATTCACCTTTGGGTTCTAAGTTTTACTGTTCCTCCTCCATTAGCTCAGAGGTGACTGCCTGTATCTGTCAAGACCACTTCGTTTAGCCTTCCTTTTCTCCCTCATGTGTTCATGACTCTTTGTAAAGCACTCTGATACCCTCTTTGGTCATGGTCGCGCTACATAAAGCTTTTTAAATAAATCGACTAAAATAATGTGCCTCTACAACAAGGCACGGGTCTGTTCAATATGCTTTGTTTTTCTGTGTTGACTGGCTTATAAAGTGTGTGTGTGTATACACACACACATATACATATATGTACACATGATGGGGCAATTTAACTGTTTAGGCTGCAGTATTATAACCATGACAATGGGACACCACCTTTTCGGACACCCTGATCTCCAGTGTCCCATGATGCACTGCAGGTGGCAGTTTGCAGGGGTTTTTTTTAGGTTCCCGCTGACTGGATCCTGGACCAGAGCTCTGCCTTAAGACCTTTTATATCCATCTTCAGTTACTTTAATTTTTTTTAAAATGTTTTATTGTCCTTTATGGCAGAGTATTTTCTAATACTTTCCTGACGGGCAAAAATTCAGACTCAAAATTCCCATCCCTTTTTACGTAACTGCCCAGAATGTGGCAGGGAAGTGGTTAAAGCAGATCCTGTGCAGTTTTTTTTTTTTTTTTCTTTTTTCCAGATGCACATGATTCCAAGAGACATCACTGCAGGACCCTCTCCTGGCACACCTTGAACAAGACAATGTATCTGTATGGCCAAGAGCTGTGTAAGGCAAGGTTCCTTGGCTGGCAAGACCTCTGAGGGGGGGTGAGGAGAGGCTGCTGGCTCTACAGGGTCCCTATCTCACCCTCTGAGCACTTCGGCAGGGTGAGATTCAAAAGGAGATCAGAGACATCAAAGTTCCCTTTCAGCATCTAAAACCGCAGTCTTTTTACCTCTGTGGACTCCCACTGAGTCATTATTGCAATCCAGGGGTCTCCAGCCTACAATTTCGATGATTTGAACTGCAAAACAGTACGCAAAAACAAGCATTTATCAAATACACAAATGATTTCCATTCTGACAAATATTTAAAATGTAATTTTAATGGTAAGGCTGTTGCTCATGTAAATTTAGTAGAGGCCACCCATTGTCCATACTGTTTGATGCATTTGCGCTGCTCCCGTGAATCAATCTCAAAAATACCAACTTAATGTTTAGCCTCAACTTCAAATTCCATCACATTTATAGAACATTCCCAAAAAAATTACGTGCATGTCTCTGTAAATATTCATTTTCTAAACGGTCACAGACCCCCTGACTAGGTGTTGCTGACCCCCAGGCATCCCTGGACCACAGGTTAAGAACCAGTGGTCTAGCACATTGCTGTTGTAGTACAACACCCACTTGTTTACCGAGGAGACCATTGTCAGAACTTCAGTGTCGAGGAATCCGTCATTGGTGACACTATTCTTCTGCCCTTTGTCAACCTGGTTATCTCCTGGACTGCCTTTTTCAAAACCCTTTGGCGACTGGAGAAATCACGATTAAAGATGAGACTGAGTCCGGTGCCCAGATTATAAACAAAGCAAATACAAGAGTACCAAAGGGCTACATTAGCAGACACGCCGGGGCCCTACAACCATTGATATCAAATTTGTTTCTTCCCACTGACTAAAGCTGAATCTGGGATAGTAAACAAGGGCAGTATGGGCTTAGCAACAGGAGACACCAGGATGTAATTTCTCTGAATGAGCCAGATATAACCTAGCTAGGAGCCTGCCCAAAGAGGAGTGAGGGGGTGATGCAGTGAAGGATTTAGCCCAAAGTCATGCTATGCACCCGATATCACAAAGAACATGAGAATGATGACCAAGATCAAGAAACTCATTCTGACCAACTGATGTGGGCAGTTTGAAGTTGAGAGAACTAAGCATTTCGGCGAAAAATCTGTAGACTCCTAGAGGTCAATACTCTGAGGCAAACTCAGGATTCTGCAGATTTTAATGAGCCAGTCAAGACTCGTGTGGGGGAGAAGTTCTTTTCTCTGACAGATGAGTCAGACCTCTCTAATCCGTGCAGTACCTCATCTTCCTCTACTGATCTGCCATCAGACTGCTCCACTAATAGTATCCAGGACAAAACAGCAATTGTAACATAAGGTGTCTAAGAGGAAGAAAAATTAGCAAAGCTTTAGAGGGTCTGGATAGGAGTGCAGAAGGTACCTATTTGGAGAATTTGAAGTGTGACTATTCAGCCATACAATTATGTCCTGAGGGGGAAACTGAAGAGACCTGAAACATCGATGGTCGAATCCACACTATCAGTTCTCCAGTCTGTCAAACAATTACAGGAAGAAACGCTGAGTGAAGGCCACCGTGCCAGATTACAGGAAATAAAATGCGCTGATATAAAACTAAAAACGTGTTCTGATACTGCAGGAAGGATCACACGGGTAGATGATAGAACGGAGGGTCTAGAAACTGAATTTAACCTATGGGAAAATCAGAAAACGTCTCGGCGCAACGATTGCGGATATGCTCTGGAAACTGGAGGACCAGGAAAACAGACGGCACAAACAACTTAAGGTTCTTGAGGATCCCTGAGGGGGGGCTGAGGAAGGAGATATTGGAGCATTTATAGTCACTCTGCTGAAAGGAGCATTCCCAGAAAAAAAAAACTGGGATTGGGACTCTGAAGTTCTACGCGCCTATAGATTTTCTCTAATGGCAAAAAAGACCTGACAGATGTTGCCTGAGAAGCCCAGTCATAGCTTATTTTAACCTTTTGGCACTTTGGTTAATTTATGATCTTGCCAAATAATGGCAAAAGGGAGTTTGAAGGGGTTTCATTCTTTACTAGACTGGTTTTTGCACATGCTACAGTTGAACGGTGCTGGCGGATGCAACGGCTTATTAGCACCTTTCAAAGAATTGGCGCCGATGTATTTCTGCAAAATCCAGCATGGATAAGTTATTGTACATGGGTGTACCCAAAGCGTCACATCTGAAATAATGGCTCAGGAACTGAGTTGGGGGGGGGAAGAGTCTAACTATGACAGGTAGCAAGTGGAGAAGGTGGGGGGATGAAATATAAGATGAAAAGGAAGAAAGGAAAAAATGGTTATAAAACAAATGTCGGACAAGGTTGCATTCTGAATAAAGCACGCTATTGAACAGGCCCTTGGGTCCTGGTTTTGTTTATATTAGGGGTAAGACGGGGGCAGTGGGGGTGTCATCACTCCAGTGGTCACCACACAGGCATGGGGTCTGTTTGCTCATAGTGGTGATGGGTGGTGTTCGGGGGGGATCTACGCATTGGAGCAGCTCAAAACATAGTATAGGCTTGGGAGCTTTTGAAGGGCATGATGTGAGAATTTTATATGGATCAGATGGTTGTCAAGGATGAGTTTGTTAACAGAAAATTCGGTACTAATCTAAAATGAGTAAAATACGGATAGCAACGGTCCAGATCTGTGGTTTGAATGACTGGATGAAAAGAGGAAGAATTGCGCTAGAGCTGAAAACCCTAAAAGCAGATATGTCTTCAGGAGACGCATTCAGGGATCTCAAATACAATTATTGCGTACACTTGGTTTTAAATTGGGGGATATCGCAGGGGGACCTGCACCTGTGGGTTAGCAGTATTAGCTCGCAGCTGTCGATTTATATCGGACGATCCAGGATTAATCGAATGGCTAGCGAATGTATTGGCTCTCTGGACCCCCCAAACCCTTCGGATTATTCTTTGGGTGGATCTGAATATTAATCTTCCGGTGAAGCGGTCCCTAGATCAGTCTGTTTATTCCGATAGCAAGCCCAAAGTATTCCACTCATTAAGGCTCCTTTGTAAAGAGCATGGCCTGTCTGATGTATGGTTGGCCAAATAAACCCCTGGAATATGGGTTTACATATTTCGCTGCGGCACGCCAATCCCACGCACCCCTTGATTTTTTATTTTTTTTTGTCTCCCCATACATTTACTCAAATGTGTAATATTGAATGCTATCCGAGGGTCATGCCTTACCATACTGTTAGTTTTGGATATGGACGATGGTGGTTTTAGGAGGAAACTGTCCTGTTGGAGCTTCCAATGAAGCCTTCTAATTAATCAAGAATATTGCACATATATGAATAAATGGATCCCTATCTTAAAAGAAAATATCGGGAGCGCTCTGCTCGAACTAGTCTGGGATACTTTGAAGGCTGGCAGGGGGAGACTGCAATTCACTTTAAACAGAACTAACCAGGAAAGACCGATATTGGAAGAATTATATACAGCGTTAGCTGCAGAAGAAAATAACTTATTGCACGCTTCTAGGTGATGAGTTAGCTGAAAGTCAAATGGTGGAAGCAATTGCTAAAGCTGAAATTAATGAAATATCTGCAAAGAAAACCGCAGACCAATATATGGTTTGGAGGGAGAAGGTATGAGTGCAGTGGGCACCATTTGGCTATAAGAACTAGTGTTGAAAATGCTGTGATTTCTGGGAATTAACGGACCCAAAGAGGAGGCTGGTGCCTGACCCTAGTGATATTAGGGTGGCCTTTCAAGGTTTTTATCAAGATGTATACAATGAGAGCGCCTTAGTCGAAGGGCACTGAATGCACTATATGAACTCAGTTGACCAAGAAGAATTTTGTATAGAACAAGATCTATTGAAAGGGCCTTCAGAATAGGAGGAAATGGTGAATGCAACAAGTAGTCTTCCTAAAGGTAAAGCAGCCGGCACACTGTATACCCACAGTTTTATTCTAAATTTGCGTCTGTGCTTAAAGATTGTTTAGTTAGTTAATCTATTGGGTCAAATTTATAACTGGGCTAATCCGCCAAACTCAGTCATGTACAAATTCTAGTATTTCCGGAAAAAAAAATAAACAGACAGCTGAACTCTGGTCATATCTACCAAGAACTCTTAACGGAGAAATATGTATTAAAAAAATCTGGTTACCAGTTTATCCCCAATTAATATAGTTGTCACCAGACAACACTGGTTTATCCCCTGGAGAGGCACAACCGATCAAGTTCGCAGAGTAATTACCTTGTTCGATGGCGCTCACATGTCCGGAGACCCTATAGCTATGATACTGTTGGGTGCTGAAAAGGCCTTTGATAGTCTCCTGGCAATTCTTGTGGGCATCTATGCAAAGAGTGGGTATTGGCCCTGGGTATTGCCAGGCCTTTAAGGCTCTATATAACCCAGAATCCAGGGTCTGCGTAGCAGGAGAGCGATCTGAGCCATTTAAAATCAAGAGGGGAGCCAGGCAGGGGTGCCCCTGCTCCATGCTACTACTCACAATATATATTAAACCTTTATTCCGAAGACTGGAGAAAAATCTCTTAATTTGCCCTCTGCAGTTTCAAGGGAGAGACACCAAAACTAGCTTATGCAGATGACATTGTGCTGGTAACATCAAATCCAGTTAGTACCCTGACAGTGGAGCAGGAGGCCCTCAGTTTTGGAGCATCTCCGGTTATCGACTAAACCATGAATAGTCAAATTGTGATTTATAAGATTAGACTCCTGGATACGCAAATGGTAAAAAGCGTGATTTATCTGGGTGTAAGTATATCATCGAAGTTGGGGATAGTACAGGAGAATCTTGATCCACTGTCATATAATACAAAAAAATCTGAACAGATTGAACAATTTACACCTTTTTAGTTGGTAGGTGTAATATCAAAATCCCCCCCCCCAGATTCTTTACTACTTCCGGGCAATACCTTTGGAATTTGAAGGCTATTGGTTTAAGAAAATGTGTGTTCCAGAACAGGTCCGTTTCGTGCAAGTTAGAAACTCACCTGTCCCTCCCTGGACAGGTGGGTTTTTGTATTAGGGAATTTGTATTAGGGCGGTCCAAATTAAGTCAGTCCTTATGTGCTTGTGCACAACCAGTCTCTCCCAAGTGGGATCTGTCAAAGTAATTGCGTCTTGTACTGGTGTCTGTGCCGTGAAGCTTTTCACGGCGCGGATGCTGTTGAACGGTCTTGAAACTGTATAGAAGGATAAAATTACTCCGTGTTCCCTCTACAATTAAGGTTTTGTATACATTTCGACCGTTTCCGAGCAGTGGGACAAAGGGGTGGAGCCCTACTGTTTAGCACTATTGAAATGGATGCCAGTGCGGTTGTCCTAAGGCTAACATTGCTCCTTTCTTGTTTGTGGTTGACTTGAGTAACAGTCTTTTCCTAGGGCCTAGAAATGTAATAGAGTTCGACTTTTTCTCAGGTGCTTTATCACTATTGCTGGTCTCGGGCTGTTGATTCGGAGGCAGGCAATCTGCTTCCTCCAGCCAGATAAAGGCCAGCTTCAGCAACTAAGATGCGTCTGCAGATGGAAACATCCTTGTGCCTCTGTACCCAGCAGGAGACCTATCCTTTACCACAGTGTACAAAAACTATGCTCTAACGCTCTCCCTTCCAATCATGAAGTGGGCTGCAAATTCATGCCTCTGCAGTCCTAGGTTACCATGCTCATGGATGCCCCCTCACAGATGGCTGATGCACCCATCCCAGCAACATTACATAATGTGATGCCTTGGGCTTCACCAGAGCAGTGGTTTTGCAGCTTGAATACTTTTCTGGATTCACATGCTGTGCATTATTTTGCCATCTAGTGGTCGGGTCCAGAATATTTTTTTTTTTTTTTTTTTTTTTTTCCCCCCTTGTTTTGGCTGCTGTCTACCACCATTTGGTATGATGTGTGATGTCAGACGGCGCCCTGGAGGTCGTTGTGCATGGTAACCATCTTCAGATTCTTTTTTTCTGCCGTTGGGTCTGGAAGAAAAACGGAAAGCTCTGAAGTTTTTCAGGATATCCCTGAAAAATAGAAGAAAAAGCCGAAAAGTTCAAGTGAACTCCACCGATCAACGACACCTCGGATAAGAACAGGACTCCAGATTTGACACGACAGATTACCTCTAAGGTCGACAAATGGCGAGGTAGGGGCCATGGAAAATACCCCCTTCAAGTTCTGCCCTGAGTGCCACCATAAGTTCGCACAACGCGACCCACACGACTTGTGCAACCTATGCCTGCCCAAGGACCATAAAAACAAGGACTGTGAGGCCTACGCGACTTTCCTGCCAAACACTCAGGACTCGCCGAAAGCAGAGGGAGGCCCACTACGCCACGATGTCTCAGACCTCGAAGAAAACTTGTCTTAAGGACCTGGGCCTTTCCAGTGATGACTAAGACCAAGGAGTGCAGCAGAATCGACTCACGAGGGATCGGACGTCAATTCTTGAAGGATACTCTGAAAAACCACACACCCACAAGAAGGCAAGCGACACGGAAGAAGACGGATAAGGTGACACCATTCACATCCGTCGGAACCAAAGGGCCACAATAGCAAGGCGCAATTTAAGGCAGCCCCGACGCAGAGCAAAAAGGGTGATGGTTCACCACCTCCGGCATAGAATCCACTGACTGCACCTCTGCTCCCTGCGATGCCGGTTGTGTCCCCAGCCAGCGTCTACCCCGGCCTCCACCCTGACCTGGACACAGAGCCGGACTGATGCCGGATCCTGCGCCGGCCAGTACTTTTGTACCATTGTTCTATCCAGGCGTTCCTTTTCACCCTGAGTGGCAGCCAGAAGAGGACGAGGACTGGGAGGGGTCTGGTGACCCTTTTGCTGACCAGTTGAGTGAACCAGACTTGAGAGGAGCTGGGTGATGCCAGTGGTCTGGATACCTCCCCAGACCCTGGTATGCTTTCTCCCCCTACTGTGGCTACGGAGGAGGGAGCCTCTTATGAATGAATATTAGATTTATAAAGCGCTAACTTAGCCCAAGGGCTTCAAGGCGCTGCAGAGGACTGTTGTACAAAAGCAGAATAATATGCTCAGACTGACGTCTGTGTAAAGAGCCAGGTTTTCAGGGTCTTGCGAAAAAGGGAGTGTGACACCTGTCCAGAGAGACCGTCGGGGAGAGAGTTACACATCCTAGCAGCGGCAGTGGAAAAAGCCCTGCCTCCCCATCTAACCTTCTTAAACCTCTGGACTATTAGCAGATTCTTGCTTGCCGACCTAAGCTGCTTAGTCTGAGCATAGCGCTGGAACATCGCTTTAATGGCCTCCGGGCCTAGGCCATAATAAGCATTGTGGGTCAAGCATAGGGTCTTAAAGAGAATTCTTCGATCCAGCGGAAGCCAGTGCATCGTGATGAGGGAAGCCGTGACCGAGTGGTATTTCGGAAGATCCATCACCAGCCTCTCTGCAGCATTCTGCACCAGCTGCAGACGTCGCACAAAGCCTTTGTTAATGCCCAGATAGAGAGCATTACAATAGTAGTCTGGACATTAAGGCAAGAACTGCCTGCTTTCGTGAGGCAAATGAAAGGAACTGGGAAATTTTTCTAAGAAGCCTGATTATCCCAAAAAAAGTGGACACTGTTCTGCTAATTTGCAAACTCTGTGTGTGTGAGAGAGAGAGAGAGAGAGAGAGAGAGAGAGAGAGAATTGTCCACTATAACCCCTCGATTTTTCCCATGGGATACAGGGCAGGGGCAGCTGCCAATTGTCAGGCCACCAGTCGTTAGACCAGATGTCAAGTTGGTTACCAAAGATCAAGATCCAGGTTTTTCCCCATTAAGTTTAAGATGGTTTTCAACCATCCAGGATGAAACTGCCTGCATGCAGTTTTTGAAGTTTGCGGCGGATTCCCTAATGCTGTGGGTAATGGACACCATAATTTGTGTCGTCCTCATAAGACAACACCTCCAGTCCAAAGGATCTCACGACCTTAGCCAGTGGGGCAACCTAGATATTAAAAAGTGTCGGGCTCAAGGAGGAGCCCTGCGGAACTCCACATACCAAAGGATTAGAAGCAGAGTGGAATTGGCCCATTTTCACGATCTGTGTCCGCTCACTGAGGGAGGCAAGAAGCCCAAGGGCCGTGCCCCCGATCCCTATCTCCTTGAGGCGTTTCACCAACCTAAAAGGAGACAGGGTGTCAAAAGCTGCGGTAAGGTCAAGAAGAACCAGCAGGGTAGTATGCCCTGCGTCAACCTGGACCCGGATGTTATCAAAAACCGCAGTTAGTGCTGTCTCCGTGCT
This sequence comes from Calotriton arnoldi, assembly GCA_963921515.1. Lineage (NCBI taxonomy): Eukaryota > Metazoa > Chordata > Amphibia > Caudata > Salamandridae > Calotriton > Calotriton arnoldi. The sequence continues at coordinate 2,396,890 of CAWUFW010000216.1, read as the reverse complement.
ATGATGGCTTCCAAAACCATGCTGCGAGCCATCAAGCAACTGGTGGTACTTTAGATAAGCGCTAAGGTGAGTTCAGGTATTTTTCCAAAATCTTGGCTGGTACTGGTAGCAGGGAAATGGGGCGATAATTTTTTAATTCCGCTGGGTCCAGAGAAGGCTTCTTTAAGAGCGGTTTGACCACAGCGGTCTTCCAAGGGGTAGGATATTGCCCCTCGGAAATAGCTACATTTAGTACTGAGGTGAGGTGGGGAACAATGACTTCTCTTCCTATTTTTAAAACCTTCAGAGGGCATGCGTTTAAAGGAGACCCAGAAGTAACTCCTACCAGGTGGTCCGTTATTTCTGATGACATGCGAGGGAAGGTGAGTAGCCTCGGTACCTCCTCCGTGGTTACCGAAACATTAAGGTGGAATTTAGGAGGAATAGATATAGCAATTTCGGCGTTGGAAGCCTCCAACGCGGAATATATATCCGTGATTTTAGTGCGGAAAAAATCCGCCATTCGAACAAAGTTCGTGGGAAAAATCTGACGAATCAACGACTGGGGGTGATGAGAGTTGATAACATTAAAAACCTCTCTAGGAGATTTGATCGATTCAGTGACCTTTGAATAATACAATCTTTTTTCCTCAGTAATGGCCGCTTTATATTCCCTCAGGCGCTGTTTATGTAGCTCTCTGCCCGCCGGCGCCAGATCTGTATGCCATATCCTTTCCTGCTTACGGCAGGATTGCCTCAGCTTTCTGAGTCTATCGGAGAACCATGGAGCAGAGGGCTTTTTCCTCGCTACATAGTGTACCCTATGCAGTGGTGTTGCGTAGGGTGGCTGAGGCTTTGAACCTTGAGCTTCCTACGGTGGCGGTCAAGACCAACCTCCTGACGGAGGTGCTTCAACCGGCGGCAACCTCTTCGGAGCCCCTACTGCCGTTCAAGGAGGCCCTTACTGACATCCTTCTGGGCACCTGGTCCAAGCCCAGCACAGGGGCTCCTGTGGATAGGATGATTGCCCAATGCCACAGTCCAGCCCTGGACGACCCACTTTTCCTCTCCTAACACCCTACCCCTGAGAGCTTGGTGGTCCAAGCCTCTAGTTCTAAGGGCGCATTCCCTACTGCTCCCCCAGATAAAGAATCCAAGAAGCTGGATCATCTTGGGAAGATGTTTTCTTCCGCCAGCTTGTGACTGCGGTCGGTGAACACCGCATGTCTTTTGGGCCGTTATTCCTACTCTGTGGTATACGGTTGCGTAGGTGCTGCCACAGTGTCTGGAGGAGGCCCAGGCCACTCTCCCGTGCAGTCGCTGAGGGCAGAGATGCAGCGTAGTTCGCCATTGGGTGGGGGCTGGACACGCCAACTCGCTAGGCAGAACAATTTCAACGTTGGTAGCCCTGCGATGCTACGCCTGGCTGAGGTCAACTGGCTTTTCGGGCGATTGCCAGTCGACTCTTTTGGACATGCCTTTTGATGGCCGTCGCTTGTTTGGCAACCAAACGGGCAACGCGCTTGAGCGTTTTTAAGGATTCTAGGGCTACGGCCTGATCCTTGGGCCTCGCTACCACTTCTCACCCCGCGCAGTCTGCTTTTCGCCACTTTCATGGCTACGGAAGGGGTGGCCCACCCCGTTCCGTCCAGAGCCACAGGCCTGCGCAAACTGTTCAGCCTCTGCGCGGCCAGGGACGTAGGACCCAGTGTCGTGGGTCAGGGGGCCAGCCCACCAGCATCCCCTCTGCAGCACCCTCCAAACCCTCCTAGTCTGTCCTTTCAGGGCCGCCAGTGGGCAGCAGGATCCGCCATCACCTCCCCCACTGGCAAACCATGTCGGACAGGTGGGTTTTGCAGATAGTCCCAAGGGGCTGCTCCCTCCCCTCAGACTACCCCTCCATCCATGCCACCACAATTCCATCGCATGTCGGAGGATCACTTGGCCCTTCTCAATCAGGAAGTTATGGTTCTCTTGGCCAAGGGGGCTATCGAGCAAGTTCCTGCCCCAGAAGTAGGTTGTGGCGGCTGTTCCCACTACTTTCTGGTGCCCAAGAAGGACAAAGGCCTGCATCCTATCTTGGATCTCGGGAACGTCAACCGCTTCCTCTGGAAGAAGTTCAAAATGTTGACATTGGCTCAGGTCCTGTCTGCCCTCGACCCTGGAGACTGGATGGTAGCGTTGGACTTGCATTACGCCGATTTCCACATCCCTGTCCTGCCAGCCCACAAGCATTGCCTACAGTTCATGGTAGGCCAGGAGCACTTTCAGTTTACCGTGCTCCCCTTTAGCCTTACCAGCCCCCCCACGTGTGTTCACGAAAGTGATGGCGGTGGTCGCAGCTCATCTGCGTAGATCAGGGGTTCCAGTCTTTCCCTATCTCGACGACTGGCTGTTGAAGGCGGCTTTGCCCCAGGCTGTCGTTTGCCACCTCCACACTACGGCGAACCTCCTGCATTCGCTGGGTTTCACTATCAATGTGCCGAAGTCACACCGGATTCCCTCTCAGAAGCTCCTTTTCATCGGAGCAGTTCAGGACAGTGCAGTTTCGGGCCTATCCTCCCGAGCTGGGAGTCCGGGATATTCAGGTATGATTCCGATGTTTCAGCCTCTATCCCGGGTTTGTCACAATGACCCTGAGGCTGCTGGGCCTCATGGCCTCCTGCATCCTGCTGGTGGATCATGCCAGGTGGCATATGCAGGCTCTGCAGTGGGAACTGAAGTTTCAGTGGGCACAGCATCAGGGAATCTTTCTGATTGCGTCCAGATCTCGGCGGGCACTGCACACCGATTGCAGTGGTGGCTAACGAACCAGGATTGGGTTACTGGCAGATCCCTCTCCCTTCCTTACCTAGAGTTCAGTGGTGACAGATGCATCTTTTCTGGGGTGGGGCGGCCACATGGGAGAGGCAGGTCAGAGGCCTCTGGTCTCTGGCGGAGTCTGGGCTCCACATCAACCTTCTGGAGCTCCGGGCAATGTCTTGCACTGAAGGCATTCCTTCCCTCTGTCTGGGGAAGAGTGGTGCAGGTCTTCACGGACGACACCACCGCCATGTGGTAGGCAACAAACAGGGCGGGGTGGGGTCGTGGAGCCTGTTAAGAGGCTCTCCGCCTTTGGACATGGCTGGAACATCAGGGCATATCTCTGGTGGTTCAACACCTGGCAGGTTCTCTGAACGCCAGGGTGGACTAACTCAGCCGCAGGTGCATGATGGATCACGAATGGTTTTTTCACTCGGAGGTGGTGCAAGGTCTTTCAACAGTGGGGAGAGCCTTGATTAGATCTATTCGCCACAAAAGAGAACGCGCAATGTTAGCAGTTCTGCATGTTAAAATTTGCAAGGTGGCACTCGCTCAGCGACGCTTTTCATCGCGAGTAGAGTTGCGGTCTTCTATACGCCTTTCCGCCTACCCCACTTCTTTCCAGAGTGCTGAAGATCAAGCGCGACCAGGCCCAAGTCATCCTTGTGGCTCTGGATTGGGCACGAAGAGTCTGGTATCCCGAGCTCTTACACATGGCCATCGATCCTCCAATCAGACTGCCTCTTCGGGAGGATCTTCTGTTGCAGCAGCAGGGGACAGTCCTCCACCCGAACCTGTCCAGCCTCCACCACCTTGCGTGGAGATTGAGCGGCAACAGTTGACAGCTTTTGACCTTCCTCCCGAAGTCTGTAATATTGTTTTGGCAGCCAGGCGTCCCTCCACTAAAACGGTGTACACCTGTAGATCGAACAAATTTGTGGCATGGTGCACAGCAAAGGCTGTGGATCCCCTTTCTGCTCCTCTTTCTGAGGTTTTTGTTCCTTTCTTTAGCCCAGCAGGGCTCTGCTCTGGGCACCCTTAAGGGCTATCTATCGGCTAATTCAGCTTTTCTTCGGCTTCCTGATCAGCCTTCTCTTTTCAAGTCCTCTATTGTAAATAGATTTCTTAAGGGCATTGCTCATCTTTCCTCCTATTCCTTTCGTAATGCCCCAGTGGGACTTGAATCTGGTTTGGACTTACCTTATGTGCGCTCCTTTCAAGCCACTACATAATTGTCCTCTCAGGCTTTTAACTTTAAAAACTGCTTTTCTGATTGCCATCGCCTCTGCTCGCAGGGTGAGTGAGCTCCAGGCTCTGTCTTCTAAGCCTCCTTTCCTTGCTGTTCATCCGGACAAGGTTGTCCTTCGAGCTCTACCTTTTCTCCCCAAAGTGGTTACCTCTTTCCACTTTGCCCACCTTCTTCCCGCATCCTTCAAAGGAGGAGGAGAGGCTCCACCATCTGGATCCAAAACGTGCGCCATCTTTCTATCTGGATTGCACAAAACTATTCCGGGTGGATGACCAGCTCTTTGTTGGCTATGTGGGTGCCAAGAAAGGTCAGGCCATGCAAAAACAGACCATCTCTTGGTGGGTCATTCTTTGCATCAAAATTTGTTATTCCTTGGCAAAGAAGGAACCTCCGGTAGGACTGCGCGCCCATTCCACCAGGGTGACTGCAGCCACTACTGCTTTGGGACGTGGAGTCCCCCCTCGGTGACATCTGCCAGGCAGCCACGTGGGCATCCCTGCACACGTTCACAAAACACTGCCTGGACAGCCAAGTCTGGAGAGACGGCTTCTTTGGCCATTCCGTTCTCCAGGACTTTCTGGTGTGAACTTAGTTCGCAGACCCACCTCCGGGGTTCGTATTGTTGGGGTATCTATTCTAAGGTAAGGAATCTATAACGAATAGTCTTTCAGATGAACAAGTTACTTACCTTACAATGCTGCTACTTGCAGCATTGAAAAACTGCTGTTAAACCTTGGCTGCTGGGGATTCTCAGCCTGATGTCTGGTGACAATTCAAGCATGTGAATCTATATGAAGGGTACCAATGTCTCTGAACTGCAGTTATAGGTAAGCAACTTTTCTTGCTGTCTGCAAAGAGCTGCTGTGCATAGTAATGGTTAGAAAGTACTATGTAATGCCACAACACTACAATACAGTTACGGGAGGTTGGCTTCTGATCAAAACTTTGGCTTCTAGACTTCAGACTTTAAATTCTCATTACCAGCAGCTCATTCCTGATGGTGCCAGACAAGCGATCAGACAATGCATGCTGGAAGTAGACCTGGGGTGTGGCCTGTACATCTTAGTTCTAGCATTGTTTACTAATGATGTATTTCAGACCTTTTGAAAATCAAGATAATGTAGAAATCAATTTACAGCAGTTACACAGGTTCATAAGCTAAAGGATCAATTAAGAGGATAATCTTGAAAGTCACTTGCTTTAATTTCATTGTTTTTTCCTTTCAGTATGTCCTTTTTTGTAAACACATCTTTCAGATCAATTAATTGAATGCTTATGCTAGTGTTTGTGGTTTAGTACATGGCGGCATACCCTGCTCAGGGTTTTCAGCGGAATTTAATGTTAAAGATATGAAATTGCATAATACTCTTAAAGCATTACTAACACGTTAAAAAAAATTATCCTGACCTTGCAAAATGCTGCCTAATTGAGATTCTTGATTCCATTTTCAGATCTTGAAACCTGCAGAGAAGAAAAAGCCAAATGCAAACCGACCTGTTACTCCACCAAGGGGCATGATCACAAAGCAAGCAAAGAAATAAGTCATTTTGACTTTTCCTAATCGGACTTGTAATATAGTATATAACTTCCATTTTTAAGATGTCCTTTTGTTTTACTGTGCACTGGTTAGCTTGCTCAAAATAGATGTATGTTTATTTTGATTTTAATGAATGAGTTGCTGCATCCAACAGCAAAGCGAGACTGAATGTTTTTTCCTCCTCCCTGTCCTTTGACCTCAAATGGAGTGCAGTTTTTTAAAGGTCTGTGAACCTTACAAGTAACTGTACTCTCCTTTCAGCTGACTTTCTCAGTTTTATCTTGTACAGTCCATGTGGAATGTAAATGCTTTTCTTTAGGATCTGAAGAGGGCACTAGTGTGCTGGTGAAAACCTCTAAATGTACTTCCTATAATTTGCCTACGTTACTACAAACCACTGTGAGCCATTTAATTCCACAATGTTAAAAGGGATTGCTTTTGTCATGTTCACCCTTGTATAGCTGTGAAATACCCCCAAGTTCACCAGCATCACTGGTTTGATGTATATTTAATTGAAGCACATTTCCCATACTGTAAACTTTAAATGACAATTAAAGCCATGATTTTAAATGTTGAGTCACAATTTCTTCAAGTTTGCAAATGGAATGTTATCTGAAAGTACAACTATACGCAGGGATTAAATTCTGTTTGCATGTTAGTGCCAAATTCCAATGCAGTTGCAGGTTTTTCTGAGGTGGCAGGATTGTGAAATTGAATGTTGAGTGTCTTTGCATCCCTTTCAGGTGTGAAGAGGTGATGGAGCTTTTTGCTTTTGTTTACAAGATGCATTGTCAACAAGCACCACTGCTGTGAGCAATATAAAAATTGATATGTACCAAGCTGTCCATTCGTTTTAAATGCCTACACCGATCAAGGAGTTGGATTTTGTCATTTGAATATCAACTTTCAGGTTGATTCTTTTTTAAATAAAATATGTTGTGAGCCCCTGTGTACAGTACATTTGTTTAAACTGCTGTGCACTAACTTGCCCGTACACCTTTTTTTGTAACAGAATAGTCATTTCGCTATCTGAAATTTAGGTTTCCCTAGAATACAGTATCTTAACCATGCATCATTAAATTTATATACTTATCCTCCATCACCATGCTTAATTGAACACTTAGAAAATGGAGGGGAGAAATCCTTAAATATAATCAAAGGAGCTCCTATTTAAAGGGAACATTTCGTTTTTTTTGTTTTTTTTTACACTAATATAGGTTTGACCAAAGAGCAAACCGCTGACAATGTAGTGGCACTTTCAGTGCTCATTAGAATATACACGCATTTAGAAACTAGCTCTTCTGATGTATACTTTTAATCGCTGATTCCTCACCTTTGGACTATTCCCAGACTGGATGCAGATATTAAACAGCAATTGATCCCATGTGCCGGGAGGTGATGCTGTAATTCTGTTACAGCCTTCTGCTACTCTGGCAGTGACTGCAGAGCTGCAAAGAAGTCACTCCCCCATACTGACATCAGTTCCTTTCTTCGATGTGGACCCAAAACTCCAACTTTTTTGGTTGTACCAACACACAATTTCCTGAATTCTTCAATGTGGCAAGGGAAAATGTATTCCCTGAAGACCAAAGGGATTAAACCGGGAAACCACTACTGGAAGCAGATGTTGCTCACAAATCTGTACGACAATTGCCTGTGGTGCCTAGGATCCGCTCATGACTCTAAATTGAGATGTGCCCAGAAGCACGTTGATCAGGCTATATGAAGTGACACTCTCCGTAGCAGAGCACAAGAGATCGTTGCTCCCAAAATTACCATCTGGCTATAAGTCATTGAGTGCTAAATCCATATCCAAACAACTGGGTAAGTCTAAATCGCCCAAAAAGGCCAAGAGATGTGTCCCCCTCATCAGTACAGCACAGGTGAGAAATTGCTGTCCAAGGGCCTAGTCCTGTCATCCAACTCGAAAGGAGGAAACCTCTTTGAAAAGGCTCGCACTAAAACTTTTGAACCCTGTAGGAAGGACTTTAAATTGGGAGAACTTGATTGGATGAGGTACTGGCAGCTCCAGCACTGGGCATTACATCCTACTAACTGAAGCGGCCACCATGCCTCTTACTGTCTAGGAGACACTTTCTTAAATAGATCTCTCCCTATGGGCTGTTCTCTAATAATTGCTCCATGTTTACTGTGACTGGCCTGCAAGTGCAATGACCTGACCTTATGTGACACTGGCCTCTCACTGCAGTGAGATTCCACTTGAGCAATGTCTGGTTATGGCTAGACAGCCCGTATTTATGAATGTGCAACATAGGTAATCCCTCTATGCTTGTTATGGCACATCACTCTTGGAGCTGAATGGATCTATCCGCATGCTTCTGGGTTGTGCTTGAGTGTGGACAGGAGGGTGAGTTCTATGTGGTGGTCTTGCCCCCTCCTGAAGATTTTCTGAAAAATATTTAGCCATTGGAGGGTGGTGCTAGGATCCCTGCTGCACCCAGGCCTGGCATATTTTTGTTGCATAGGAGGCCTACAGATTACAAATTCCTTACTTTAGGAAACTGGCTTATTAGTTGATGGAGTTGAGACCTCGTTAAGTAATGCCACAATTTGCTAGAAGGCCCCATTAGGTCTCAGTAAATTAAACAGTAGCTCAGCACTTTGTAGCTTTGCCCAGATCCGTCAGGCTTAACTTAGAAGGCATGCGTTTAGCATTTATCACCACCAAAACAAAGACGGCACAATAAAAATCCCACACGTATAAAAATAGTATACATTTTAATCTTTAAAATACCACAAATGAGCAATCTATTGTGTGGCATTGAAGATGTGATGGAAGAATTTAGCTTTTAAACTTTAAGAATCTAGCACCCAAAAACAAAGCGTCAGTGGGCTTCTGGTCACACTAAACCAGGTCAAAGTGAAGGAGGACCACCTTGGAGCAGGAGTCTTCTACAGGGACCAGGTTTGCCTCTGTCAAATCAGTACCTTCTGATTTAGTCTTTTTCTTGGAGGATTCTGTCAAGGCCGGACTACAGGATCCTCCAGAAGGCTGTTGACTGCCTGCTCTTCTGTTGGTCCTGCTGAAATCCTCCATGAGGGGACATTTATGTGGGAGTCCAGTGTGGCAAACCGGCAAGTTGAATCAGACAATGCACCTTTGGATCAGTTTTCAGGTTGGTCCCGTTCTTTCAGTTCTTCCAGCAAAAAAATTTACAAGGTTTACTTTTTAGGGTTTGGCAGGAGTTAAAGATCTAAGGGCCCCAAGACTGCAGGAACACCACTTAGCAGTCAGGACTCAGTCTCCCGTGATGCACCAGCTGGGTGCAGGGCAAAGCCAGTTGAAACTGGTCAGCAGAGATTTCCTTTACTTGGCGTTGTGGTGACTTTGGGACCTTTTGTGACACTATCTCTACGGGACCAAACTAGTCCTTGGAGACAGCTTCTGTCATGGGCACATGTGGGAGCGGGTCTAGCCCTTGGGGCTGCTCCTCACAGGGCCAGAACTTGGTGAAATCCTGCAGGCACAGCAGAGTTCCAAGTTATTTTGGCAGGATTGCAAATTCTTTCCTTTGCACAAGTTGGGGGGGTGGAGGGGTTCACCACTAGGCCTACTACTCCCCTGGGCAGTCCCACCCAGCTTGTGACTACTTCCTGAGAAGAGTGGTAATACTTCCCAGAATGCCCTATTCTGCCCACTACCAGCATAGCCAGATCCTTCTTTCCTAGTCTGGAGCACCATACCCCCACACCTGAGGTAAGCCTACCTTCTTCAGGACCACTCCTAATCTAATTAGTGTGGCCAGGCTTGGTGGCCAACAGAAAAACCTTGCCGGCATGGGCCCAATAAAATCTGTTCCTTCAGTGGCAATTCCTTTTGAAGTGTAATTAGCCCACAAGCCCTCTCATTCATCCTGCTACACGAGTGGAAAACTCATCCAGCAGATAGGTCCTTCGTTTTCAGTTCCTAAGTACAATTGCACCGAATTACAGGGCAGGTCCTGCACCCCAACCTACCATCTATGAACTTAGAGGTTTGGCTCCTGATTTCTTGCAATATGGGTATTTACATCTTCCTCAAGATTGTATGAATATCTTAAGAGGCAAAGAGATCCTCCACTAGAACATATGCTTTTAAGTGGAAGATCACAATCTGTCTGGTGTGTTCAGAATAACCATAACCCTGTTACATGTCAAAAGAAGGTGATTACATATCTTTTGCATCAAGGCAAGGTCTGGCCTTTCTTTTTCGTCCATAAAAGTAAAATTTTGCAGCAATTGCTGCATGTAGGAAATCTCCTTTGCAAACCTTTCTTCAAGGTAGCTGTAGTGAAGGATTTCTTTGAAGGTATTGGGAAAGTTTTCCGTCCCATTTATGCCCTTCCCTACCTTGGGAATTGTAGTACTTTCTAAACTAATTGATCCTCCCATGGAACTTAAACACAGTGACCAACACTTATCATGGAAGACCGCTTTCAGAGGGAATGGCTACAAGAAAGTCTGAGTCAGTGAAATTCAGGCCTTTTGTTTAATAGAGCCTTAAGCAGCCTTTCATATGAATAGGGTTGTAGTGAGAACACACCCTTCCATTCTTCCAAAGGTAGTGTCTACTTTTATGTAAAGTAGACATCTCTTTACCAACCTTTTTCCCAAATCTGTCCTCTGTGGAGGAAGCAGCCCTCCATTCACTGGATGGCTAGAGTATTCATATTTTATCTTGCTAATAACAGAGATCAGACAATCTATTTGTAAACCATGGATTTAAGTCGCCGGTTGTGATGCTTTTTTTTTTTTTTTTTTTAAAGGTCTCCAACTCTTGTTTCCACCCTCTCCTTTTGTCATGCTTCAGTAGGACCTTAGCTTGTCTTCACATTTGATGTGTACTCCCTTTGAACTTCTTCAAAGCTGTCCCTTGCACCACCTCACCCTCAAGACTGTTCTTCGTCATCACCTTGGCGCGGCAAGTGCATGAGCTTCAGGGTCTGTTAACTTGCTGTATTCCACCACCTTTCCATACAAACTAGTTCTGAGGGTGCATGCATCCTTCTTACTGAAAGTCGTGCTGCCATTCCATGTCAGTCAAAACATTACCCTGCCAGCGTTCTGTTTCGCCTTACCCCTCTGAGGAGGAGAAACTCCATCGCTTCGTCTCAAACTTGCTGATCTTTTACATCGATCGTACCAAAGAACACCGGGTAAATCGGCTTAGTTTTAAGGGTTGCAGGCCGTGCAGAAAAGTACTATCTCCAGTTGGATCAAACTCTACATCTGCTATGCATTAACCAAAAAGCAGCTCCTGAAGGTCTGCGAGCCCATTCTGCCACTACTGTATTGGCATGCAGTGTCCCTATCCTCTACATTTGCCAGGTGGCAATTTGGGCATTGCTCCATATGTTTACAAAGCACTACTGTCTGGACAGCCAGGTTTGCTGAGAAGGGCAATTTGCCTGTAGTCCTGAAGGACTTCTTGGTTCGAGCCAGTTTAGACCCACGTTCTAAAAGGTGTGCTCTGGTATCTAATCAAAAGGTGAGGAATCTGCATTTAGAGGTTTCTATCAAAAGAACAATTTACTTGCCTGGTAGCACTTTGTTTAACCGCAGATTCCTCACTGGCCCTCCCATCCTCTGTTCTCGGAATTGGGTGCTACCCATTAATAAGATCCCCAGTCTAGGAATGTGCACATTGGTCAAAGCCAATTTGCTGTTGGAGCTCTGCATCTGGTGTCGCAGAGTGTCTCAAAACCAACTAACCGTGCACTGGAGTGGTGCTTATTTTAGTGTACTCATGATTTCTTGTGCCTGGGGAATATTCAAAAGGTGAGTTATCTGTGGTTAGTTTCTACCACGAATGTTACCGAAGATAAGTAACTTGTTCTTTGGGAGGAAAAAAGCATAGCCCTGGAACAAGTTAGGGGTGCAGACCATCTGTATGCAGGGTGACACAAAGGAGTTTTTCTCAGCTGGGAATTGTAGCATGTGTGGCTGTATATACACATCTGAAGGAAAGTTATAGATTCCTTACCTTAGAATTACCCCCAGGCGTCGGACTGGATCCGGAAAATTTTTCGTCGGTACCCCTGCACGTCGGAAGGTGGCGTTGGTCGACTCCGCGTTCGGCGTAGTGGTCGCCGGGATGACGTCACGGTAGCTACATAGACGCCGCCCTTGCATGCTGACAGTTTCTTTTTCCGCTCCAGAAAGCGCAGATCCAGAGAAAGTGGTACCCCCAGTCACTTTTTGACTGAACTTTTTTCTCGACTTTTGTCGACTTTGTTGTGTTTTTTTTTAGTCCATCGACTCCTGGTGCACGAGGGATACCCGGCTTTAAGGCTTGCGGTTCCTGTAACTGACTGATGTTGGTGACGTATCTGCACCTCGTGTGCCTCTACTACCTGGAGCACGACTGCTCTGACTGCCGGACCATGGCCCCGAAGTCTTAGCGGGAGCGGTCCCAAAAGCTACTAGAGGCCCGGCAGTCGGATCCGTGTCGCTCAAGGTCCCGGAGGAGGTCGAGGGACCGGTTGTGGAGCCAACACCATTCTTACCCCAAGTCTTCGCACTCGGGGGGGGTCAGGTAAGTTGAAGCACAAAAATGTCGAAGCATCGTCGCTCTTCGACTTCTCCCCATCCGTTGGTCGACGCAACGAGGGATGCGGGTGGTGCCCCTCCCGCGGCTCCACGTGCGGAGCCCGCTGGGTCGACTCAGTTTCCCTCCCTTCCCGGGATCCGGAGCGACCCCTGCCCAGCTTAGGAGTTTCTACGAAGCGATGCATGCCATCTTTGGGCAGCCCGACTCCGCTGGTGCGCCTTTGGGCCCTGTGGACTCAGCTGGGGGCCCTGGGCCTTAGGCGGCTTTGGCCTCCGCGTCGCAGGGTCCCCTTGGATCCAGATCTGCGCTAGTCAACCTAGTTACGCCTCCCCTGGCGCCGATTCCACCGGCACCACGTCTGCCACTGGCGTCGGCTGCGTCCGTAGCCGACGTCTACCCCGGCCTCCACCTCGTGGTAGACACTGAGTCAGACCTGCGTGGACCGCCGGCGGGTACTTTTGTGTCCCTGTTCTACCCTGGCTCTTTGAGACCACATTGGCAGCCAGAGGAGGGTGAGGACTGGGAGGGGTCTGGGGACCCTTTAACCGACCAGTTGGTGTATGAACAGGACTGGCTAGAGGAACTGGGGGAAGCCAGTGGTCTGGATACCTCACCAGACCTTGGCATGTTGTCTCCGCCTACTGTGGCTACGGAGGAGGGAGCGTCGTACGCAGTGGTGTTGCGTAGGGCGGCAGAGGCTCTCCACCTCGAGCTACCTACGGTGGCAGTCGGGACTAACCTCCTGACAGGTCCTTCAACTGGCAGCGAGCTCTTCGGAGCCCCTGCTGCTGTTTAATGAAGCCCTCACCGACATCCTTTTGGGCATGTGGTCCAGGCCCAACACGGGGGCTCCTGTGGACAGGATGATTGCCTGATGCTGGCCCCGGGCGACCGCACTTTCCTCTCAACACACCACCCCTGAGAGCTGGGTGGTCCAAGCCTCCACTTCTAAAGGCGCCTTCCCTACCGGACCACCAGATAGGGAATCCAAAAAGCTGGACCACCTTGGGAAGAAAATGTTTTCTTCTGCCAGCTTGGGACTGCGGTCGGTTAACACTGCATGTCTGTTGGGCCATTACACCCACTCTGTGGAATACGGTGGTGCAGGTGCTGCCTCAGTGCCCGGAGGAGGCCTGGGCCGTACTCGCATGTGCAGTTGCTGAGGGGAGAGACGCAGCGAAGTTTACCATCCGCTGTGGGCTGGATACCGCCGACGCACTTGGCAGGATGATTTCCACGTCCGTAGTCCTTCGATGCTACTCCTGGTTTTTCCGTGATGTGCAATCCACCCTTATGGACATGCCCTTTGATGGCTGTCGCCTTTTCGGCGATGAGGCAGACACGCTAGAGCGCTTTAAGGACTCTCGGGCTACGGGCACGTCCTTGGGCCTCTCCATCACCCACCCTGCGCAGTCTCCCTTTTGCGGCTACGGAAGGGGTGCCCTGCTACGTCCCGCCCAGAGCCACATCCCGGCACAGGCTGTTCAGCCCCAGTGCAGCTGGGGACGTGGGAACCACTGCTGGGGGCCAGTGGGCGGGCCAGTCCACCACAGCCCGCTCAACCACAGCCCGCTCTGCAGCAGCCTCCAAACCCTCCTAGTCCGACCTTTCAGGCCACCAAATGCCAGTGGGAGGCAGGATCTGCCATCACCTCCCTCCCCACTGGTGCACCATCACGTCAGACAGGTGGGTTTTGCAAATAGTCAGAAGGAGCTACTCCCTCCCCTTCGAGACTACCCCTCCCTCCATGCCACCTCAGTACCATCGCTTGTTGGAGGATCACCTGGCCCTTTTCCAACAGGAAGTTTTGGCACTCTTGGCCAAGGGTGCAATCGAGCGCGTTCCTGCCTCAGAAGTAGGTTGTGGTTGCTATTCCCACTACTTTCTGGTACCCAAGAAGGACAAAGGCCTGCGTCCTATCTTGGATCTCAGGAACATAAACCACTTCCTCCGGAAGGAGAAGTTCAAAATGTTGACGCTCGCTCAGGTCTTCTCTGCCCTCGACCCTGGAGACTGGATGGTAGCGTTGGACTTGCATTACGCCTATTTCCACATCCCTGTCCTGCCAGCCCACTAGCGTTACCTGCAGTTCACGATAGGCCACGAGCACTTCCAGTTTACCGTGCTCCCCTTTGGCCTTACCAGCGCCCCTCGGGTGTTCACGAAAGTGATGGTGATCGCTGCTCATCTGCGCAGATCAGGGGTTCCAGTCCCTCTCCTCCCCCCCCCCCCTCTCTCGACAACTGGCTGTTGAAGGCAGGCTCGCCCCCAGGCTGTCGTCTCCCACTTCCAGACTACGGCCGACCTCCTGCATTTGCTGGGATTCTCCATCAACGTGCCGAAGTCACACCTGGCCCCCTCTCAGAAGCTCCTCTTCATCGGAGTGTTCTGGACACGACGCAGTTTCGGGTTTATCCTCCCGAACAGAGTCCGGGATATTCGGGCTATGATTCTGGTCTTTCCACTTCTATCCCGGGTTTCGGCCAGGATGACCCTCAGGCTGCTGGGTCTGATGGCCTCCTGCATCCTGCTGGCGGACCATGCCAGATGACCTATGCGGGCTCTGCAGTGGGACCTTAAGTTTTAGTGGGCACAACAACAGGGGAATCTGTCAGATTGCGTCCAGATCAGAGGGCACTGCACACCAATTGCAGTGGTGGCTCACGAACCAGTATTGGGTCGGCGTCCAATCCCTCTCCCTTCCCCAACCAGAGTTCACAGTGGTGACCGATGCATCACTTCTGGGATGGGGGAGGCGGAGATTAGAGGCCTCCGGCGGAGTCCGGGCTCCACATCAACCTTCTGGCGCTTTGGGCGATTCGTCCTGCACTCAAAGCATTCCTTCTCTCTGTCCGGGGAAGAGTAGTGCAGGTGTTCACGGACAACAACACCACCGCCATGTGGTACTGCAACAAACAAGGTGGGGTGGGGGTAGTGGACCCTATGTCCAGAGGCCCTCCACCTCTGGACATGGCTGGAACATCAGGGCATATCCCTGGTGGGTCAACACCTGGCAGGTTCCCTGAACGCCAGCACGGACGAACTCAGCTGCAGGTGCATGATGGATCACGAATGGCGTCTTCACTCGGCGGTGGTACAAGGTCTTTCAGCAGTGGGGAGAGCCTTGGTTAGATCTATTTGCCACCGAAGAGAACGTGCAATGTCAGCAGTTCTGCGCGTTGGCATTTCCAAGGCAGCACTTGCCAGGCGACGCTTTTCGTCACGAGTGGAGTTGCGCCTTTCCGCCTATACCACTTCTGCCCAGAGTGCTGAAGATCAAGCGCGACTGGGCCCAAATCATTCTTGTGGCTCTGGATTGGGCACGAAGAGTCTGGCATCCCGAGCTGCTCGACATGGCCATCGATCCTCTGATCCGACTGCCTCTTCGGGAGAATCTTCTGTCGCAGCAGCAAGGGGCGGTCCTCCACCCGAACCTGTCCAGCCTCCACCTCCTTGCGTGGAGATTGAGCGGCGGCAGTTGATGTCGTTTGACCTGCCTCCCGAAGTCTGCAATGTTACCTTGGCAGCCAGGAGTCCCTCCACTAAGACGGTATACGCCTGCCAATGGACAAATTTGTGGCATGGTGCACAGCAAAGGCTGTGGATCCCCTTTCCGCCCTTCTTTTTGAGGTCCTCTTGTTCCTCCTTTCTCTGCCCCAGCAGGGCTCTGCTCTGGGCACTCAAGGGCTATCTCTTGGCCATTTCAGCCTTTCTTAGGCTTCCTGATCATCCTTCTCTTTTCAAGTCCCCTCTTGTAAATAGATTCCTTAAGGGCATGACTCATCTTTTCCCTCCTGTTCCCTTCGTAATGCTCCTGTGGGACTTGAACTTGGTTCTTACCTATCTTATGTGCGCTCCCTTTGTGCCGCTACACAACTGTCCTCTCGGGCGTCTCACTTTAAACTGCCTTTCTGGTGGCCATCACCTCTGCTCGCATGGTGAGTGAGCTCCAAGCACTTTCTTCCAAGCCTCCTTTTCTGGCTGTTCATCCGGACAAGATTGTCCTAAGAACTAGACCTTCCTTTCTTCCCAAGGTGGTTACTTCTTTCCACATTGGTCAAACCATCACTTTGCCCACCTTCTTTCCGAATCCTTTAAAAGAGGAAGAGGCTCTGTCTGGATCCAAAACGTGCGTTTTCCTTCTTGGATCGCACAAAACAATTCTGGGTGGACGACCAGCTCTTTGTTGGTTACTTGGGCTCTAAGAAAGGTAGGCCGTGCACAAGCGGACCATTTCAAGGTGGGTCGTTCTGTGCATCAAAGCCCGCTATTCTTAGGCAAAGGAGCCTCCAGTGGGACTGCGCGCCCATTCCAGCAGGGTGACCGCTACCACTGCTTTGGGATGAGGAGTCACCCTAAATGAAATCTGTCAGGCAGCTACGTGGGCATCGTTGCACACGTTCACCAAACACTACTGCCTGGACAGCCAAGTCCGGAGAGATGGCTTCTTTGGCTGTTCTGTTCTCCAGAACTTTCTGGTGTGAACTTTTTTTTTTGCAGACCCACCTCCGGGGTTGGTATTGCTGGGGTATCTATTCTAAGGTAAGGAATCTATAACTGTTTCTTTCAGAGTAACAAGTTACTTACCTTTGGTAACGATATATCTGTAAGAAACATAGGTTAGTTATAGATTTATTACTGCCCCACCCATCCTCCCCGTTCTGCGAACGGACTTCTAGGCTTGAGGACATCCTTTCGGAGCCCTGGTTTAGTGCACCAGTGGTCAGTGTCTTGCATGGCTCTGCGCTTCTGGGGTGGAAAGTTGTGTACAGAACTGACGTCAGCATGCAAGGGTACCACGACGCTGAAAGTGGAGTCTACCGACGCCACCTTCTGACACGCAGGGGTACTGCTGACAACTTTCCAGATCCAGTCTGATGCCTGAGGGTAATTCTAAGGTAAGGAATCTATAACTAACCTATGTTTCTTGCAGATATATCTTTACCGAAGGTAAGTAACTTGTTTGCTCTGCATACGCCTACCACTTAGTGTTGGGCTGTTGCAAGTTTTGTTCAAAAATCTTTCACAGGATGTCTTGTGACTCCTCCCTTAATTAGGAATGCACATGGGCACAGACTTTATTGTTGGATTGTTTTTCTCTGCTAGTGGGTTTGTGCATGTACTATAGGGGCTCTAGGACTAGTCTGCCACGTTATTTTCTTTGGGCCCAATTGGTTCAATTTTCCACTCCTATCGTTAGAAAAGACTGTCTGGCTTCTACATTTATTTTCTAAATTACTACATTTTGGAGACTGTTGCAGAAGTCAGTCCCTGATGAGCTGGGTCTCTGTGTCCTTCAGGGTTTTGTGATCCCTCTTT
Organism: Calotriton arnoldi; assembly: GCA_963921515.1. Classification (NCBI taxonomy): domain Eukaryota; kingdom Metazoa; phylum Chordata; class Amphibia; order Caudata; family Salamandridae; genus Calotriton; species Calotriton arnoldi. The sequence continues at coordinate 2,379,454 of CAWUFW010000216.1, read as the reverse complement.
TGATCTTCAACACCAAAAAATGTGGAGGCACAGAAGGTGGTGGAATAGACATTCCAGGAAATGCCCTTGATGGCAAGTGTACGTATCCTTGGGCTGGTCAACAGTCTAACCTCTGCCTCTCCAGACCACAATAACACCTAGTAACACTAATGTGTACTGTTGTATAAAGACTTTGGCATCAAAGACTGGTAGCAGGCTCCCATCAAGATGAATCCAGTCGATGAAAGATGCCAAGACTGCCTTGGCGAAAGCAGATACACTCAGTCCTGAAGAGGATGTGTACTCTTCTGGCACCCCACCAGCTCAGCCCTGGTTATACCAAAGACCAAGACCAGAGGAGGAAGAAGAGGTTCTATCCACTTCATCTACCAGCAGCCCTTGCACTGATTATACTCGGGCTCATCACTGCACTCACCAAAAGCCTTATGAGGCTGCACACAGACAGAGCAGGGATTTCGAGTGTCGGGCATCCAGCTTCATGCGTAAGACACTACCTCCTTCGGACAGCGCTAAAGGAAGTTTTCAGAACCAAAACTGCCTTCAATTCCCAAAAAACTTACAGATTCTGAAAAACAGACTCTTTCAAGCTGAAAGCGCCCAGACCACCACTGAAGTTTTTTTTGGAGCAGGGATGTCTTACAGCAAAGTCTGACCGCTCTGAAAGGCTAATCCTTAAAGTTGTGGGAGGAGCGACCAACATTAATATGTATTTAGCTTCATACAGGGAAGATTACCTTTTAGGATTTGTTTTCCCAAAACTGCATAGCCTTTGCCAAGAAAAATGAGTCTTGCTTTTGAAGAACTGCTGGCTTCAGACATTACATCAAATCTGAAGCTCACACCCATAAGACTGACTGGTCTACCAGCATTCCTCTTTTTATTACACTGCCTCCTCCCTGTCAGTTGCCCCCACATCTACCTTCACTGTACTCTGCCACACCAGCACCATTGTGTCCGCCGCACTCCTCAGTGGTCACCACAATCCTACTGATACAGGCAGCCCCTACAGCCTTGCAAGTTAGTACAAAACCCTCTTTGATTCCACCCCAACGGATAAGGATTATACTATTGATCCAGCCCTTGACCAGTATCTGCTTTTCCCTGATGACACTAAATCATACCATGGGGTTTTCAAATGGACAGGTGCCTACCATAAGGTAGATATGCATGTGATCCCAGAGGAGGATAATGTCCTCATTGAGAAACTCCAAATCACAATGGTCTGTGCAGTTTCTCCCTATGCTCAAGAGCATGCTTAAGTTTACCTCTGAAACCTTTGCGGAGTCTGTTAAATCTAGGGTGATTACACGTAGGGTGGAGAAGAACTTTAAACTCTTTCCATCTGACCCTACCTACATCAAGAAGGGTCATGTCCTGCCAGATGACTTAGTGGTGCATACTGGCCATAAACTGGATCCTGCTGAGGCTTCAGACTGTCTAACTGCCTGCTAAGGAGAGTAAGAGCTCTGACAGCATGGAAAAGGCTGGCAGTAGGGGCAGCCACCCCCTGGTGCATTGTCAATTTGGTAGTTCTTCTCTCACGATACAATAGAGCACAGTGGAAAGAGATATAAAAGCTCATGTATGTCCTTCCTGAGCAGATAAGGGTTGAGGAAATAGTATCTAAAGGCAAAACTATTTCTAATGCCTCCATATGTTGTGCCCTTGATGCTGCCGAGAACGCTGCTAGGGGAGTGAATACCTCCATCATATTGTGCCAGCAGCATCCAATCAACCTCCCAGTTAGAGAGCACCATTTCGGCCTTGGGTTGATGAGATGGTTGTAAAAATTAAAAAAGACACCTAGATAGCGAAGTGCATGGGTGCGCTTCAATCCCCAGGAGCCAGAGGTTCCCTTCGAAAACATCTATATAGAGAAGGAACCAAAACCACTTCTGAGCACTCAGTCGTTTCTAAAGCAGCAGCAATTTTACCACCACCTGGGGGGGGGGAGGGGGGATGGGTAGGGGATTTTTATTTATTTTTATTTAAAGTATTTTTTATTAAACAAACCGTTCCAGTCAGATGCACATTGTCCATTGGATCGTCATATAGTCTACACATTACATTGTGCGGGGAAAACCGGCAGGGTAGGGGATTTTATACGGGGACCCTACAGGGGAAACCATTCTAACCAGGGTAGAGGATGTCCCAGTAAGGGAGCCTCTACCTCAAAACACTGACTTGCCCCTCATTCCGCCTGCTTGTACAACACCTGTCTGAAAGAGGTTACATTACTGTCTTCCTCACTAGGAAGAAATAACTTCAAACCAGTGGGTTCTGACAATTATCCATGATGGATATTGTCTAAAACCTGTCAACCCCACCAAACATTTCACTTGTGTACTCACCCCAAGTACAAGGAGCATTAGAGCCTGTGTCCCCTCAACACTAGGGCAAAGGAGTTTACTCCCCATACTATCTCATCCCCAAAAAGGTCATTTCCAGCAGGCCAATCCTGGACCGCCGTTCCCTCGAGATGCATCCCATCAGAACATTTATAAAGGACAGCTGTGCAGAATGTTATCCCTCTGCTCCAACAAGATGATTTCATGAAGGCACCAGACCTCAAGGACATGTACTTCCAAATACCCATCTACCCTGTTGATCGATACTACCACCAATTTGTGGTAAGCGAACAACACTATTCAAAGTATTGCCCCTTGGGATTATCATAGCCTCAAGGATATTCACAAAATGTCTAGCAGTTGTAGTTTCTCCTCCTCCCCCCCCCCCCCTACATCTCACAAGGGGAGGCACTCTTCCCTACCCCAACGATTGGCTAAACAAAAATGCAGGCTACAGTGCCTAGACCACACTCGAGCTGCTATCTCTGCTCCACAGCTTGTTTTTACAATAAATGCCATTAAGTCCCCTCTGCAACCCTTCCAGTTTCACCCTTTCCTAGGGTCCATTCTAAATGCTGTCACCAGTATGACCTACCTAAAGCGACAGAGGGTGTTGGCATTCCAGAAGTTACTGCTTCTTTTTCAGCCGAATCTGCTGACTGTGAAAACAGTTCTGCGTCTTTTAGGGAAGATGGCCTCCTGCATAGCCGTAGTTCCCCATGCCAGAATACATATGCATCTGTTACAAGAATACCTTTCAGCATAGTGTCAGAAGCTCTGGCAAGATCTAGTTTTGCAGCGTGAATCTTTTCTGGATTCACATGCTGTGCATTATTCCGCCTTCTAGTGGTTGGGTCCTGAATTACTGTATGTGGTTTTTTTTTTTTGTGTGATTGGTGGGCGTCGACCTACCACCATTCGGTGTCCTTCTGTGACGTCGACGGGCTTCCTCCGGAAGCTCCCACCTTTGGTCGCCATCTTCAGATTCTTTTTTTCCGCCGTTGGGTCTGGATCGTTACGGAAGGAACTCCAAGGATTTGGAGAGAAGAATTCACGAAAATTGAAGAAATTAGTTCTACAGGTCAGCGATACCTACATTCGACGTTCCGGTCGTCGATTCCAACAGTCTGAGTACGCGGAAAGGTAAAAACAATAAAACTTCGACGAACAACTGGAGAATGCACATGCAGGGGGCTCCCGGCGCAAAGTAATGGACAAGACACTGTTCAAGTTCTGCAAAAACACGCAGAAAGATCAGCATCCAGTTTGCAACCTTTACCTCCCGCTGGATCATCAAAGTCAAGACTGCAACGCGTGCTCGGCCTTCACCCCGAAGACGTTGAGGGTGAGAGAAAGGCAGAGAAGGGCCAACTACAACATGCAGGGACAGGGCCCTCCACCATCGTTTCAAGACCTGGGCCTCTCCAGCGAAGAGGACAACGTCGCTGAAGGGCCTGAAGTCGACGACGACAGACGTCCAGGTCGTAGTGGTCGTGAAGACGACTTCGAAGGAGGTAAGAGATACGTCGACCACGAAAAAAGTAGACGAGTCATGAAAAAATGACTCTAAAGCATTGAAGGGAGCCTCTGCTTCGAAGCACCAGATGACCGCAGAAGCATCCAAAGATAGGCACTCCGTCGGATCCTTGGACAAGGACTCCAGAACGGCAAAGACCCTCGAAAAATCGAAGACGTCGAAAGACCGTCACGATAAAGACGCTTCCTCAACAAAGGAGAGGTCGAAACGGGCTTCGACGACCGCGTCGGCAAGCACAAAAAGAAAGGTCAAAACGCACACAGCCGAGGTTGAGAAAAAGAGGAAGCGCCTCGAAGCCGAAATGGCGAGCATACTACAGCGCAAAAAGGAATTCGACAAAAGCTTGAAGCAATTCAAGATACTGCCGAAAACGTCTACAGAAGTAGAGAAAGGTGTTGAGGAGTTGCAGCCTCCAACAACACCTGAGCCACTCTATGAAGAGGAGGAAGATTACTTCGAGGAAGAGAGGGACGTAGATGAACACATGTATGTGGAGTCGGCGACCCCAGACTCAAGATCTCCAATGGCAGGATCTCAACGCCGAATCACCAGAAGAGGCGATTGATACATATCCCTCACCGCCAGATGACATTGGGATGTACAATCAGGTGATTAAAAATGCAGCTGAAAATTATGGAGTGCATTTGGAAGAGGAAAAACCGCAATCATGTTTTCTGTTGGAAACTTTAATGCCAATACAGTCAAGAAACCAATTCTTTCCAATGCTACCAAGTGTACTAGATCAAGGAAAGGAAGCATTTAAGGAGCCTGCAACATGCAAGGCAGTCACACCAAGAGGGGAGAAGAAATACAAACATTCTTCTAAAGATCCAATCTACATCAAAGGGTCAGTAGCAGCTGACTCTATTATCACTTCCACTGCTAGGAAAAGAGCAAATGTGCCAACCACTGCTGGCCCACCACTGGACAAAGAGTAAGAGGATGGACCTAGTGGGAAGAAAGGTTGAGAGAAGTGCGGCGAACCAGTGACGCATAGCTAACTCTAATACATTGCTGAACCGCCATGCATATCGGCATTGGCAAGAGGTAGGGGATCTACTGAAACACCTACCGGAACAGTTCCAAAAGAGAGCTACCCACTTAGTGGAAGGAGGTAAAAACATTGCAAATACATGCTTGAAATCAGCTCTGGATGCAGCCGAAACATCCAGCAGACAAATGATGATTGGCATCACAGAAAGAAGGCATGCTTGGCTGAGAATCTCAGGTTTCAAACCAGAAGTCCAAAGCAACATAATTAATTCACCATTCAATGGAGAACAATTGTTTGGGAGCGTTGTTGATGATAAACTAAATCGGTTGAAAGACGACACAGCAAGGTCTATGGGCGCTCTACAATTCAGAGGCATGCGTAGGGGCACCCCGTCAAGAAGACCAACATGTAGAGGTGGTCACCAACCTACTACCACATACCAGGGATCAAGCCAAGGACAACAGCAGGGTCAACAACAGAGCTGGCAGTACCAGCAGGGAAGACTGTCCTTTTGTGGGCGCCCACGGCGAAGGGGCCAACAACAAAGAGGTGGTACACAGACCACCACCAAGTGATTGCTTTCCAAAAGGGGTACACTTACCGAAAACATCACCAAGTGTACCCACAGCAGTAACTCAACATCCTGTAAGCGAACAGTTCATTCATCATACAACACCAGTGGGAGGTAGACTAAAATATTTCCTCCACGAATGGAAGACAATAACTACGGACAAGTGGGTGTTGAACATAATTCAATACAGTTACTGCATAGAGCTAAACAAGCAACCTCCCTACAAAAGACCAAAGCTAAAGATGCATTCACAAAGGGAATTATCTCAATTGCTGGAAGAAGTGCAGGAACTTCAAACAAAGCATGCAATAGAACAGGTGCCTCACAAGGAAAGGAACAAAGGCATTTACTCAACGTACTTCCTAATTCCAAAGGTAGATGGAACACAACGCCCTATATTAGACTTAAGATTCCTAAACAAGTACATAAAAACACAAAGGTTCAAAAATGACTACGCTGCAGGAGGTGATACCTCAATTGCAACAAGGAGATTACATGGCAACCATAGACTTAAAAGACGCTTACTTGCACATCCCTATGAACAAAAGACACAAACTATCAAGGTTCGTGGTCAACAAAACACACTATCCGTTCAAGGTGCTAGCATTCGGGCTCAAATCGGCACCAAGAGTGTTCACAAAGTGCCTAGCAACAGTAGCCGCACACCTAAGAAGACAGGGAATTCACGTCTACCTGTATCTAGACAACTGGTTGGTAAGAGCAAGCTGATAGCATCTCTGCAAACAGCATATACAACATGTGATACAGACACTAGTTCAGCTGGGTCTTTCAATTCATTGGAAGAAATCATCGCCAGAACAAGTAAAGGTGTTCCTAGGTGCCGAATTAAATGCAGTGTTAGGGAAGGCGTTCCCAAGCAGCAAGAGAACATTAACTTTACTGAAGGAGACTCATCTTTACCAGAAGGGGCAACTTCTGACCGTGAGGACAGTGGATAAAATACTAGGAATGATGGCATCATGCATTCATTTAATTCCCAACATCCGTCTACACGTGAGACCATTTCAAGAATGGATCCAACAACAATGGTCACAGTCAACCGGGAGTTGGGAGGATCTAGTGGTTCACGCAAAGAGTTCATCAGGAGATGGCATGGTGGAACAAGACAAACATATCACGGGGCAGACCTTTCACCCAACCAACCCCAACAGTGACCATAACAACAGATGCTTACCAAAAGGGGTGGGGAGCGCACATGAACAATCTCAAGGTACGAGGATTGTGGACACACCAGGATGCAGTGAAACACACCAACGTTTTGGAGTTGAAAACCGTGTTATTAGCCTTGAAAGCGTTTCAGAAACAAATATACAAGGTGTTGATTCAAACGGACAACACAACAACCATGTTTTATATAAACAAACAAGGGGGAACTCAGTCTGTAGCTCTCTCTACTCTAGCCCAAGAAATTTGGAAATGGGCAATCCCAAAGAACATAGACCTAGTAGCAATACATTTACCAGGGAAGGACAATATCGAAGCGGACAGACTGAGCAGACAAACGTCATCATCCCACGAGTGGGAAATGAATCCTTCCGAACTCCAAAAGATTTTCAGGAAATGGGAGACTCCACAAATAGACTTTATGCAACACCCCAAAATGCCAAAGCTTCGCATCCAGGCAACCGTGCAATCCGTCCCTAGGGAATGCCCTATGGATGGACTGGTCAGGGATATTTGCTTACATTTACCCCGATCCCACTACTCCACAAGGTGATCCTCAAATGCAAGATCAGCCAGATGACAATGATTCTCATTGCACCACAGTGGGCCAGTCAAACTTGGTTCTCGGAGATAATGGAAATATCTCAAGGAACAATGCACAAATTTCCAAAAAGGCAAGACCTACTAACAATGCAAAACGAAAGGTGCCACACCCAGAACCGGAGAGCTTAAGCTTGGCAGCATGGCTCCTGAGGACTTAGAATTTGCACACCTCAAACTACCAGAAAGTACAATGGCTGTTCTCAGAGAAGCAAGAAAACCAACGACAAGAAAATGTTATACAGCTAAATGGAAAAGATACCCGCAATGGTGCCTTAAAAAACATCTGACAAGAAAGATTACGAAAGAAAGAACAGTTCTAAAGTACCTAACTCATTTGCTTCAGAGTAACCTAAGCTACACTTCACTAAGGGTGCACTTAGCAGCAATTGTAGCGTACACAAGAGGAGAAACGGGGAAGAGTTTCTTCACTTCTCATGTGGTCAAAAGGTTCCTAGAAGGAACAAAAAGAATAGCACCACCAAAGATGGTGCCAGCGCCCACATGGAATCTGAACATAGTGCTGACACAATTAATGCTCACTGCGCCACTGGATTCAAGCTAGCCTGGCTGAAGAAGGGTGACAAACCCTGAAACCGGTCCCAGGATGCTTGTTTCCGGTCCAGGGAGGACCTGGCCAGCAGTTCGGTCTGGACTGTTCCCATGGGGCACAGGGTCAAGACTGATTTGCATATGGCTGGGTCCAAACTGGGGTGGCGTAGTGGGCAAAAGAACGATTGATTTAACCCAGATCTTTTGACTGGGGGAGAATGTTTGCATTGTCAGCATTCCGGCCATCATTTGTTTGCTGTAACACAATTAATGAAAGCACCATTTGAACCGCTACATAAAGCAACGCCACAAATGCTCACTCTAACAGCTTTCTTAGTAGCAATCACATCTCTACGCAGAGTTAGTGAGCTACAGGCTCTAACACTTCAGGAACCCTACTTCCAAATACATACTGACCGAGTGGTCATGAGGACAGATCTACATTTTATGCCAAAGGTGGTATCACAATTCCACATAAATCAGACGATACAAATTCCAAGTTTCTTTAAAAAACGAAGGCAGAAAAAACTGCATACAATTGACGCCAGGAGAGCAGTCATGTACTACGTTGAAAGAACCAAAGAATACAGGAATACAAAACAATTCTTTGTCTCTTTTGCTAATAGTTTTTTGGGAAGACCAGTAACCAAAAATACCATTGCAAGATGGATTGCACAAGCCATTCATCTATGTCACAAACAAGCGGGTCAAACATTACAAGGAGCACCACGTGATCACTCAACAAGAAAGAAAGCAGCTACAGTCGCATTTCTGGCAAATACTCCAATTCAGGACATTTGCATGGCAGCAACCTGGTCTTCCGTACACACATTTACAAGGCATTACTGTGTGGACATCCAAATGAATAAGAAAGCACAGGTGGGACAAAAGGTCTTACATCATCTATTCACAAACCAACGCTCATCTTCCACCCAGTCACCACAAGACTAGCAAACCGCTACAAAGTTTATGCACAGCATGTGAATCCAGAAAAGATTCATGCTGCAAAACGAATAGTTTCTTACCTGTTGGTGTAGTTTTGCAGCTTTAAGAATTTTCTGGATTCCCAATTGAAACCACCCTCCGCCAGGAAGGATGAGACAAAAAAAAAGAATCCGAAGATGGCGACCAAAGGTGGGAGCTTCTAGAGGAAGCCAGTCGACGTCACAGAAGGACACCAAATGGTGGTATGTCGATGCCCACCAACCACAAAAAAAAGGACAAATACAGTAATTCCGGACCCAACCACTAGATGGCGGAATAATGCACAGCATGTGAATCCAGAAAATTCTTCAAGCTGCAAAACTACACCGACAGGTAAACTATTCGTTTTTGTAAGGGCCAGTGCCAATCGCTCTTGGCAGTGTTGGAACAGCAAGAATCTTGCAGGGCAGGCCCTTCATCAACTCCTTTGTGCAAGTTAACTAATACCACAAATGCATCTTTGTCTGGCTGTGGGGCACATCTCCACTATAACAGTTCAAGGGTTGTGGTCGCAGTATGGTCACCACATCAAATCGCTAGAATTTCTAGCCATTGAGTTAGCTCTAAAATGAAAAAACACAATCAGAATGACTAAGGAAGAAAAACTGAAAACCTTTTACAAAGTGAGAAAGCAGGAACCTACAAGAGTGCGATAAAGGGGGTGTGTCGAAGTGGATTAAAGAGGCCTGATAATTTGAGACTATGTGGCCTCAGTATTTGCATGATATTTAATTACACCAGTCGCAGAGCTTCAGGCACCAGCGCTCATTCTTTTACAAATTAGGCTTGGAGTGTTACACAGATCTGTCAAAACCTTGCCTATAAGTTACGGCACCCATAGGCTGTGGGAAATGCTCTACGGATTAACTGGTCAGATATTTGCCTACACTTTTCTGCCTGTCTGACTGTCGATCCATGGTATAGAAGCTACAGCAAACCTCTCTCTCATCCTAGTGACTCCCACTTGGGTCAGACAACTGTGGTTTTCGGCACTCCTTGAAATGTCTGTCTACATGAGACGTTCCCCCAACACACCAGACCTCCTCATGCAGAAACATGAGAATCACACCCCAGACAGCTCAATCTAACAATTTGGCACCTGAGGTCTTAAAGTTTGGTTATCATAGTTTACCACACGAATGCAGGTTAGCCTGGGGGAAGGCTGTCGGCCTAATATACAAGCCTGTAATGCGGCAAAGTAAAAAAGGTTTGTTCACTACTACATTTTAAAACCGGTGAATCCATTGGTGGCTGGTGAACTTTGAAAGTGGTGGGGTGTAAATGCCTGCCTCGAATTGAACAGAGCGAAGCAAGCAAACCATATTGATTGTAAAAAGCATTTGTTAAAGCCAAACGTTTAAGGGTGGATTGTTATTTCTTTGTATTAAAGCATACAGATAGGTGTTTTGTTGCATGAAATGTCACAGATTACTTTTGTAGTGAAGGATTTTGGTGTTGGGTACTACATCTGACGGACTGTATGGGGGAGAATTGCACTGTATTAATTCTTGATAGAATCTGTTCTTAGCTGTGTGCCAGGCGCTTGTAATAAAAAATATAATTAAATAATACACACATGCATATAAATATATCCATATAGATACATGGAGGGCCTTTGGGTCACCTCTGTTCTGCCCCATGCCTATTTGAGTGTCATTTATACACTGCTTCATACTATGAAAGAAAACCACATGGGGTAATGTTTCAGGCCACATCAGACATTGGCTATCTTGCCATGTGAAAGACGGCATTTTTGATCATGTGTACTTCCACCTGAAAATTAGTGCGCTTCAAAGTCAGGGCTGGTTAGCCAGTTGTTTAGTTTTATCCTTTTATAGTTTCCGTTTCATTTCTTTGCTTCTCCTTATTTAAATGTTTCTTGGCAGTGCGAATGGATCTCCTGCTTGATGCTCATTTCATATGCAGTGTGCCACATCCTCTAAACTAGGAGACCATTGTGCAATATTGTTGTCCATAGCATATCACTGTTTTACTATTCCAATATGGCCCAGATGTGACGGCCATGCTGAAACTATAAAACAACAATATACTATTTTCAATACCTTTGCATGATGGACACCCACCGCTATGTTTAGTTTCATTATTGCAAGCATATGCTTGCTGTGTTTTGATGGCAACATGTTTTTTCTACTTTTATTTTAACTTGTATATGTTGAGTTTGTGTGTGTTTTTATTACAGTTGTGTCAGTGGGTGAATACAAGAATGAGTCAGTGGAGTGATGAATGAATGCATGAGTGCAAAGATGATTGACAGTGTATGTTTGATGACTTATTGAGTGTCTAAACTCAATGAGACAAAAGCACTTTCAATCAAAGGCCAGGCATATTAGCATTTCTAGTGTTTTTATTATATTCGTTATCAGGTCAAACAACTGTACTGTCAAGTCAGACCTAAAAATTATACTAACACATATGAAGTACAATGTGTTAATTCTTTTAAAATGAAATAACTCAGATGTGTACAGTTTTTAAACCAATGTTTACACACAAAAAAAGCATTTTAAATCTTTGTCTAACTTATAGAATGTCAATTTCGCCTTCTGTGAACTGAAATTGGCAGGGATGGCTTTAAGTCGTGATTGCCTGAAGCATATCTGCTGATCTTTTAACAGATCCCAGACCTGGCCTGGCCCTTTTTGGGCTCTTCAGTGTTTTATGTGATTTCATAGGAAAAACTATCATGGAATACATTACTGAGAAACCATTTAATCTAAACTGTTTAATGGAAATTTTCAGAATGAATGGCATTTACCTTTTCGTAGAAGCCAATTCATAGAAAGTCTTTTTGGTTGAAATTGGCTTTTGAATGCTTATTTATGTGTAAATGCAATGGTTGCAGGTCTTAATTTCAGAAACATTTTTGTCTGAGATATTTAGTTCAGTGCTTTACTTCAGGGTCATTATTTCATATTTATATCATGTATGTGGTCAGACAATTGTTTCGGATGCTTTTAATTCTATGACCCATCGCCACCTGTAAACATTCATCGTGACCCCTTACAACGCTTAATCCCCATCAATCCCTGCCCTTGGAAATACCTCACCACACCTAAACAACACTCATCCCTGAAGCCTAAAAGCCCTTTCTACCCCAAGAATCCACCATCCCTGATCCCGAACCATTTCTGACCCTAAAACCCCTTTCTATGCCTAAACCCCACCTGTCCCTTACTCCTTAAAACACCTTGGCACATGCAAACTCCACCATTCCATGAGCTCTTTAAAAAAAAAAAACCCTCACCACCCTTTAACATCAGCCATCCATGACCCATAAGAACCTATCACCCCTAACTACTTATCCCTGAACCCTAAAAACCCCCTTTCTACATCTAGACTTCACCCATCCATTAAACCTAAAAACACCTCACACACCTAAACACTACTCATCTGTGAACCCTAAAAAACCCTCACCACCCCCTATACTCTGCCCATCTCTGAACCCTAGAAACTCCATTCTATACCCTAACATCTAGTATTCCTGACCTCTAAGAACCCCCTCATCACCCTAAACCTGAGCCCAAAAACCCCACAGTAGTCCTAGACTCCACTCAAGTTTAGTGCAATTTTGGGTTTTCTTTAAAATTATCTTTCTTTTAAACTGCAAAATGTTTCCTTTAATTTTAGATTTTTGGGGGGTATTTCCTTAAAATTGTCTTTCCATGATTTGGTTTCCTCCAATGTGTTTTCTATGTTTCAGTTTTTCTGAAATCACATACTACTGTTTTATGCAGGTCAGGCCTAGATTACAAAATGAAAGGCCACTGTTACTTAAGCTGCCTGGCCAGCCTCTGTCGCTACTAAACATGGATTACTATGGACGTGCTGCAGAGTGCCCCTACAAAGGTGCGCCTTGCTCTGCGTGTAGAGAAATCCGCAAGAGACACATAAACAACGTCCTGGAACAGAAAACACTTCGAGAAGGAGCCCAGATTTATATTGCAGCAGCACTTAACACCAAGAAAAGCAGTGCTGCAAGACAAGAATGGCTGCAATTCAACTTTCACATCCACAAGCTTTTATTTTTGTTGCTGAAGTGGGCATGAGTTAACTACAAATTTGGAGTCCCTAAAGCGCTTTCTGATTGATCAAAATCTGCAACTGAGGCTAGTCATCAAATCAATACATTTAAATAATATGAAGCACATTAGTCTCCACAAGGGAGACATAGCATAATTAAGTTTTCAACTAATAAAGGATTATTATGGTTAAAAAGGTTTATAAATGCAAAATATGGAGTCTCAATCAATCAAAATCATATAAGCAATAGGACAAATGATTGTAAAGTCGCCTCAAAATAAGTAAAATCAGTTCTCCCATAAAGGAAGTATCCTACTCTACTTTAAGCTGTCTCGAAATCGGACAAAGCATATCTGGACTGTAACCTACCCTAACTTAAATCACACAATTCTAACATATGCTGCACGTACACATAGTTCCCATAGAGCGATCCAATCATGTTAAAGATGATACAATCTTGAGCTCTTTAGTTTCTCAGGATCCTTCACAATACAGCTTTTCTAAACTACCTTCGAACTTCGAATTATCAGCAACAAAACGAGGGACTTTGGACTAGCCTGTACTCTGCAGGGGTACTGTTGCAATCAACTAAGATATTTTACAGTTATCACATAAAGAAAACATTTCACATGGGGCAGAAAGAAAAGACGTATCGCGTTTGTGAATTGGGGCTTCAGCTTGTACTAGAAATAAATGTACACGTTTCGTTAAAATAGCATCCAATCGTTAGCCATTTTAAAAACAGCCATAGTTTAGCTATAGTCAATCTAAACTTGAATAGAATGTTAGCAGCATTTGTGCGTGTATGTGTTATTGTTGATAAAATGCAAAACATTTAATATAGAAAAACTAATTCAAGTGCATCCCCAAAAAATATTGTGCATGGCATTAATGTATATCTGTTAATGAATGTAAAGGGTGCTGGGACAGCACTAACATCCAAAGGATGCCACATAAAGCCAGAGCTTTTAACACAGGATCTTCCTGGGCATAAATGCAATTTCTACAAAATTACACATATTTACATATATCACACATTTAAGAGTTTACTCGTCCGCAATTGTCGGCACAAATAAACCTGTACTTGAAAGCGTCAATCGAGTACTCCCCTCATGCAAGGCACCACTTGCTCACCTTTGTGCAACAGTGTGTGTCACATAGAAAACGTTTTTTTATGCATTACGCAGTCGATGACATCAGCACGCTTCTTTGTAAATATGGCGCAATTTTTTTATCCTTCACGCAATGGTGTGGCATAGACTTTCATGCCATGCGGGCTGTGTGTGAATTTTAGTAAATCTAGGCCCATCAATCTGCAAACTCTGCACAAATATGCACTTTCCATACTGATGACGTCTCCAAAGTAATAGACAAGATATTCGTGTATAAAAAGAAGAGCAGTGATCTTGTGTGAGGAACCCAGTCTTCATGTTGTTCACCTTAATACAGCACTGCTTGTCAGAGAACATGTCCTTAACTACGTCATAGACGTTGCCCTCTAGTCCCCTTTTAAGTACTTTTGTAAGTGTTAGCCTCGAGTGCAAGATAGTCAAAAGCTTTCTAGAAGGCCACAAAGCAAGCAAATATTTTCTCTTGGCGGGTTCTATGAATATATTGGTCTGTTAGTGTTTGCAATGTGTAGATGTGATCGGTTGCTCTGTGTTTGAAAAGGAAACCTATTTCACTTCTACTTGAAATCCTTTTCTCCCTCAAGAGCCTACGTACTGTTTAATTTACAGCATTACAGAAACAAATCTCACTGTTGGGCTATCCACCCACATAATGCCGCGCAGAAGTTAGACCCCTGCTCAAGAAGCCCACAGCTGACCCCACCGACCTCAAGAACTATCGGCCCATCTCGCTCTTCCCCCTTCGCAGCCAAAGTTGCAGAGAAAACAGTCAACAGGAAACTGACACGATTCATTGAAGAGAACGCCGTCCTCGACCCGTCCCAATCCGGATTCCGAAGCAACCACAGCACAGAGATCGCCCTACTCGCCGCCACAGACGGCATCCGCACCCTCCTGGACCAAGGCCACTCTGCAGCCCTCATCCTACTCGACCTATCAGCGGCCTTCGACACCGTCTCCCACCGTACACTAGTCGCCAGACTACATGACGCAGGCATACAAGGAACAGCCCTGGACTGGATCCGATCATTCCTCACCGGAAGAAGCCAAAGGATCAGACTCCCACCCTTCCTCTCCGACCCCACGAAAATCACCTGCGGAGTCCCACAGGGTTCATCACTGAGCCCCACCCTCTTCAACATCTACATGGCCTCCCTCGCAGCCATCGTCCGACAACACGGCCTCAACATCATATCCTACGCCGACGACACCCAGCTCATCTTCTCCCTCACCAAAGACCCCACCACTGCCAAACTCATCTTCCAGAAAGGAATGCAAGACGTCGCAGTCTGGATGACCAACAGCTGCCTGAAGCTCAACGCCGATTAGACAGAAGTCCTCGTCCTCGGTACCACCCCTTCTGCATGAGACAGCACCTGGTGGCCGACCGCCCTCGGAAGCCCACCTACCCCCTCAGACCACGCCAAGAACCTCAGCATCGTACTCAACTCATCACTCACCATGAACAGACAGGTCAACGCCGTCACCGTCAGCTGCTTCAACACCCTATGCATCCTCCGCAGGACCTTCAAGTGGATCCCCCCTGAGTCAAGGAAGACAGTCACCCACGCACTCATCACCAGCAGACTGGACTATGGAAACGCACCCTACGCCGGCATCAACAAGTCCCTACTCCGCAAACTCCAGACAATACAGAACACCGCCGCCAGACTCGTCCTCGGCATCCCCCGACACGAACACATCAGCCAACACCTACGAAGTCTCCACTGGTTCCCCGTGGATAAAAAGAGTCACTTTCAAAATCCTCACTCACGCCTACAAAAGCCTACACAACAACGGACCCAAATACCTCAACGACAGAATCAACTTCCATGTACCCAAAAGAAGCCTCTGATCTTCCAACCTCGCACTGGCCGAAACCCCACGCATCCACAGAGCCAGAGCAGGCGGAAGATCCTTCTCACACATTGCAGCCAAGACATGGAACGAGCTACCGGCAGACATCAGACGCACCCCCTCCCTGAACACCTTCAGGAAGACCCTCAAGACCTGGCTCTTCGGCTAAACAGATCTGCGGACCTCCCCCCAGCGCCTTGAGATCCTCATGGGTGAGTAGATCGCTTACAATTCCCTGATTGATTGATCATGGGAGCCAGGTTTACAAAGTTATTGGCGGGGCCTGGTTCGGATAACCAATTTTTTTTTAATTTAAAGAACTGCAGGTGTGCGGAGGGCTTATTCACTCGTGAAATATATTCTATTTTAAGATTTAACAATTTCGTTCATTTAATAAGACACACCATCACACTCCCACCTCTGTTCACACACTGCTCCCCTAATGCTCATTGCCACCTCTTTGCACACTGCCCCTCTGCTCACACCCACTGCTGCTGACTCACATCTTTGTTTATATACTGCCCTCGTTGCTCACTACACAGTGCGCTACCATACCATGCATACTCTGCTTTACGCCACTCTGCACCACTCCACATCACTGCACTCTACTCTGCACCACTCCACTGTTCACTACTCCACGGCACTGCACTCTGCACCACTTCACTCTATGCCACTTCACGCTATGCCTCTCTACTCTACCCGGTACCACTCTACGCCAATGTACGCTTCGCCACTCTACTATACACCACTGCACTCTTTGCAAATGCACTCTACACCACTCCAGTCTAGGCCACACCAATCTACTCTACACAACTCCACTCTGTGCTACTGTACTCTACACCGCTCTGTAACCCTGCACTCTACGCCAATGCACTTTACTCTGTAACACTCCACTCAGTGCCCCTGCATTTTGCGCCAGTCCACTGTGCGCCACTCTAATCTACTCGGCACCACTGCTCTCTGCTGCTGTACTTTACGCCATTACACTATGCCACACTATACAACTTCACTCTACCCTGCACCGCACTACTTCACTCTACTCTGAAACAATCTACTCTACACCACTCTACTCTTAACCACTCTACTCTTAACCACTGCACTCTATGCCAATGAACTCTACACAACTGCACTCTACTCTGCAACACTGCACTTTCTGCCACTGAACTCTACGCCACTCTACTATGCACTCTACGGCAGTATACTCTACTCCACACCACTACACTCTATGCCACTCGACTCTAATCTGCACTCTATGCCACTCTACGCCATTGCCCTCTGCATCACTCCACACCACTTCACTCTGTACCACTCCGCGCCACTGCACTCTACAATGCACCACTCTAATCTACACCACTTAATTCTACAACGCTGCATTGCATGCCACTGAATTCAATGCCACTGTACTCTACGCTACTATACTCTGCAACACTCTACGCCAGTGCACTCTGCACCAGTCCGCTATACTCTACGCCACTCCAGTGTATGCCACTATGCCACTCCACAACACTCTACGCGAGACTCTGCCATTCCACTCTACAACACTCCATGCGACTCTCAGCTACGTCACTAACTTTTAGCCATGCTGAACTGCAGCCACGCTGGTGTCAACATGGGTAAAACACATTGGCAAAGCCAATAGCTCTTGCATAGGTGAGACCTATTGGCTTTGCCAATGCTTGTTTAATTTTTCTACCTACAGAGATAGTAAAATACCAGCCATGCAGTACAAAACCTGCCAGGGGGCAAACCTACTCCATATATGCCATTAGACCTGAGTCCGGTAGGAAACTCCCGATTTTTGAAGCCTAAAATTGATTTGTTTTGGCTGTCTCCCGCCTGTAATTGTCTCTGCTTCAATATGTCAATGGGACAAATACATTATCCCGATTATTGTTTTTAAATCTCCCAGTTTCCTCTTCTACAGTGTTGGCATGGATGCTACTCCCAACTCTCTGCGCACACTGCCCCCTAAGTTGACTGCCACATCTCTGCACACTGCCTCCTCTGTTCACTCCCACCTCTGCTCAGAAGTTGTCCCCTCTGCCCACTCAGTTTCGCATTTTTACCTCCTTTGTTCACTCATATCGCTCCTCACTCTGTGCCCCCTCTGCTCACCCTCCAGTGTTCACTTTCATCTATGTTCGCACATTGCTTCCTTTGCTCATTCCCTTCTCTGAATACTCACTGTCCGTTCTGTTCACAATCTGCCCCCTACTGGTCACACTCTGCCGCACCTGCTCAAACACTGGCCCCTCTGCTCAAACACTGGCCCCTCTGCTGGTTTAAGCCACAGTTTGGCAGCAGGGTCCTGTGGGGAGTGAGGAAGTGGAAAGAGATGGATGTGTGGCTTGCTCCCCGTGGGAGATTTTGCTCCCCTTCCGCCCGCCCAAGGATGATTCTGCACCCGAGTCAGCTCTGCACCGACCTCTCCACTTCCAGGATCTGCATAGGCGCGCCCTACCTTACCCCGCAAACACGGCGGCCCTAACTTACCCTGCAAACATGGCGGCCCTAACGTCATTATTGCTGGGGCGCGAGCACCAGGGCTCCAAAGAAGATGGCGCATATGCAACAGATATTTGTGTCAAGGTGGTTGCTGCCCTTATGGAATAGTTTGATGATAACTCAGTGCTTTAAATGGGCAGGTACTATCCGGCACTGAGTACCTGCAATTCTTTCACATGAAAGGGAGATTACCTGCACTTCTCAGTAAAATGTCAATACATTTAATGGGAGTACCGGCACTTCTCAGAAGCGAACAGGTGCTCTAAACACAGATAAGTGCTCACTGAATAGCTTTTACGCAGGATTCTTCTAGTTCAGCATCTCCATATAAAAATCTAGACCAATGAATTATCCATTTCTCAACTTTGTAGGTGGTCTTTTATTTCCTGTAGTGTTATTAGTGAGTTTAAGTGCATGTTTATCTTTTGTGACCGGTTCCAATTTTTCAACAGGTGGTGCAGTTTGCTCTGAGGTCAGTGTGTCTTTTGGGACTCTCCTGGGTAGGGTGACCAGATTTTGAAAACCAAAAACCGGGACATTTCGCAAAAACAGAAGAAGGACTATAATTTTACATCAGCTGAGGGGCACAGAATGACAGCGCTGATTAACACAGAAACGCAGACGAGGAGGTACTAACGAAATAAAATGTAATTTTTAAGCCCAGTATCTTACGTGCTAATTGTATTGCTTTCTGATAAGAGCTGCTTGCAGTGCCTCACTGTTTTCAGCCGACCCTCTCTCAAAACCGGGACATGAGCCACATTTGCTGAAACAGCCGGGACAGGTGGTGGGAAAACGGAACTGTCCCTGCAAATCCGGGACGCTTGGTCCCGGGTCTTTCAGTGGGATAAAGTGTGGGGGGGGGGGGGGTTTCTAAAAACGGCGTGGCCTAAGAAGTATAGCTAGGAATTCTTTGCAAGAGGTGTGGCCAATGAAATGAAGGGGAGGCCTTAAAGTATGTAAACTTAAATCCTTTGCCTTCCATAGCCTGTCATCCAACCAATATTTTTCTGCTTCTCATTGAGAGTTTTGTTATTGCATCCAGATATTCCACACAATTAACAGGCACGCACTTAAAATAAGCCAGACCTAATGGTTTTGCCAAAGCTTGTCAACCGCGTCAGACACATGAGTAGCAACAATGATTTTATTGTGAATAATTAGATTTGAAAATGTATCCATTTTGAAAATATGAGAGTGTGAATTCAATGTTAATAAGATCTGTGGAAAGGATAGCGGTCTTCAAAATGTGGCAATCACTCCTGTTCTACCCTTCTCTCTGTAGCCTCTCTGTGAGGCATACCCTACTGCTCCCCACATCATTCAGAAATCCCCTATCTGCTTATTTCACATCTCATCTCTTTCCTCTTCTGCACGCACTTCTTTGCATGTTCTTCACTTCACCATCTCCATACACACACAACACGCACCCACGCTCCTGTAAGCTCTGCATTTTCATTTACTTTTGCACTGTTTATAATTTGACAGCTCTGTACCTAAACACACTTTTTTCCTAGATTCAAAATAACAATCTGCATTCATGATCATTACTCTCTAAGATCTGCAGAGGCCAAGGACTGGATGAGCATGTATTCTAAACACCTTTATACTGCACTGTGAGAAGCTCGCACTGCCGTCAGCCTCTGCTTCAAAGCTCCCATACGTGCTGTGTTATAAACACCTGCCCACAACCCACCTCAAACACCCACAGGCGACCCAGTTCACAGTAATATTCTGCGTGAAAAGAAAACTACAGAAAAACAACATCCTGTTTGTAGTTTCCTGCTGGACACAATCTAGTGTTTGGCAAAGTACTGATTTACCAGCCACTCCCCGAGGGCTGGCTGTCACACTCACCTCCCACCCATCCAGCACTGGCATCTGGAGTGACATGGCGCCTGCCAATAAAAAGGGCCAGGCGCACGTGACCGTGGCCAGTTGTATGTACAATAGCTATGTGTCTGTGTGGTCACGTCACCTGCATGCGGGCCGAAGGCCTAGAACCCTACACTGTTAAAAGCACTTACTCTTGGGAAAGTATAGTAAGTTAAATGTGTGAAATGTAAACAGGAGCTGCCGTTGTTCAGAAATCGATAAATGTTTTTCCCTTTAAAATTAAGGCCAGAATATAGGACCTGCTTCAATGTCAGCTTTTAACTATTGTCTGGTCAAGGTCCACGTGGGATACGCCCCACGTAAAGCCTTGGACTCCCCTAAAAAGATCTTTTATGCGTTTTGACTCATTTGGAGCCAAAACTCATTGTCTATTTGGTTTTTACTCATAAACATATTCTGAGTGTTCCGGAAACAATTTGTGTTAGTAATTCTTAAATTTCTGATAGTTTGTCTGTTTCATATCATGATTTTATTACAAGACCGGAGGCTCATATTCTGCTTACTTTAATTTCAACAGCAGCCAAGAAGAAAAACTACATTACCCAGAAAACCCTTGGACCAAAACTGCACCAATACAACTGTTAGAAATGTGATTTTTGGTTGGCTAGGGCATGTGCCTAAGCCAGGCAGAAACCACCACTCTAGTCAGGGCAAGGAAGTTACAC
Source organism: Calotriton arnoldi (assembly GCA_963921515.1). Lineage (NCBI taxonomy): Eukaryota > Metazoa > Chordata > Amphibia > Caudata > Salamandridae > Calotriton > Calotriton arnoldi. The sequence continues at coordinate 2,358,592 of CAWUFW010000216.1, read as the reverse complement.
GCTGAAGATAACCCCTGCTCACCCCCTTGGTAGCTTGGCACGAGCAGTCAGGCTTATCCCAGAGGCAATGTGTAAAGCGTTTGCGCAACACACAGACAGCAGCAACACACTAGGCACACCACAAAAGAAACTCCACTCAAAGTTATATAAAAAATAGCCTTTGTATTACTCATAAAACACATTAGAACGCAATCACATATATACACTGTGCCACCTGGCACTAGGTATGACTTTACAGGGATTATATACACTACAGGGCCAATCAGGCCACTGTCATAACCATCATATCTCACAATTAGTGAAGACAACCAGTAACTACTAGTAAGGTGCGTCTAGCACACCACATTAGGCATAAACCCCTACTATAGTGCATCACAGTAAACACTGGTCATAGTACCCCTAGCCCAAACACATTAGGCATATATATATATAATCAGCAGTGCACCATAGTACAACCATTATAAGGTGCACACATTACAACCGCATTAGGCATTGCGTCATAAACATCATCACTGCACCATAGGGAATATTTATCAGAATGCCCATATCATAAGTACATCATGCCCATAACTGCAGTTACATAAGATCCTCAACTGGCAATGTACCTCCAACCTTATTGCATCAGGGCATAACACCGCCCATATGTTAGGACAACAATGAGAGCGGCCCCAGCGCTCCTACGGCAAGGCCAGCAGCACGTACAAATACAGTAACTACCATTTACCAGGAGCCCTCCTGGTCGTGTCCTGCCAAGCAATGCCCCCAAAAGAGAGTGGCAGTTGCCCACGACGTGGAGCGCAGCCACCGAGAACAAGACAGAGGGGCTCAGTCAGGGGGAGCAATCAATGCCCCCGTAATCCATCTACTTCCAAAACAATGTCCTCAAAAAGGTCCACACTGGGACCGTGGCCCGCTGAAGTGGGCTCCACTATTGCCGCAGATGCGGTGGAAAACGGGGGGCGGGGGGGGTCGTGCCCTGCCCACCTCCGTAGGCCCAAACTCAACGTGGCCTCCCTGCCAGCCGGCTCACCACGGGGCTGCACGCTACACATGGTGCAGCTCCGGTCACCCGGTGCTCATCGGCTTCCCGCTCCTGAGGGCAGCGGGGGAGAAGGCACCCTCTGCCCTCCACCGACCACTCCCAGGGCCCGCGGGGGCTGCAGCATTGAGGCCTGGCGCTGCTGCCAGGCTCCGGCTCTCCTGTCCTCTGGGAGCTTCCTCCGTAGTCGGCCTTTGCGGGGGAGGCAGGGCGGCAACGTCTCCACTCACTATCAAACCTCCAACAGCCCCCAGCTGATGGGAGGCTGCTAGGCTCTGCTTCCTCTCACTGTCTTACCCGACCGGGCTTCCTGGGTTAAAAGCCCCGCCCACCTCCAGGCTCGGCCTGGAGCACGTTACTCTTGCCTGGCTTCCGGCTCCTCCACCCTCACTCTCAGCTGTGGAGACACACAAGGGACTCTCCTCTGCCTTACAGGAGCCCCGCCCACAGTCAGGCAACAGCCGCCTGACTTCCGGTTTGCGGCGAAACGCTTACGATGCGCTTGAAGAAGGAGCCTCCCCTCCTTGAATTCAAAAGGAGGCAAACAAAAAGGTGAAGCGCTCACGACGCGCTTCGAGCAGGCAGGACCCCCCTCTCTTCAGGGGTACTGGAGACACCTGCACAGGGGTAGCAGGCAGACAGCATGTAGGGACCCTAAGCAGGGGGGCAGTCCCTCCAGCCCCCCCCAGCAGGTAGCAGCTTGGTCCCACACGGCTGTTCCTCCTGGCAGTCCGGCATCCTGCCGGCCACAAGCCCCCGAGTAAGCACAAAGCTCAACATTTTCATGGGGTCACAGCTCCAATATTTATACCATCGCTGACTTTGTTCTCCCCCTCCAATACAACAACACGATTGCCAGTACTGATACTCTTTTCTGTTTCACTCATACCCAACACACATGACACGCAACGTGGGTTGGAAAACAAATTAAATGTTTTATTTTCTTTTAATTTTTTTTTGATTTTTAAAAAAAAAGTTATTTATGAAAAATAGTTCGTTATTATTACCATGGACATTTACAGCATTTCTTAGGACCACAAAACATTAACAAACATATAACATCCAATTGTTGAATTGTACAAAAATTCTTTACATTTATAAAACAATTTTTAAAGTGAAAAGGAGCTCAAATTCCATCTACCATTCAAAAGGAGAAAGGAAAAAAGAGAGAGATAGACACCCCAGGGAAGTGTTGAAAAGAGTGTGGATACACCACTTTGTTTTGGTGCAACTCTCAGCCCAAGGGGAAAGAAGGTTGGCCAAACAGTTTTGTATTCTGGTCGAGGGGAAAATCAGTTTCCTTAGTTTGTCAAATTACAATAACGACCCGATATTACACTTTAACAAAAGCCACTTGTCTGGACACAACCAGATGGTCTACACGTTTCAAACCCAGGCTTTGTTTATGGGTTATCCTCAGGACCTGGAATATGAGCAAAAGCTAGAAAAGAAAAACGGGGGTTGTGTTACCAAACAAGCTACTCAGTTCATACACACTCAAACTTGTACCAGTCTCATCTAAAACCAAACTTTTACCTGTCAGATCACAGACTAAAGACCAATTGCTACTTTTTCAATTTCCGACATATGTCAGTGTATCTGAAACCAAGACCAAAGCGAAACAAAAGAAGAAACATATTACTTATTTGTCTAGATTTCCGCATCAAAAACGCCTTTGAAGTAAATTGGTTACAACTTACTTTGTGGCCGAAATTCAATATACCGTACACAATGCTTTCGAGGGAAAGAGAGGGGAGGGAGAGGAACTACCCCTCTGGGCTCAGGCAATCTGCCTAGTAAAAAAGAGTGAAGGAGAGTACAATTTGTAATTAATGCAGCCTTTGGAGCTGTATGCAGAAATCTAATTCCGTCGCGTTTTACTCAACATACCTCTAAATGCATTTCATGCCTCGCCGGCCGTTCGTATAGCGAGACGAACCTCTTAGTCTGTAACAATAAGAGAGAAAAGGGGGCCAATAACAATCAATACTACTTGCGTTCACGTGATATTGTCTAAGCAGCATATTTGAGTGCGTCTAAGTTTGCCGGCTTTTACCTTTCGTTTCCTTTGTTTCCGCCGTATCTTGATCGCCTGTTCGTTTCGGTAGCCTGTGTTTGGGACTGAACTTTGCGCGCTTTTTGCTGACGCTGTCTCCGCCATAATGTCACGTGATTCATAACTTTAAAAAAAGTGGAGAAAGACATCTGTCCATATTTTATTAAATTATTTGTGCAGCTGTAAAATTGAGTAAACTTTGGATTTTGTGAACTCCCAATATGAACAATAATAGTTTTAATGATTGTGCGCGTATCACGGTCACGTGACCGCGACTTCTATGCGTCCATTTTGGAACCGTATATTGGAGCCCAAAATGACTTGCGAAATTTCACTGTGTGACTAAGGGGAAAAAATAGTACACTGACCCAATTCTTTTGTCCAAAAACAAAAGTCCGCTATTAATGGTTTGTGTTAGCTAAGACTTGCATCCTGGGAAATGTAGTTTTCTTTGTAAAGGCAGTGCCCTAACCCAATCCTTATGCCCAAAACAGAGGATACGCGGCTAATGCTTTATAATGTCATTTTAAATATACAACGGAATACATCCCGGAAAATGTAGGTTTCTTTATAAAAACTGAATCATTGAATGCTAAGTAGTATTCAAAAGGACATGAACCGGCTGTGTCTGACAACCATTGTTGCCGTTGCCATGATGAATCTTTACTCGAAAAACGGTCTCTGTATCAAATTGCAAAAAGGTTATGTTATGGTCCCGTCAGATTATAAATTTCTGAACGTTCGTTAAGCCCATCCACAGCAGTGTTAAATCTCACTATTAGCATAGCTTCTCTTTGTAGCAGAATCCTTTCTGTGTCTCCATCTCGTGGATTATTCTCAATTTTGGATAAAACCATCCATTTCAATTCAGTCACGTTGTGATTTTTTGTCAACCAATGGTTGACCAAAGGCGCATTTGCTACCTTTTTACGAATCCTAGACATGTGTTGTGTGATCCGTTGGCGGGCCTCTTGATTGGTTTTTCCAATGTACAACTTGGGGCACGGGCAAACAATGCCGTATACCACATTTTTAGTTTTGCAGTTTGTAAACACATCATGTTTCCACTTAATATTGCCAAAATTAAATAGGGCGCCCTCAATTGTTAGTGGGCAACAGACACAAGTGCCACATTTATGGTGGCCTGTGATCGGGGGCATGTTGAAATGTGTCCTCAGTGTGGTGTCTAATGATGGTTTCTGTATGCCTGCTCGTACGATTGAGTTCCCTACGCTCCTATCCTTTTTTTAAGGCGAACAGAGGTTTACTCCAGGAGTACTTTCAGAACTTTCTGTATAAGGTGCCAATTTTGGTTGATCACTTTTTTGATGAAGTTTGTACGTGAGCAGAAAGTTGTAACACAGACCATCCGGTCCGTGGGCTCTTTTTTCTTTTTTTGTAGCAATACTTCTCTGGGTGTCCACCATGCTCGTTTCATTGCTTGCTTCACAAGCTTTTTTGGATACCCTCGTGATTTTAGTTTCTCCAAAAGGTTGTTGGCGTGAAACATGTATTCTTCCTTTGATGAACAGTTGCGTTTAATCCTTAAAAACTGTCCTACTGGGAGATTATCCCGCAAACTGCGGTGGTGGTGGCTGTTATAATGAAGGGCTTTATTCCTGTCAGTCGATTTTGTATATAACGTAGTTATCAGTGTACCATGTGAACTGTAAACTTCCACGTCTAGAAAGTTATAGTGTTGGAATTCGAGTTTAGACTGAATTGAATGTCTGGTATATGTTGATTCAACCACTTATGAAATACAGTGAGTTCTGAATTGGTCCCATTCCAAATTAGAAAAATGTCATCGATATATCGGACATATGTCGATATCTGCGTCCGAAAAGGATTGTTGTTATAGATGAAACAGTCTTCGTATTGGGCCATGAACAGAACCGCCAATTCCGGCGCAAAGGGACAGCCCATGGCGGTCCCCTTGGTCTGAATATAGTAGTCCTGTTCAAATTTGAAGTAATTCTTTTTAAGGGCAAACCTGGCCAATTGCATAATAAACTCACTTGGGACCCTAACTGGTCTTGTTCTTTTCTCCAAGAAGATTTCTATAGCATTAAGTCCTTCTTCCTGTGGTATCTGGGTGTATAAAGACACCACATCTAACGTGACGAGAAGTTGGTTTTCTGATAAAAATGCCACATTTTGAATTTTATTTAAAAAGTCTGTTGTGTCCTGTAGATATGATGGTACATCTGCCAGGAACGGTTTTAGAAAATAATCAACGTAGTTCGATATCGGCTCCAATACAGATCCACATCCGGACACTATTGGGCGTCCTGGGGGGTTGGTTTCGTTTTTATGAATTTTTGGTAGAACGTATAAAAGGGGGACCCTTGGATATTTTTTATTTAGAAAGCCAAATTCTTTTTTACCAATGATCCCTTGATGTAGTGCATTATCTAGAATTGACTTGAGTTCTCCTTGGATGTCCATAGTTGGATCTTGAGCATTCTTCTGATAACATTGTTGGTCCTGCAGTTGTCTAAGAACTTCCATGCGGTAACTTGTAGTATTCATAACTACTATAGAGCCGCCCTTATCCAAAGGCTTTATTATTATTGAGTTGTCAGATTTTAATGTTGTTATAGCTTCCTTTTCAGCTTTTGTAATGTTGTATTTTACAAAATCCTTTTTGTTTTCTATTTGTGTGATTGCTGATAGTACTGTCCGTTCGAAAGTTATTATCTCCTTTGGAACTTTATTCGCGGGTGGGTAAAACGTTGATTTTTCACGAAATTCAGTCGCTTCTGTATTGGCAGGACAATTATTTTCCAAAAAGAAGGATTTAAGCCGTATTTTTCTGCAAAACTCAATAATTTCCATTTTTGTTTTGACTAAATCAGTAGTTCTTGTCGAACATAGGAAAGACCCTTCCTCAGAATAGATTGTTCAGAGTCTGAGAGTACACGGTTTGATAAATTGAAAATTGACGAGGGCACTAGGTTTTGTAATATTGCCTCCTGGTCGTCATTTCCCATGGCTGGTTTTGATATCTGTTCCTTCCTCTTGATTGCTGTTGACCTCTGCCTAAAAAAGATTGTTGTTGTTGATTATTTTTTCGGCGATTTTGTTGTTGCTGACCGTCAGAGCTATCTGTTTCACCTCCTGAGGAAGAGGATGTATCTGAAAATGAGATGAACTTATTCTTGGAGCGTCCTTGAAAATCGGTGAGAAATCTTCGTGAGTCTGGACGAGAGTAGAAATCTGTTTGTAAACAAGGATACGTTGTTTCCAAGGAGAAGTTTCTTTTGTCTTTTTCAAATTTAGTCGCCTTTTGGTTGATTGTAAAGTCTTTAAACTCTGCCAATTCCTTTTCGACTTTCGCTAATAAAGATTTGGCGTCTGTAATAGATTGATTATCTTTTATTTCTTGCTCCAAAGTTGAAATTTCAAGTAGTTGTTGTTGAGATAATCTTTGGGCTGTTTCCACCGTCAGGACCATTAGATCTCTACTACATTTTGTTTCTATAAAGCTATAGCCTTTTTTGTAAATAGGATCTTCAGTAAATATTACCGGGATGTTACGAATTTGAAGTCCTGCTGGGATTGTACCAGCCTTCAGATGTTCAAGTAGAAAATGACCGTGCAAGTCGGTACGTATCTGTTTCTTCTTTAATCTGATTAATTTTTCAGATTCATTTTGTTGTTTTGCGGAGGTACTCAGAGAGACTGAGGTAAAAAGTGAGGGGGTACTAATAAGTTTTTGAATATGGTCCTCTGTGTAGGCGAAAGTGTCCTGATCTGACATGTTCAGAAGAACAGGTCAGGTATCTCGGTGCTATGTGCAAAAAACTATATATAAAACAACAATATAACAACTCCTATTTTAAAATGGGGTCAAAAAAGAACCTCGCGGGTGAACACCCGCCGATCAGTAGAATCAATAAAGGGTTCTGGCCCGTTAATCAGTAAGGCTGGACCAAACACTATTCAACACAACAACACGATTGCCAGTACTGATACTCTTTTCTGTTTCACTCATACCCAACACACATGACACGCAACGTGGGTTGGAAAACAAATTAAATGTTGTTTATTCTCACCCTGGCACAGGGCTCTGTGCCCGGTCCAAACCAGTTCTGGGGGCACTTACACATTTCTTTACAGTGCACAAACACCCTCCTTTGTCAGTGTAGGCTCTGGTCCCAGACACACCACAGGGGGGCAGAGCCAGCATTGTGTAAGGCAGGCACAGTCCTATTCAGGCCCAGGGGCTACTCCTCCCACTACTCCAAATGCAGACCAGCCTATTCAGCCTATCGCTGACTCACCCAGCCTCTCTGAAGCCACTGCACCTCCCCAGCCTCTGTCATCCAGAGCCAGACATGCAATACACAACAGGCAGGCACAAAGACACATAGCACACAGAAATGCCCACTTCTAAAAGTGGCATTTCTAAAATAGTGGTAATAAATCTGCGAACACCTTTACGCAGCATTTGTTACCACTATTCCAAACATACCAAACTTGATCACGCTACTCCTCATGTCAGGAATTACCACTGAAACACATATCAGGGAATTCCCAATGCATTCCTATGAGAGGGCAGCCTCACAGTAGTGAGAAACCAAACTGGCTGTTTGTCACTACCAGGGCATGCCACACAGTTAAGGCACATGTCCTACCTTTTACCTACATTGCCCCCTGCCCATAGGGCTAGCTAGGGCCTACCTTAGGGGTGACTGATATGTAGTAAAAGGGGAGTCACAGATGTGGCACCCACTTTATGTGCCACGTCACAGCGGCAGTAAACTGCGCGTGCAGGCCCTGCAATGGCAGAGGCCTGAGACAGGTTTGAAAGGCTACTTTGGTGGGTGGCGCAAGCAGCCCTGCAAGCCCACCAGTAGCATTTAATTTACTGGCCCTGGGTATATGAGATACCACTTTACAAGGGACTGATAGGTAAATTAAATATGCCAAACAGGTGTAGACTAATCTTACCAAGTTTACCATAGAGAGCACATGCACTTTAACACTGAACAGCAGTGATAAAGTGCCCAGAGTTCGAAAACCACCAACACCAGGTCAGAAAAAATACCAGGAGGAAGGCAAAAAGTTCAGGGATGACCCTGCAAAAAGGGCCAAGTCTAACAACAACACAATAGAAAGACCAATCAGTCGTCGAGTCCTGTAATAATTATCTTGACTTAGAGCAACAAACCCTCTTTTCTTGCAGTACTCTGCTCGTTTATTTCATTATATTTTCAAATTGTGCCAGTTTTATATTGTTTACCCATTATTATTAATATTGTTAATGACGATATGAGCATTTACTTGTGGTCCTTGTAGTGTGCGCTTGCTCCCTGGTTAGGACACTTGGAACGTTCGTCATAACGGCTGTTTTTCTCCCTCAGTGCGGCAGCTCCTCTAATTGAGCACTTCCTTCTATGAACGCGTCAGGCCTGGCTTCCTGCTCCCGTCTGCAGGGATATTTACCTCAGACATTGGTACCGCTTTCAGCTTTTATTAGCATGTGCATTTCAGTTATCCTCCTTCTCGCGTCTGGAGCTCCCGGCTCAACATGTGTCCTCCTCCTGCCTGTGATTTCATAGGCTCATTTTCCTGCCTTTGACACGCCTCCCCTGCTAGGTAATTCCCCTTCATAGCAGAATCCTCGGTCAGTATAGAAAGTTAACCCTTTCATACCCCCTTCCATTCGCCTCTGAATTTTTTCCCCCCTTTTCTCTTCGGTTTTTGGGCATTTTCAGGGCATTATGTCTGAAGATGAGGAATCTCAGACAATGAAAGATAGTTTGAAATCCTTCATTAAGGATTCAGTGTTACAAGCAGGATCTGTTTCTATGCTTAATGTGTCTAAATCCCTTGAAGCTTCCATCTCTAAGATGTTGCACTGTCTGTTGATGTTCCATATAAAAAAGGAAAGAAACGTGCGGCACCTGGCTCTGTGTCGTCTAATGGCGTTTTGCAATTTACTAGTCCTCCCACTTGAAAGGTTTCTTTTGTGGGGCTCCCTGTTCTCCTCTAAATATTGTAAGTTTGCAGGACACTGACAATGATGACGATGTCATAAATGATGAGGGGTCTAATGTGAATGTATTTTCTGACCTTACCAATGGGCCTCCGGAGAAAAGGCACAAAAATTCTCCTTGTGATGGTTTTGTTTCTCACCCAGTGTCTAATGGTCTGCTTGATCATTTAGGAGAACCTATGTTCGACCATACTTTAATCCACCAACCCAATTCCACTGAGTGGTTCCCTTCGGAACACATTTCTGATTATGTCTCCTTTTATTTGCGTCATGCCCTGTATACATTTTCCAGAAATAAACTCAAATGAATGCCCTCGTCCTTCCCTTCCCAATAAAATGGCCGATACACCCGTCATTGACCATAATGTGTTAATATTTTTTACTAAGTTTGGCAAGGACCCCAAGAAGGGAGTTGATAGGGCATGATCGAATTGCCAGGACAGAATTTTGGATCTGGTTGGTCTTCTAACCAGAATTTTGGATACGGCCGACGAGGCAAAAATGGAGGGCGAATAGGTGGACCCAGATACCCTTTCGAATTGGGCTCAACAAACTAGTTGTATGTTGGGTAATACCAATGCATGTATCTCACAGGAGAGAATGAAAAATCTTTTACTCAAAATTGACCATAAGCTGAGTAACCTAGCATCTATGGAAGAGGGTCCTCAAACCAAGGGGCTTCTTTTTGACAACTCCTTCATCAAGGAGATGGGAAAGCATGTGTCAACCTTCGCTACCATCTATAAAGACCAATGTTCCCTGAAGAAGATTTTTTTTCTTCTCAGGTTTTTGGCAGGGCCGGCAAAGGAAGGAGTTGCTTTGCCAGCCTTTATCCCTCCAGAGGTCAATCAGTCTACCGAGGCTCCTACTATCAAGGCTCCCAAGTTTATTATCAGGAATACAAGCCTAACTTCTACACCCAATGTTCCTGTGGATTCCTGAGCAGGGGTCATTGAAACAAAGGAGACCAGTACTCAGGTAAGTCTTTTCAATTCTGGCCTTCCTTCCGTGGGAGGCAGATTGGCTCTGTGTCTAAATGCTTGGTTGTATCACTTCAGATCCCTGGGTAATTCAAACCATTCAGGGCTATCGTATAGCTCTTTGCCAGATTCCAGTTCAACTACATCTGCCTATCCCTCTTCATTTTTCACAGTAGCATTTTTTTATGGTTTAAGAAGAGGTGCAATCACTTCTTTTGAAGAAGGCTATTGAACAAACTTCTTTCGATCCTTCACGTTTCCTCAGCACTATTTTCCTGGTTCTCACAAAGAACAAAAGGTTTCGTCCAGTTATCAATTTAAAGGTTTTCAACAACTTTGTAGTTTACCATCACTTCAAGATGGAAACTATTCTCCATCTCAGGGACTTACTGCTTCAGAACGATTGGTTAGTGCATCTGGATCTCCAGGACGCTTATTTGACAGATCCAGTTCATTTGTCTTACAAGAAGTATCTCCAGTTTCAGTGGGGGCAATAATTTTTCCGTTTCAAAACTCTCCCTTTCGGTCTCTCTTCAACCCCTTGGTGTTTTACCAAGATTCATAAACCCGTGGTGGCCTTCCTCAGGGCTCAGGGAGTCAGACTCATCGTCTACCTAGACAGTGTTTTGCTCATGGCTTTAGACAAAACTTGTCTTCTTGCTCATTTACATCTGTGTCAGGATCTTCTCTCAAGACTCGGTTTCCTCATCAATTTTCTAAAATCTTCACTCATTCCTTCTCAACGTCTGTAATTTCTGGGCTTTATAATAGACACCTCCTTATCGATTCTCCAACTACCCCAATTGATGATCGATCTAATAAAAAAGAGATAAGCCACGCTTTTTCTCTAACCCACTGTTCCCTCATACATCTGGCTCGTTTAGTGGGCCTGCTAGCGTCATCCATCCAAGCCATCTTTCCCGGCCCTCTCCATTATCGGGCTTTACAGAGATTGAAGATTCACCATCTTCGCTAAGGTCTGGCTTACTTGGATCCCACATGCCTCAATTCAGAATTCAGAGAAGAACTTCTCTGGTGGCTGTGTCACTTAGACGCCTAGAACAAGAGAACAATTTTCCCTGCCGCCCCAGATCTGGTCTTAGATTCAGATGCCAGTCGGACAGGATGGGGTGCAAGATGCGGTTAACTATTGACTGGAGGTACATGGTCTCTTCAGGAGTCCTCATTGCACATCAATTGTTTAGTGATGCTTGCAGGTTCCTCTGTCATCCAGTCCTTTATAAAAGACAGGGCAAGATGTGCCGTCCTTCTACGTATGGACAAGCTGTCGGTAGTCAAGCATATAAACCGCCTTGGGGGCAGAAGATCCAAACCCCTAGCAGTACTAGCCAAGTGTCTTTGGGAATTCTGCCTTCAAAGGAACGTCTCTGTCTGGGCGGAATATCTTCCGGGCAAACAATGTGGTAGCGGATTGGTACTCCAGCAATCTCCAAGATTCAAGCGATTGGCGTTTGCACCTGTCCGTGTTCATTCATCTTACTTCAGTCTTTGGCACCATGTAGATCTGTGTGCTTCTCGCACAAATTCTCAGCTGCCCTCCTCTTTCAGTTGGAGACCAGATCCTTTGGCGCTAACGACGGACGAGTTTCTCCAATCATGGCCTCAGACTCTTCTCTATGCTTTTCCTCCCTTTCTCTTCATTACACAAGTCCTAGCTCAAGCTCACAGACAGCGGTCATCCCTAGCTCTGATCACCCCCTTTTGAAAAGTGCAGCCATGGTACCCATCTCTTCTGGAACTGGCTTCAGTCTTTCCGGTTTGGATCCCACCCTTCCCCGATCTGCTTCTCAATCCTTAAGGGTTTGTCACAACCTTATTCTAGAGAGCTCTCTTTTCCTCATTGCTTGGAGGATTTCAGGGCTTCCTGGAGAACCCCAGGTATTTTGGAGGAGGCTATCTATCTCATCCAGCAGTCTTGGTCCCCTGGCACGGCAAGACTTTACAAATCAGCTTGGTTGGCCTGGTGTAGCTGGTGTATGGCCATGGATTCAGATCCCCTTTCAGCAAATGTAACCTTAGTGGTTAACATCCTAGCTTCTTTAGCTTTCCAAGGGAAAGCTTATCGTACCATCAACACTTACAGGTTGGCGATTTTCGCGGAACACATCAGAGTGGACGGAAGACCTATTAGAACATCCTTTGGTATGTCGTCTGTTAAATGGAGTACGTTTTACTAATCCTTCTCGTCCCAAATATAATATCATGTGGGATGTTAATTTGGTTTTGCACATGTTTATTTTTAATGGGCCAGATAATATGGAGCTCTCGCTCAAGCATCTATCTGCTAAACTGACTATGCTATTGTGTTTGGTTTCTCTGAAATGTGTTTCTGATGTTAAAGCTCTGGATGTGTCCTCTTATCGCTACTCAGCCCTTGACATTTATTTTTAGGTTAAGAGGTGCACTAAGACCAATTTGATGTGTGTTCATTACCCATTTTTCCCTTCGCAACCAAAGTTATGTGTTGGAAATTTCACGAACTGCAGATCTGAGGTTGCCTTTTGCATCTCAATTTTCCAGAAACCCCACAGACCTCTCTCCTCTGTCTTGCTAAGTTAGGTGGGTTATATCCTTAGCTGGTATAAATACTGATTTGGTGCCCATTCAGCCAGTGGAGCTATGGCCTCTAGGGCTTTTTGGGCAGGTGCAGCATTGCATGACATTCTCAAATCTGCAGATTGGTCAAATGTTAATACGTTTAGGACTTTTTACTGTAAACTAATTGCTCATCCGTCTGAATCTGTAATTGCTATACTTTGAACAAGCATAATATGAGCCTCCAGTCTTGTAATAAAATTGAGATTTTCCTAGCCGTCAGCAAGGCTAGATTTCTTTAAAGACGCGGAGGCGAGTACTGCCCCACCACTGTTTTATTAATCCTCCCTGTATTTGTCCTGCAGTCCCAGTGTCTTCTTCCAGTACTGCAACCTCAACCTAACCGTGTGGGAGAGCCTCTTCCTCCGGATTCTGTTTGGTGGAGACACTATCACAGGCCATCTGTTCGGATCTTCATTCCTATGCTTCTTTTGGATTTTCTTAAGGATTTGGCGACCGTTCTACTGTCTTTTGCTTTCGGCCTGTTATGGCTCTCTGGAACTCATGTAGACTGACTTTTAGCAAGAAAAGAGGGTTTAATGCTCTCAGTCAAGATAATTATTACAGTACTCGACGTTTGATTGGTAATTCTATTGTGATGTATTGGTGTAGTTTTGGTCCCAGGATTTTCTGGGTAATGTCGTTTTTTTTCTTGGTTGCTGTTGAAGTTAAAGCAAGAAAAGTAATCATAATACTCTTTAATAAAATCTAGCCTTTCTGACACCAAGGCTAAAAAAATCTCAAATTTTAAGTGATTTAGTGGAACATGCCTAACCCGTCACAAACTCTCCTTCAATTCAGGAAAGAGCTGAAGACAATCCTTCAAAGAACACTGCAGCTCCACGCCATAGAAAATCAACTCTCTTTTCAGATACCTGAGCCCCTGCCCTCCACCCCAAAAACATCACCCATTGTACTGTCTCTGGCCCTGTACAGCACTCGACTGCCCCTGACTAGGTTTACACTCCTAAATGCCACATTCATAGAGACCTACACATTTCAATTAGTCGACAGAGAGTGTCCTGGTATTCTTTTCTGGTGTTTATTTTTCTTATGTTCTCTGTGTCTTACAGGCCTCTCAGTTTGCTGTATAGAGATTTACTTTACCAACGTTGTTTTTCTTTCCCCTGTTTTTGTGGAGGTTTGTCGGAGTCAGTGACTTATTGTCCAATGGTTAAAAGGACTGGTATCTCTTTAATACCCTGATCAGTGCCTTCTTTGTCAGGGCGATCCTTTTAAGGAGCAATGTAGTTTAACAGACAATGACGTTAACTAGGGGTTGATGGGGGCAGTAGCTGCTGCTCCTGTTTGCAGTCCATGCTCACCTTTGTGTGCTACCCATGGCTTGTTGCCAATCAGTCCTTGCTTCCCTCCGAGTTCTGGTCTTTTTACAGTCTATGAAAGTGATTGTAAACAAACTCAAAAGTGTGGAGCAGCATATGGTTTCAGCACTTTAATATATATGTATTAGTAACTGGTGTGTTCCTTGCTGTCTTTTCATTAGTACAATTGTATTGTTTCATTTTTCTAAGTTGTAATTGTTTTTATAGTTAACTATACTTAAGTAAACTATTTAGAACATTTCAAAGATGCTTTCCTACCAGACACCCATCCTCATTTAACATGAATGTCACAGGCACATGCCAAGCTGCTACTATGTCACTGTGTTACAAATGCAAAATGTTCCCAAATGTATTATTAGTCACATCAAAATGTGGTTGTCAGTGGGCTTTCATGTACAATAATAACTTATTTTATATAGTGCTTCATTATGGAGTTCTGCCGTTTTCAAGTGCTGGTAATAGCAGGTGCCACCTTTATCTAAATTAATGATGCTCAATGTAATAACCTCTGAGTGACGTAAGTCAGAGTCAGCATTGTATGGATTCGAACTTCTGGCCTTCAGATTTCTGCATATTTCAGTGGTGAGCGTTCAAGTCATTGAGCCTGCATTCCTACTAATGCGCCAGTGCTCCCTGAGGCCCAAAGAGGAACCAACATGGGATTACAAAGACGGGGAAATGAGATTGTTGTGAATTAGATGTGTTCTAGAGAATCTATGCACCTATCTGCATTTATGCAAAGTTTCGTTTTCTATGTGTTGCATTTCAGCAAATAGCTCCCATGCCCTCTTAATAAAGTCCTCCTCAGTGCCTTGCAAGAGGCAGTTAAAAATGGTATTCTTTACCTTCCCAATAGCATTGTGTCATGGCACGGCGGTCAAGTCATGCAAATACTCTTTGAGTGATGTCATAGATGTCAAACCAGGGTGCGAAATTCGCATCGCCCGACTCACCTTTGGCTGCCACTTTACAGTGCGGCTGTGAGAAAGAAGACTGCTGTTGATGCTGGATATGCATATATTTCTATAAGTTGTTAAAAATGGATATATGGTTCATCAACACAAAACCTTTACTGTTAAGGTGAGCAGTCCAAGGAAAGACAGCGAGCTGTAAACTCAGCTTGCATTATTGACAATGGCTCCAAATCTAAAACGTGTACACCTTTATAGAATGTAACCATTTGTGGCTATTTATAATGTTCACATAAATTATCTAATTATATGCAAAAACATGCAGAAGAATAAAAGCAATAGTGATTTTATTTTGAAAGCAAACAATGTACCACAAATATTTAGAACAATACAATCAGGTGTGCAATTTCTCATTAATGTCGGGGTACCCAAACTCTGAGCCCTGGACAAACGTAGTCATAAAGGGTGTTCTCCTTCAGGAGCAAAAGCCCTCACCCACCCAAAGGTGGAATGCTTTATCATTGGGCGTGCTTCTCGTTGGGCTGGCGCAGCAGTGCCTAACGGGTCCCTCGTGGATGCTCTTTGTAATCTGGATTATCTAGAGCACCCCATACCTAATGATTCATTGAAGGGACCCTGTATATCAGGGAAATCATTTCATACGGAAATGATGTCCCTGATATTCTAGCTAAAGACCTTTGACTAGAGTATCAGGGGCATCATTTCCTTAGATATTCCCTTGTGATTTTACCTATTAACATGTGGAAAAATAATAACTTAGTGGTTCCATTCTGAAAGAGTCACAAAAGAGCATTTGCATGTTAATGATCTTGCAAGAGTGCATATTTATGACTTTCTGGAAGTCAAACGTTTACAGAAACAGGCCAGTTTCAAGTTGCTGGTTTCTAGGTGTAGGTGTAGTTTTCTAAACTTAACTTTTGCAAGGGCAAATATGCATGTCTAGATCAGCTCATGCGAAAATCGACTGAGTTCAAATTCACCTGTTCGAACTGGCAAACAGGTTACTCACCTTCAGTAACAATCTTTCTGGAGGATACTTTATCTAGTCGCTGATTCCTCACCTGGTAAATACCCCAGATTAGAGAAAGTAAGAAACGTGTTCTTTTGGTGGATATTTCTAACCTTCGATTCCTCATCTTGTAAATAGATACCAAAACACTACTTCCCAGGTGATGGATCTGTGGAATAGCTCAGACCAGGAAATCCTGCAGGTCCCTCCCATTGGACCTGGATGTCCAGGCAGTAGTGCTTTGTTAACGTTTGAACCATCGCCCACGTCCTGGTATCAGCTTTGGGTCTGGTGGAATGAGCCCACAGGCCTTCCGGAACCTGTTTCTTGGCCCCTCCATAGCAGATCTTTATACAAAGAACAATCTGTGAAGATGGTGTTGGGCTAGGGACAGGAAGAAAAAGAGAATATCCAATAACTGGGCTTGCAAGGGTTGGATATTTCCAGAAGTACACCAAGCAACTAACGTTTTTGAGCCTCCACATAGAAAGTCCTAATAGAGGGGTGACTGGCTGCTAAAATCACATTCACTTCTCTGGGAGGGAGACCAATCTATTGCCGATCAATCTCCACGCATGCAATTGCAAGTTGTGCAGACTCAAGTGCAGGATCCTGCCCTGTTGTTGCGAAGGGAGGCAACCGAATCGTAGGACATATGCTCATGAATAGGCGTTTTGGGTGCTACCCTCTCCCAGCGCAATTCAGAGCCAATAGGATGAGTTGGGCCCAGTCATTCCTGATCTTCTTCAGAACTTTTTGCAAGAGAAGTAGTGAGGGGAAAGCATGCAGGAGTCCTGAGCTCCAGTCTAACCGAAAGGCATATCCGAGCAAGAAGTGTCTTGGGAACTCTTAACACACAAAAATGTGGACACTGCAAGTTTTCAGTGATGGAAAAAAAATCGAGCCTGGGTTCTTCCCAATGACAAAAGATGCCCTGTGCAACCTCTGAGTGTAGCCACCATTTGTGGTCATTCTTCACGCCCTGGGTTCAAAGATCCAGCCAGGTGTTGTACAGTCATGGAGATGTCTTAATGAGCCAGTCAGGTCCAGAGGTGGAGAGGCTCCTGGCAGAGGACCCAGGACCCCCCTTTGCCCTGGTTGTTGCAGTACCAAATGGTAGTAGTGTTGTCAGTGAGAATCTGTAACTTTTCTCTGTTGCTAGATGGAAAGACGCCTTTTAGTGTCAAGCAAAAGGCATGCAACTCCAACATGTTGATGTGAAGGCGACTTTACTTCGGGGACCAGAGACCTCTGATCGCCACCTCTCCCAAATGACCTCCCCAAACCAGCAGTGATGCATCCATCATGACTGCTAGCTTTGGGTGGGGCAGGGAGAGGAGTCTGCCACCAGTCCAATTGCGGTCCAGCGGCAACCAATGCAGATCCTTTGCAGTATCCTCTGACACCTGGATATAATCTGAGAGGTTTCTTTGGTGCTGATCCCACTGAGTCTTCAGGTCCCACAGCAGAGCCCTCATGTGCCACTTTATGCGGTCCACTAGCAGAATGCAGGAGGCCAACAGGCCAAGAAGCCTCAGAGACCCAGGTCAATGTTTGAAACATTGGAAGTCTGATTATCCTGGGCTCCTTGAGGTGGAGGGAAGGCTTGAAAAGCGCTATGTTCAGGATGGCTGCAATGAAAATGAGCCTCTGTGAAGGAGTCAGGTGTGGGTTAGGTGCATTGATAGAGAATCCCAGTGATGTCAAGAGGCCAGCCATCATATCGAGATGGTCCACAACTGTTCGAGGCAAGCTCACCTTTAGCAACCAGTTGTCGAGGTAGTGGATGATTCGTATTCCCAAACTCCGAAGATGGGCAGGGACTATCGCAATCACATTCATGAACATCCAAAGGGCGCTGGTAAAGCTAAAAGGGAGCAAAGAGAAATCAAAGTACTTGTGGCCTACTTGGAATGCAGGTAGTGTCTGTGGGACTGTAGGAGGGGACATGAAAATAAGCATCCTGCAGGTCAAGTGCCACCATCCAGTCATCTGGATCCAGGACAGATAGAACTTGAGCCAGAGTTAGCATCTTGATCTTGTCTTTCTTGAAGAAGTAGTTCAGAGGTGAAGGTCTAAAATAGGACAAAGCCCTCAGTCCTTTTTGGTTACCAGAAAGTAATGGAAGTAGCAACCAGTCTTGATTTCTGCTTCAGACACCCTCTCTATAGCTCTTTTCCAAGAGAACTTCTTGTTATAGAATGGACTTATGGTCCTCCAGAAGCTGTAGTGGTGTAAGTAGCATGTTTGGAGGGGAGGAAAGGAAAGGTAAAGCATGGCCATGTTGTTTGATGTGATGCTTCATCATAAGTGGAGGTAGTAATGTATCCGGCCTCCAACTGGTCAACAGTGCGCCGCTGAGGGCAGACTAAAGCAGGGATTGGGTTATTTTTTTGCCCCTGTGGGCCAGGACACTGTGGACCTGATCTCCGACCTCTGGCTCAAAAGGCTTGGGAGGTCTGTTACTGATGAAGGTTGTCATGGCCTCTGCTGAAAACCTTTTCTGAAGCCTTGAAACGGGTGATACTGCTGGAGAAACAGCTGTGCGGGCAACGCTTGGCTGAGGGAGCGCACTGTTGTTTTGCTCATTTTGAAGTTCTCCCACGCCGAGCTCGCCTTCTCTATGAAGAGACAGGTGCTGTCAAAGTGCATGTACGTGAGTGATTGTTGAACATCACTCAAGAATCCTGTGGATTATATACAGGCGTAGCACCAAAGCACCATGTTGGTACCACCTGTCCTACCAAGACTGTCGGTTGTGTCTAGGGTGACCTATTTGCATACTTTGTTGCATCTTGGCCATCCTGAATGATTTGTTGAAGGCTGGCCCGAAGGTCATCTGGGACCATTGGCAAGATGTCGGCCACTGTGTCCCACAATGCATGTGAATAATGACCTGAGTGCGAGGCTGGTAGATGAGAACATGCATTTTCCAAATGCCTCCGTGCATTTTAACTATTTGTCTGGTGGAGTGGACAGGAACGCATTTGGGTTCAAACTACTGGTGAAGTTTTAAACTACGAGACTCTCAGGTGTCGGGTGCTGCAGGAGGACAGATGGGTTCCCCAGAACTGGTCTATGTCTCCTGGCTATTTGGCAGTTGCTGGGGGGGCAAGATCCTGGCGGTGCACAGGTGCTCATGAGAGTGTCAGTGAGTGCCTCATTGAATGTCGGGAGTTCCGCTTCTGAAGTCTGCCCTGGCTGCAGGACTTTGGTGAGGGTGTTTGTGTTCATCCCCTATTGAGGGCAGGTGTGGGTCCAGGACTTCTGCTGCCCTTCTGGTCACCATGGCAAAAGAACCCGTTTCCTCTGTAGAGGGATGAGGCAGAGAGTTGAGGCCAGTGTCGGGGGAAGTGTCAAAGCCACTGACCTCCTGGAAGACCAAAAACAGTTTTCTGTCTTCATAAACTTGGGATTGGTCATCCCTAGCATCGTCTTTGTGTGGATTGTGATCAGAAAAATGTTGTGATAAAGGAATCGTTCTGTCTGAATCCAATTGAGGCTGAGCTCGAGAAGGTCGTGATTTCATCCGAGTTTGCATTGGATTCTCTTCTGAGTCCAACAGAACTATTGGTTCTTTCTCCAGCAGCGTTGGTGCCGGCGTCGATACATGGGGGACCAGTGCAGGTCTTTGTGGAGTCAGGCTAGGCGCCTGTCCTGGAGTTAGGACAGACCCCAGAATGGGCTCAGGAGTCATAGTCGGCATCAGGGACTGCTCCGCCAGTGGAAATCAAACAGGATGCCTACTCATATCCATAGGGCCCAGAGGCGCACCAGAGAGAGAGTCTGTAGGGTACCAAAAATGTACTGAATGGCTTCTTTAAAAGCCTTGATCCGCTGCGGCATTGCTGATGGACCCATAAATTCGGGCTGCGTCAGGACCAGCTCAGGAAGTGGGTCCGTGGTTGGAGACCGGGACTAAGACCATGAAGTATCCTGATTCTTCTGATGAGTAGCAAGAAGAGTGGGAGTCACGTTTTGACTTCTTGTGCTTTTTGAATTTGGATTTACCTGACTATTTCGAGTGGGATGACTATCTCACTTGGGATCGGCCTCAGGACCCAGAAATATCAGCATCCTCAACTCGATCAAGACCGGGCCTTATGCCCTTTTCTGTGATGCTCCGCAATGTAGAGTTTGGCCTTGCAGTTCCAGATGACCTTTGGATTAATTCGAGAGCAGGCTTTGCACGGTTTAATCATGTAAGTAGTCCAGACACCAGAGACAGACCTCGTGGGGGTCCATAGCCAACATCTATTTATGGCAATCCTTTCAGGATTTAAACCCTGTAGTCTTAAGGAGAGACATATCTCTCGTACACTGGAAACATTTTGTATAAAGTTTGTCAAATGACAGAAGTGTAAGAGTGAGCTTGGGATCTACATGTAAAGCATAGAAAGAAAGGAGCTTTATGTCGACAAGCGGAGGTGGCAGTGGTATTGTGACTTGATGTCCCTTCCGGGGCTGGATTGATCTGATGCGCTGCAGCAGGATGCCATCTATTAGTGTTAGGGAATTGCTGAGAAAATTTCCAGATCAAGTCTAGCGCCTGGGGTGTATTCACAAGTTGAAGAATCTGCAGTTAGAAGTATCCATCAGATATTTAATTTTTCTTCAGAGGGAAATATCCATCAGATATTTCATTTTTCTTCATAGGGAAATTATTTTCCTCATGGAGTAATTCTATTCCCTAACATCGACCAAACTTTTTTGCCACCCAACACTGGAAAGCAGCTTTACTCTTACCCTTGTCAGGAGTACATTTCTTACTATTTCTAGGGTAGGAAGGGTTGGAAAAGAGTTGGTGAATAGACAAAAACATGTACGTTTGTTGGTGGGAAGGAAGTCACAGAGCATTCCAACCCTGGTAACGACCACTTTTATCTGACTTCCAAACCCTATGAAAACATTTGCTCAAGAATATCTCGCTAAACATAATGCTTAAATAGCTCATATTTTGACTCTGACAAGACCTTAAAACGTTCTAAAATGTTAAAATCGACTCATTAATGTAGCGCTTGGTATATGCTCACAATTATGGCAAACAAAGGAACAGTGGCACAGTGAGGTGTAGTGATCTATCCAAGAATTACACAAAGTGGTCAGGTGGAGTAAGTCAGAATGAGGGCCAAATCCTTGATCCTCATTTGGCAACCCTGGTACTGGACCGCAAGTAGAATCTTTGTTTATTTATAAGTGAAATTTTGGTAAATCAAGCGTAGGCTTAAAAGTAAATTTGCCTAAGCTTTACCCAAGACACTTGCTCAGAAACTAAAATAGGAAAGCGAGCAGTGGTATATCCTGAACGCTGCTATAATCAGAACTCCTGTATAATTAAAGTGCTGGCATAGTCAGAGCCCTACTATAATCAGAAAAGCAACCTGAAAATACCCTATTCTTAACCAGATCATCTGCATATGAAGAGCTTGTGAATATTTTATTGTTTGATATGAATGAACTGCTGGAATGTTTAGGGTCTGGTATAGACAAACATGACATAATCAAGGCCTTGTGGGAATCTAATCCCTGACTTGATATGGGCCATGACATATTCAGAAGGGCTTTTGTCTGAGAAACGCTGTCATCATTTGTCACGTCATTTACTTTTCTTTCCAGGACAGGTAGATTTCTGAAGAATCGTTTCCTATGGACAAGTAGATATTTTATATTAGAACATTGGAATGTTGGGAGCTCCATTGTAGACAATGGAGTTCTCCCTGCTTCTACGGGCCGGTAAAGGCCCGCAGAACAACATTCCAATGTCTTACAAAGGCCTCTCGGAGCTCGAGGGGATTTAAATCCCTTCGAGCTTCGAGACGCCTTTGTTTTATTTGTGAGAACATTCTGCCCTCTAGTGGCAGAATGTTCCAATAGCCTTATAGCCCTTCGTAGCAGGGCTATACCGGCTATTAAAGTCCCGCTACCTTGTTAAAGTCCCTCGCCTTCAGCTCGGGCCTTTAACGCGGTAGCGGCCTTTAATAGCCGGTATAGCCCGCCACGGCGGGCTATAAGGCTATATTAGAACATTGGAATGTTGGGAGCTCCATTGAAGACAATGGAGTTGCTCTGGGCTTATAATGGCTGGTATAAGCCCAGTGCGCCAACATTCCAATGATTGTCTTTTTGTTTCTCCATTTTTAATTTAAAACATTCTACCCTAAGTGGGTGGAATGTTTTAAAAGCCTTATAGCCCTTCTGCCTCAGGCTATACCAGTTGTTAAAAGTCCTCTCCCTCGTTATAGGCCCTCGCCTGCGGCTCGGGCCTATAACTCGGGATCAGGGCCTTTAATAGCCGGTATTGCCCTCGGCAGCGGGCTATAAGGCTATAATATTCCACACCCCGTGTTAAAGGTCATAAAATGTTGCTAGGTACCTGTGAATTCACTGAGCCTTTGACACCAAAGATACATGATGTTGCTTCTGCTATCTCAGGCATTGTGATGAATAGATGTCAGTGTGATAAGGGTCTCTGTTTCCCTGTTCTTTGGAGAGTCCTACAGTAAGCCTTGTTGTTTTTTTGCCAAAATAGCTCCCATGGGAAATTTTGCCCATATCCAACGTCTGATTTCTTCGCCCTGTGACAGAAATAACCACTCTTAATCGAGTACTTCTTAAAATCATTTTAACAGAATTTAGGAACTATGTATGCTTATAATCACATAAATCTAGTGTTGCATTAATCATAACTTCAGATTTTTCACTGGCAAAGACTTACATATATCTAGGGCATTTCGGTAACTCTTATTGTCTTCACAACGTTTCATTAATTGTTTGAAACTAAACAACACTAATACAATAATTATAGATGTTATATTTTCCCACAAGTTTATAAATATACTTAATTTTTCCATTCATAATAAATCAAACCTATTAAATCATAGTCACACTGGTACTTCATTAGTCACTTCAAACGGAGAATGCATTTAAGATTCTTCACTGACCGTATTATTCACCTCCTTGGCATCTAGTAATGGAGTAGGTATCGTTTCCATACTTCAGAACTTTGCCACTTCCTGTTTAGTTTTTTTATTACTTTATTACCAGAGTCCAATTAAAATGAATGTCCTACATTTTCTATAGGGTTTTGAGAAAAGTTAAATCTTCTGATTAATTAAGTACCGTAGAGTGAATTTTGCTTACATTTTCCATCCTGAATGCCTCTTTCAGTAACTCCATTCTTATTTTTCCTTCTCGTTTTTATGGTTGCATCAACTCAATAATTTGAAACCATATAGAAGTGTTGTAATTATTTGAATGAAGTGTCTGGCTGCAGGTAATTTTATTTATCGTGTTCTGAAGAGTGGACAATGTTTGTTCCACCTTGTTTCAAAAGTTTGTTTTAGGACTCCTTCATGTAGAAGTCCACAGGGGCATTTACAATGTCTCTGGTTCTTCAAAAATATTTTTTGCATTTTGGGAGAGCGTTCTGAGTAGTTCATGATGTATATTGTGCTCATTGTGGTCGCTGAGGAATTTTTTCTTTTGGCTTGTGCCCATTTTAGTTATGTTTTTTCTAGAGATTCATTTTCCTAACTCTTTCACTGAATTCTGCATTTTCTTTAGATTATATCCTTTTCATTTTAATCATTTGCCTGTTCAGTAAATTATATTTCAAGGTAGGTGGATCAAAGCTACATGCCAAAGCTAAAATGCCAAAAGAAATATAATATGTTTTATCAGTTGGTTTAGTGTATACCATTGCCTTCCAATTCTGGTCCTCCAAGGTTATCTTGACATCAAAAACCATTTCTTTTACAATTATGTAAATCGCAATTCTGATTCTCTCATTGGCGTGCTGTTCAGTTAGTGAATGTTCTTTCCAAATTTTCATTCAACCTGACCAAATCAAAAATATCAAAAATGTGTCACTGATAAATCTTGCATAATGTTGAAGGTCTTAGTTTCAATTGTTATTATTCAAGATATTTTTCTCTTCATAAAATTCACTATGGCTGGGGCAACATTCAAATCGACTGAGACTCTTGTCACATGTAGATAAGATTTATTATCCCACATAAAATAATAATATCTCAAAATGATGTTCAATAATTGAAGTAGAAAAACGTGAATGAGTTATTTCTTTTCATTGTCCTGCAGTAATTCTTTCAACATATTCCTTAGCATCAGTATGTACAATATTTGTATACAAACTGTTATGTCCATTACACTCATGTACAGTCCCTCCTTTGCCAGTATGAATGTGAATTAATTTAAATATAAAGTAGTATCCTACAGATACCAATTCATCATTCTTTAAAACAGCTCTAAATAATAATCTATGTGTATTCCAAGCACTGGAAAAGCAGAATTTATTCTCACAACAGTGGGTCTGAATGGGGGGGATCCCCTACATTTTTATATATTTAGGTCTCATGTATATGACTGATATTTTCAAAGATTCTCGTATTACAATAGTTTCATATTTTTCAGGATCTAGCGTTACTCGAATGCATTTACAGTCGCATTATCAGCACTTGTTTTTACATCGTTAGGACCCTGAAAAAGATCTTTCCTTACATTCCTTCGGAATTGCACCAGACAGTCACTATCACCCTTGTCACCTCACAGTTGGACTATTGTAATGCACTTTACCTTAACATTAATAGTTCCTTCCTGAATAAACTTCCGTTTGTACAGAATGCTGCAGCTGTCCTTATTCTGAACATTTCCAAATGGCACTCGGTTAGAGACCGGATTTGTTCCCTTCATTGGCTCCCTGTCAGGAGGTGAATTTCCTTCAAGGCCTTATGCTTAGTTTTTAAGGCTCTTCATCACAAGGGCTCCAGTCAAATGAATGCTTGTTTTCATTGGTACACTCCTAATAGACCACTTAGATCCTCATGCTGTTAAAATCTTAGAATACCCATATTTGGAAGACTAGATGGGGTGGGCGCTCCTTTTCGGTAGCTGCCGCCAAACTATGGAACACTCTGCCTACCTATATCTCAGAAGCAGATTCTTTTATGCCCTTCAAAACACATCTGAAAACCTGACTCTTTTCATCTCAGAAACCCAGATTCTTAGCTGCGCTGCTCTTGCTGATTCATCTGACACGCTATAGCGCTTTGGCACCTTTGAGTTTTAGTGCGCTCTATAAATTTTATCCTATCCTATTTGCTATTACTTTGTCAATTATTTGTTTTGTAAGTGGGTGAGGTATCCAACTTCATATATGTTGTTTCATCTATTAGGTGTCCATTGGCTTTAAGTGCCTAGCAAATTTTATCCATGTGTTCAATATGTATAGTTATTAAAAAAAAAAAGTGCTCCAGAATCTTGCACAATGGCGGTACTATTCTGTGCATATCTCTTGAATGATTGAAGTTTCCCCTGAAAGGAGAGCTACTATTTTAAATAAGAAACTTTTCCTTGGGTTCGCTGTAAGGGTTAATGCTAATGGTGCTATTTCCTCTCATGTGTTCTTTGGTTAGAATGAAGTATATTTCTCTGGTTGTTCATGCATTTAGTGCTTCACCTTTACTTGGGAAGTTAATGGAGGCTTATTTTAATGCTTACTAAATGATGTTAAAGTACAATTTGTGTGACATTTATCACATGAGGTTAGATGTGTACATCAAGGACTTGAGGAAGACTAGTTGAAAGTCAAACAGATCTTAATATGTAAAACAGAATCTTAAGAGAGTATACTTTCTTCAGATCATACACATTTTGAGGTGAGAGTTAGGTAAAGAACTTCAAAAAATAAAACATTACCAGGTTAAAGATAGAGTAATTAATGAAAATGTATGATCGATGTAGGGTTGACATAATGATAAAAAATAATGTAAAAGTTGCCTTTGGCAAGGTAATATTATATGATGTAATGTCTCTGTTGTAGTGATGGCTGATGTAAAGGGGGCCAATCCAGTGACATACACCTGGTGCCAGTTCACAAAAGGATTATGTTTAATATCTTCTGCATTGTGCATAGGATTTAATATGGTGTTGATCTAAAATTCTGTACATACCTAGAAGCCTGCTGTTATCCAGAATCCACCTTCGGTTTGATAGTCTAAAATTAAAATACGAGCAGTAAGGATGCGGAGCTTTATGAGTAAATGGTTCTGTAACGTGGAAAAATCTGCATTTCCAATCAGACTAACTGAAATTTACAAATACACTAAACCTTTTTGTTTACATATTGATCTTAAGTGCCTTCCTGTAGGAAAGTGCCTCTGTATATACTGAACCAAAGTAAGGTTCAGTGTGCACAGAGTCCACAGTCCCCAGAGGTTTGGCAGAGGCTAAAGTTAGATATAACCTTACTCTCTAAAGTGGTAGCTTGGTCGAGCAGTAAGGCAGTATCAGAGGACAGTGTAAAGCATTTGGTGTACACACTCAGTCAGCAAATGGTCTCACACACTCAAGAACTAAACTCTAGGCCAATGGTTTGTATATAAAAATATATGCTTGTTTTATTTTAGAAACAACAATAGGTATCGAAATATACTTTCTCAGAATGAGATGCTTTAGATAAATACTTTCAATAGGCAATAGACTTTTGAATGCAATGGTTACAGTTGTTGCAATAGGCAACACAATTTCAAACACAATATAACATGGAGCTCAATGGGAATTTCTAGTTAAATGCAATAGATTACTTTTGGATTACTTTTCTTACCACAGGACTGGATCCTAGATTCAGTCCTGGGACATCTCCTGTAAACAGTTGAGTAAAAACGTTTTGGTTACAGTTGTGATTTTTAAGGAATATTATTGTATTTTAAAAGTTGGCACTTTGAAACTTTTTCACATAGAATCACCAATGTTATCCTATGGGAGGAAATTCACTTAGCAGGTAAATAGTGTTATCTTACTCAGTGTTGGATCCTGGATCCAGCACTGGTGCATCTCCTGTAAACAATTGAAAGAATGCGTTTATGTCACACAGGCGATTTTTAACGAATATTTGTAAGTTTGCAAAATCGACAGAAACTTTTTCAGCAAAGACCAGGCAATGTTATCCTATGGAAGGAAATTCAAGTTACCGGTAAGTACAGTTATGATTACTTTTCAGGGTCAGTGCTGGGCACCAAGATCCAGCACTGGGATCTCTCCTGATAACAGGTGAGTGAATTCGTTTTCGTAATTCGGCTGATTTTAGATGAATATTTTAAAGTTTCAAAACTCCACACTTAGAAGAATTTCCAAGTGAAACCAGTCAATGTTACCCTATGGAAGAAAAGTGAGTTATCGGCTTTTGGGTAAGTACTCGACTGGCAGAGTTAAGGTTCTGGGCATAGACTCAGGGGTCCCCCAGGGTCAAGTAAGTACAGTTGTTACACCCTCAGCGGCACAGGGGCGGCCGGGTGCAGAGTGAGTAGGCCCAATGTTATCCTATGGAAGGCAGGGGGCCTTGGGTTGGTGGCTACTGGCAGGCAGGCCACTCGGCTGTGGGAGCAAAGCTCCTGGTCACTTACTCAGGGCAAGTGGGGAAGTCGAGCAGGGTAGTGGGTGCACCCTCAGCGGCACTGGGGTGGCCGGGTGCAGTGGGCTTTTGGGCCGTCGGGCGCCCAATGGTTTTCAATGGGAAAGCTGCGTGACTAACAAAGGCTGCAAGCTCGGGGACGGTGATTCTTCAGGTGCGACCACCACTTCGAGAGGTAAGTTGGGAAGCTGTAGGAAGGGTAGGCACCCAGGAGTTGGGCACAGGAGGCCAGGGGGCGTCGGGTGCAGGGGTGTCTTTAGGCGTCGGAAATCTTACCCTCGGCTGGTCGCGGTTGGAGGGGGCCCAGGTTCTGAGGCTGCAGGCGTCGTCAGGATAGTCGAGGAGGGTCCTTGGGTGCTGGATTCTGGGTCACAGTCGCCGGGGGGGATGTTCTCGTGGTCTTTGTCCACTCAGGCACAGGCCGGGCTCGGCGGGTGCAGTGTGTGCTGGATTCGCGGTTCCTGGCTGGCACCAGGGGTAGGTTACTTGCTTTTGAGCAGTACCACTACTCGTGGGAGTCCCAGGTAGTTAGAGTCACAAGGCAGTCAGGTCCTCCGGGGTTTTTGAGGTTGCTGACCACTGGAGACGCCGGGGTTTAGCAGGAGCAGGTTCGAGGGTCGACAGGCCGGTGGGGCTGGGGCCAAATCAGTTGGTGTCTTCCTCTTGTTAGCAGCTGCACGGCAGGTCTTCTTGTTTCTTGATCTTATTTCTTGTTTCGGAATCTGGATCTAAGGAAGGAAGGTTCAGGGTGCCCCTAAATACCAGATTTAGGGGCGTTACAGGTAGGTAAAGGGCAGGGACCAATGGGTCCCTGCCCTGGGGGTGGGTACACCCCCTATCCTGCCACTCTCCAGTGGGAGGGGGGCAGGAGCCTAGTCATGATTGGGTAGGGCTCCCCATCTTCAAGATGGCGAGAGCCCGGAGATGTGCTTCACCTCGCCTTCCCCACCTGAGGGGAGGGGTTGGCAGAGGCTGGCACACCCCCTTTCCTCCCTTGGTTTTCCCTTGGTTTTCCCTTGGTTTTCCCGCCAGAGTGGGGGCTGGAACCAGTGGGGACCAGTTGCTGAGTACAGCAAGTGGTCTGGGGAAGCTCACAGAGGTGGAATGCCTTTGAAGCTTCCCCCTGCCCATCCTAGGGGAGGAGGCCTAGCACCTCGCCCAGGACGTGCATTGTTGCAGGCCCGGGAGAGCGGATGGCCCTCTACCCAGGGGTCCAGCAACATGTCTGCTGGGTGGCAGCCTAGGCAGCCCCTCAGACAAGACGTGGATTGGAGGTTAGGTTCAGGGGGCAACTCTAAGTTGCCCTCTGTCGTGCATTTTA
Source organism: Calotriton arnoldi (assembly GCA_963921515.1). Lineage (NCBI taxonomy): Eukaryota > Metazoa > Chordata > Amphibia > Caudata > Salamandridae > Calotriton > Calotriton arnoldi. The sequence continues at coordinate 2,329,864 of CAWUFW010000216.1, read as the reverse complement.
CATTAAATCTCACACTGGCATCAGTGTGGGTTTAATGTGCTGAGAAGTTTGATACCAAACTTCTCAGCCTTTAGTGTAGCCATTATGGTGCTGTGGAGTTCGTAATGACGACCTCCCAGCACCATATACTCTTAATGGCATCACTGCACTTACAGTGCCCAGGAATGGCCCTGGGTACTGTAGGGGCACAGGGCTCATGCACCTGTGCCCACACCACTGGCATAGTGCACCCAGCTAGAGGGGTGACTGAGGTATGCCAGGGGAGTGTGTTTGTGGGCATGGCACACAGGGATGTGTGCCATGTCGACTCTCTGTTTAGTTCTGCACCAAGACACTCAGCCTGCAAAGGCAGTGGGTGTGTGTCAGGGTACAGGGCCTCTAAGGGTGGCACAATAAGTGCTGCAGCCCTTAGGGGCCTTCTCTGGTCACAATGCCCTGGGTACCTAGGGTGCCATTTACCAGGGGCTGACATGTGGCCAGAGGTGCCAATTGGGTCTAGGCTGTAATGCAGTTTTAGGGAAGGAACACAGGCCCTGGGCACCTGATTGGCAGGAGCCCAGGGCACTCAGTCAAAGTACATCAGCAATTCAGCAAAAAAGTGGGGGCATACCATGCAAGAAAGATGGCACTTTCTCACACAACCCCCCCCAAACGAAGGGTGATGAGACTAACCTTGCCCTATGGAGTCTTCATTGTCTAAGTGGAAGAACCTGGAAAGTCCATCTGCATTGGCATGGGCAGTCCCAGGTCTGTGTTCCACTTCAAAGTCCATTCCCTGTAGGGAGATGGACCACCTCAAAAGTTTTGGATTTTCCCCTTTCATTTGCATTAGCCATCTGAGAGGTCTGTGGTCAGTTTGAACTAGGAAGTGAGTACCAAACAGGTATGGTCTCAACTTCTTCAGGGACCAAACCACAGCAAAGGCCTCCCTCTCAATGGCATTCCAACGCTGCTCTCTGGGGAGAAGCCTCCTGCTTATAAAAGCAACAGGTTGGTCTTGGCCTTCATCATTGGTCTGGGATAGGACCGCTCCTTTCCCTAGCTCAGAGGCATCAGTCTGCACTATGAACTGCTTGGCATAATCTGGAGCTTTTAGAATTGGTGCTGAGCACATTGCTTCTTTCAGGGTGTCAAAAGCCTTTTGGCAACCAACTGTCCAGTTAACCTTCTTGGGCATTTTCTTGGAGGTAAGTTCTGTGAGAGGAGTCACAATGGACCCATACCCCTTCACAAACCTCCTGTAGTACCCAGTCAAGCCAAGGAATGCCCTGACTTGAGTCTGGGTTGTGGGAGCTTCCCAGTCCAGGATGGCCTGGATCTTGGGTTGTAAGGGTTGTACCTGGCCTCCACCAACAAGGTGGCCCAAGTACACCACAGTGCACTGCCCTATCTGGCATTTGGATGCCTTGATAGTTAGGCCTGCAGCTTGCAGGGCCTTCAAAACCTTCCCAAGGTGGATCAGGTGATCCTGCCAGGTGGAGCTAAAGACAGCAATATCATCAAGATAAGCTGCACTAAAGGACTCCAATCCAGCAAGGAGTTGATTCACCAACCTCTGGAAGGTGGCAGGGGCATTCTTTAACCCAAAAGGCATCACAGTGAACTGATAGTGCCCATCAGGTGTGGAGAATGCTGTCTTTTCTTTTGCTCCTGGGGCCATGCCAATCTGCCAGTACCCTGCAGTTAAGTCAAAGGTACTGAGAAAATTGGCTGCTCCTAGTTTGTCTATCAACTCATCTGCCCTTGGAATGGGGTGAGCATCTGTCTTGGTGACAGAGTTGAGTCCTCTATAGTCCACACAGAACCTCATTTCTCTCTTTCCACCCTGTGGATGAGGTTTGGGGACCAGAACCACTGGGCTGACCCAGGGGCTCTCAGAAGGTTCAATAACCCCTAACTCCAGCATCTTGCTGACCTCAGCTTTGATGCTTTCCTTGACTTGGTCTGACTGTCGATAGATCTTGTTCTTGACAGGTGCACTGTCACCAGTGTCCACATCATGGGTACACCAGTTTGTCAGACCAGGGGTCAGGGAAAAGAGGCTAGCATACTGCTGCAAGACTTGCTTGCAGTCAGCCTGCTGTTGGGCAGAGAGGGTGTCTGAAAAGACTACTCTGTCTACTGACCCATCTTTTGGGCTGTAGGAGAGGAGATCAGGGAGAGGTTCACTCTCTGCTTCCTGTTCCTCATCAGTCACCATCAGCATGGTGATGTCAGCCCTGTCATTGTAGAGCTTAAGGCGGTTCACATGGATAACCCTTTTGGGTGTCCTGCTTGTGCCCAGGTCAACTAAGTAAGTGACCTCACTCTTTTTCTTCAGGATAGGGTAAGGGCCACTTCATCTGTCCTGGAGTGCCCTTGGTGCCACTGGCTCCAAAACCCACACCTGTTGCCCAGGTTGAAATTCAACCAGTGCAGCTTTTTGGTCATACCAGTGCTTCTGAAGCTCCTGGCTGGCCTCAAGATTCTTGGATGCCTTTTCCATGTACTCAGCCATTCTGGACCTTAGGCCAAGTACATAGTCCACAATGTCTTGCTTGGGTTCCTGGAGAGGCCTCTCCCAACCCTCTTTCACAAGACAGAGTGGTCCCCTCACAGGGTGACCAAACAGAAGTTCAAAGGGGAAAACCCTACTCCCTTCTGTGGCACCTCTCTGTAAGCGAAAAGCAGGCAGGGCAACAGGACATCCCATCTCCTTTTGAGTTTTTCAGGGAGTCCCATGATCATGCCCTTTAATGTCTTGTTGAACCTCTCAACAAGGCCATTGGTTTGTGGATGGTATGGTGTAGTAAACTTGTACTGCACTCCACACTCCTTCCACATGTGCTTCAGGTAAGCAGACATGAAGTTGGAACCTCTGTCTGAAACCACCTCCTTAGGAAACCCTACCCTGGTGAAGACACCCAGGAGGGCCTTGGCTACTGCAGGAGCTGTAGTAGTCCTAAGTGGAATTGCTTCAGGGTACCTGGTAGCATGATCCACTACTACTAGAATGAACTTGTTCCCTGAGGCTGTGGGAGGTTCAAGTGGACCCACAATGTCCACACCTACCCTTTCAAAGGGCACCCCCACACAGGCAGTGGTATGAGGGGGCCTTTGGGTGGCCACCTGTCTTGCCACTGGCCTGACAGGTGACACAGGAGCTGACAAACTCCTTCACCTTTTGGTGCATCTGGGGCCAGTAAAAGTGACTAACTAGCCTTTCCCAAGTTTTGGTTTGCCCCAGATGTCCAGCTAGGGGGATGTCATGAGCCAAAGTTAGGAGGAACTCCCTGTACTTCTGTGGCACTACCACCCTCCTGGTGGATCCAGGAGTGGGGTTTCTTGCCTCAGTGTACAGTAATCCCTCTTCCCAATAGGCTCTGTGGGTACCACTGACATCTCCTTTTGCTGCTGAAACAGTTTGCTGCCTCATGCTTTCAAGAGTGGGACAGTCTTGCTGACCCTGGCACAGCTCTTCCCTAGAGGGTCCCCCTGGACCTAAGAGTTCAACCTGGTAAGGGTCAAGCTCCATGGGCTCAGTTCCCTCTGGGGTGTCCAAGTCCTCTCCCTGAGGAGAGGGGTCCTGAGAGGTTTGCTGTACAGAAGCTGGTTCCCCAGTCTTCTTACCTTTTCTCTTGGTTGGTTGGGCCATACTTTCAGGCTCCAAACCTACTTTTTCACCCTTCCTCTTGCTCTGTGCTCTAGTTTGCACACACACCAATTCAGGGATACCCAGCATGGTTGCCTGGGTCTTTAGCTCAACCTCAGCCCAGGCTGAGGTTTCCAGGTCATTTCCTAGCAGACATGCAGCTGGTAACTTTTGAGAGACCACTACCTGTTTCAGGCCAGTAACCCCTCCCCAGCCTAATGTCACCATAGCCATTGGATGCTTAGTGGTAACACTGTCAGCATTGGTGACTGGGTAGGTTTTCCCAATCAAGTATTGCTCAGGGGAAACCAGTGTGTCTCTCACCATAGTGACACTGGCACCTGTATCCCTCAGAGCTTCTATCCTAGTTCCATTAACCCAGGGGTATTGTAAATACTTCTTTAAGTTGGGTGGCCACACAGCTACAGTGGCAAACTCAACTTCCCCTTCTGAAACTAGAACTGCTTCAGTGTGCATCCTGATTTGCTCTGGGCACACCGTTGATCCCATCTGTAGACTTGCCACTCCAGGTGTAGCTGTACTGGTTGCCTTAGGGGCCTGGTTGTGGGGGCAAGATTTATCTACAGTTAAGTGTCCCAACTTCTTACAGTTGTTACACCAGGCCTTTGTGGAATCAAAGTTCTTCCCCCTATAAGGCTGAGGCACATAGGGAGTAGTTTGGGACCCACCCCCTGAACAGGTTTTTGGGGCCCTTTGGAAGACTCAGACTTTTTATCTTGGGGATTCTCACCACCTTTCCCCTGGGGAGGTTTTGTAACCACCTTCTTCTGGTCACCCCCAGTGGTTGTCCTCGTCACCCTAGTCTTGACCCAGTGGTCTGCCTTCTTTCCCAATTCTTGGGGAGAAATTAGACCTAGGTCTACCAAATGCTGATGCAACTTTTCATTTGTGCAATTACTTAGTATGTGTTCCTTCATAAACAAATTGTAAAGTCCAGAAAAATCATGCACATTATGTCCAGCTAACCAACCATCCAGTGTCTTTACTGAGTAGTCTACGAAGTCAATCCAGGACTGGGTCTGGGTTTTGTGAGGCCCCCTGAATCTAATTCTATACTCCTCAGTAGTGAGCCCAAATCCCTCAATCAGAGTCTTCTTCATGAGGTCATAGGACCCTGCATCTGGCCCAGAGAGGGTCAGAAGCCTGTCTCTGCAGTTACCAAAGAACAGTTCCCACAGGAGTGCCCCCCAGAGAGGTTTCTTTACCTTTCTCATTTCACAAGACCTCTCAAAGGCTGTGAACCATTTGGTGAGGTCTTCACCTTCCTCAAATTTAGGGACAATCCCTTTGGGGATTTTAGGTTCAGAAGTTTACTCCCTATCCTTATTTTTAGTATTGCTGCCACCATTGATGGGTGCTAAACCCATCTCCTGTCTTTCCTTCTCTAGAGCCAGGAGTCTGGTCTCTAGGTCCAGTCTTTTGGCCAACCTTGCTAAAAGGCTGTCCTCCTCACTGAGGCTGTCCTCAATGTCAGACCTGAACCACCTGTGTGGCTTCTAGGTCCCCAGAGGTTAATTCTTGGAGATAAGGGTGCAGGGACCCTGTCTTCCCTAGGCAGTGATGGAGGTGGGTTCCCTTCTCCATCCTCCTCCCTCCTTTCCTCCTCTGCTTGGTCATCACCATGCTCAGAGGGGTGGGCCTTGGCATACTCAGCCAGGAGCTCCTGGAGCCCTTGTTTGGTTGGATGCTGGCCCATTGGTATATTTTTAAGTTTGCATAAGGACCTTATCTCTTTGAAAGACAAATGAAGATAAGGGGTGAGGTCGAGCTCCTCAACCACGTCCTGTATGTCATCATTTTCACTAATAGCTGGGTTCTTTTCTTGAGACATTCTAACAAAACGTTCTAACCCCTCTACCCTTGACTATAGTGACTTTTATTTTCTAAAGTTCTAAAGGGACTTAAGCAAGGCCCTAACAAGACTTTTAGTAATTTGAAAAAAAAATGCCAATTTAAAAAAATCAGAATTCTAAAGGCAATTTAAGAGTTCTGTCGTGTGATCAGATGGTAACCAAGTAGTCCAACAAATGCAAGTTTGGATCCCACTGCTGCCACCAATGTAGGAAAGTGGCTCTGTATATACTGAACCAAAGTAAGGTTCAGTGTGCACAGAGTCCACAGTCCCCAGAGGTTTGGCAGAGGCTAAAGTTAGATATAACCTTACTCTCTAAAGTGGTAGCTTGGTCGAGCAGTAAGGCAGTATCAGAGGACAGTGTAAAGCATTTGGTGTACACACTCAGTCAGCAAATGGTCTCACACACTCAAGAACTGAACTCTAGGCCAATGGTTTGTATATAAAAATATATGCTTGTTTTATTTTAGAAACAACAATAGGTATCGAAATATACTTTCTCAGAATGAGATGCTTTAGATAAATACTTTCAATATCCAATAGACTTTTGAATGCAATGGTTACAGTTGTTGCAATAGGCAACACAATTTCAAACACAATATAACATGGAGCTCAATGGGAATTTCTAGTTAAATGCAATAGATTACTTTTTGGATTACTTTTCTTACCACAGGACTGGATCCTAGATTCAGTCCTGGGAAATCTCCTGTAAACAGTTGAGTAAAAACGTTTTGGTTACAGTTGTGATTTTTAAGGAATATTATTGTATTTTAAAAGTTGGCACTTTGAACCTTTTTCACATAGAATCACCAATGTTATCCTATGGGAGGAAATTCACTTAGCAGGTAAGTAGTGTTATCGTTACTTTTTCTTACTCAGTGTTGGATCCTGGATCCAGCACTGGTGCATCTCCTGTAAACAATTGAAAGAATGTGTTTAGGTCACACAGGCGATTTTTAACGAATATTTGTAAGTTTGCAAAATCGACAGAAACTTTTTCAGCAAAAACCAGGCAATGTTATCCTATGGAAGGAAATTCACTTAGCAGGTACGTAGTGTTATCGTTACTTTTTCTTACTCAGTGTTGGATCCTGGATCCAGCACTGGTGCATCTCCTGTAAACAATTGAAAGAATGCGTTTATGTCACACAGGCGATTTTTAACGAATATTTGTAAGTTTGCAAAATCGACACAAACTTTTTCAGCAAAAACCAGGCAATGTTATCCTATGGAAGGAAATTAAAGTTGCCGGTAAGTACAGTTATGATTACTTTTCAGGGTCAGTGCTGGGCACCAAGATCCAGCACTGGGATCTCTCCTGATAACAGGTGAGTGAATTCGTTTTCGTAATTCGGCTGATTTTAGATGAATATTTTAAAGTTTCAAAACTCCACACTTAGAAGAATTTCCAAGTGAAACCAGTCAATGTTACCCTATGGAAGAAAAGTGAGTTATCGGCTTTTGGGTAAGTACTCGACTGGCAGAGTTAAGGTTCTGGGCATAGACTCAGGGGTCCCCCAGGGTCAGGTAAGTACAGTTGTTACACCCTCAGCGGCACAGGGGCGGCCGGGTGCAGAGTGAGTAGGCCCAATGTTATCCTATGGAAGGCAGGGGGCCTTGGGTTGGTGGCTACTGGCAGGCAGGCCACTCGGCTGTGGGAGCAAAGCTCCTGGTCACTTACTCAGGGCAAGTGGGGAAGTCGAGCAGGGTAGTGGGTGCACCCTCAGCGGCACTGGGGCGGCCGGGTGCAGTGGGCTTTTGGGCCGTCGGGCGCCCAATGGTTTTCAATGGGAAAGCTGCGTGACTAACAAAGGCTGCAAGCTCGGGGACGGTGATTCTTCAGGTGCGACCACCACTTCGAGAGGTAAGTTGGGAAGCTGTAGGAAGGGTAGGCACCCAGGAGTTGGGCACAGGAGGCCGGGGAGCGTCGGGTGCAGCGGTGTCTTTAGGCGTCGGAAATCTTACCCTCGGCTGGTCGCGGTTGGAGGGGGCCCAGGTTCTGAGGCTGCAGGCGTCGTCAGGATCGTCGAGGAGGGTCCTTGGGTGCTGGATTCTGGGTCACAGTCGCCGGGGGATGTCCTCGTGGTCTTTGTCCACTCAGGCACAGGCCGGGCTCGGCGGGTGCAGAGTGTGCTGGATTTGCGGTTCCTGGCTGGCACCAGGGGTAGGTTACTTGCTTTTGAGCAGTACCACTGCTCGTGGGAGTCCCAGGTAGTTAGAGTCACAAGGCAGTCAGGTCCTCCGGGGTTTTTGAGGTTGCTGACCACTGGAGACGCCGGGGTTTAGCAGGAGCAGGTTCGAGGGTCGACAGGCCGGTGGGGCTGGGGCCAAATCAGTTGGTGTCTTCCTCTTGTTAGCAGCTGCACGGCAGGTCTTCTTGTTTCTTGATCTTCTTTCTTGTTTCGGAATCTGGATCTAAGGAAGGAAGGTTCAGGGTGCCCCTAAATACCAGATTTAGGGGCGTTACAGGTAGGTAAAGGGCAGGGACCAATGGGTCCCTGCCCTGGGGGTGGGTACACCCCCTATCCTGCCACTCTCCAGTGGGAGGGGGGCAGGAGCCTAGACCTGATTGGGTAGGGCTCCCCATCTTCAAGATAGCGAGAGCCCGGAGATGTGCTTCACCTCGCCTTCCCCACCTGAGGGGTGGGGTTGGCAGAGGCTGGCACACCCCCTTTCCTCCCTTGGTTTTCCCGCCAGTCTTCCCGCCAGAGTGGGGGCTGGAACCAGTGGGGACCATTTGCTGAGTACAGCAAGTGGTCTGGGGAAGCTCACAGAGGTGGAATGCCTTTGAAGCTTCCCCCTGCCCATCCTGGGGGAGGAGGCCTAGCACCTCGCCCAGGACGTGCATTGTTGCAGGCCCGGGAGAGCGGATGGCCCTCTACCCAGGGGTCCAGCAACATGTCTGCTGGGTGGCAGCCCCTCAGACAAGACGTGAATTGTAGGTTAGGTTCAGGGGGCAACTCTAAGTTGCCCTCTGTCGTGCATTTTACATTAAATCTCACACTGGCATCAGTGTGGGTTTAATGTGCTGAGAAGTTTGATACCAAACTTCTCAGCCTTCAGTGTAGCCATTATGGTGCTGTGGAGTTCGTAATGATGACCTCCCAGCACCATATACTCTTAATGGCATCACTGCACTTACAGTGCCCAGGAATGGCCCTGGGTACTGTAGGGGCACAGGGCTCATGCACCTGTGCCCACACCACTGGCATAGTGCACCCAGCTAGAGGGGTGACTGAGGTATGCCAGGGCAGTGTGTTTGTGGGCATGGCACACAGGGATGTGTGCCATGTCGACTCTCTGTTTAGCTCTGCACCAAGACACTCAGCCTGCAAAGGCAGGGGGTGTGTGTCAGGGTACAGGGCCTCTAAGGGTGGCACAATAAGTGCTGCAGCCCTTAGGGGCCTTCTCTGGTCACAATGCCCTGGGTACCTAGGGTGCCATTTACCAGGGGCTGACATGTGGCCAGAGGTGCCGATTGGGTCTAGGCTGTTATGCAGTTTTAGGGAAGGAACACAGGCCCTGGGCACCTGATTGGCAGGAGCCCAGGGCACACTCAGTCAAAGTACATCAGCAATTCAGCAAAAAAGTGGGGGGCATACCATGCAAGAAAGATGGCACTTTCTCACACTTCCTACATGTCCTCTTTGTATTAAGTCGGTACTGCCAAAATACTTTTTTTTAAAGTATATACTTTTGTGTAGTATATATAAACATGTATACCTTTATCTGATAGAGACATCTAGCCGCAGATTCCTTAACTTAGAATATCCCCAGGCGTTAGACTGGATCCGGAATTTTTTTGCGTAGCAGTACCTCTGCGCGCCGGGGGGCGCGCCGCCTGGCTCTGCCCTGACGTTGTCCGCGGACATGACATCAGTGGAGCTATATAGGACCCCCCTGGCGCGCTGACGTCAGTTTCCTTCTTTTCCGCGTTCCAACGCGGATCCGGGATTCAGCTGTTCCTCAGGCTTGTTTTTCTTCAGGCACTTTTTTCGACGTCCTTTGGCGTCGGGGAACAGTGTGCGATGCCTTCGGGCGGCAGATGCGCCCGAAGTCCCTACGGGAGCGTCGGATGAAGCTCTTAGCCGCCTGGATTACCCGCACGGCGTCTCCCCAACGTTCTCCGGTTGGGTCTTCTCTCCGCGTCCGCTCCCGGAGTCGATCCAGCGAACGTCACTCTACAGGTAAGTTGAAGAAAAAGTCACGGAAGTCGAGGTCCTCGCCTCCACGTGACGATGGGGGCCATGGTTCCCGTTCCCACACGGAGCAGTGCGCCCCGGAGTCAGCCTCCCTTTACCCGCCCTTTCCGGGTACTGGCGCGACTCGGCCTCAGATGGAAGCCTACTACAAGGCTCTGCACTCCATCTTCGGGACACCTCCTCTCCCTGGCGCGCCTTCGGGTCCCACAGTGGAGGTAGGCATTCAGGTCGGATCTCCGCCGGCGGGTTCGCCCTCGGCGCCGACCGAGTGCCTCGGCTCCGGAGCCGTGCCGGCGTCATCATCGGCGCCAGCGGCCAAGTGCCTTGACTCTGGCTCCGGAGCTGTGCCGGCGTCTGGTACCAACCCGATGGGCGTTTCAGCCCCACGCCGTGCCATTCTGCCTTGTCTCTGCATAGCCCCTGGCGGCTCCCTGCGTCGGCATCATCGGCGCCGGCGGCCGAGTGCCTCGACTCCGGCTCCGGAGCCGTGCCGGCGTCGGGTGCCAACCCCGATGGGCGTTTCAGCCCCACGCCGTACCTGTCGCCACCTGGTCCTCAGGCTCTGTCTCCGTGCCTCTCCATGGTGGGTTCGATGCCCTTGCGGCGTCGTTCGCCGTCGGAGCAGCGTCGTCCGACGCCGGAGCGGTCGCCGGCACCTGTCGGTTCTCCGCTTCCGGAGGACACAGGCCGGGTATGCCCGGGCTTGTCTCCTCCAATGCCATGGGCCCTTGTTCCTCCTCCAGTGGGACGTGTCAGCTTGCAACCGTCCCCTACAGATGGGCTATTGTCACCCCCTACCACGCCCACTGAAGCTGGTGCTTTGTTTTTGAGGGGTGTTCGTAGGGCTGCAGCTGTTTTACATTTGCACCCTCCTTCTGTGTCCTTGTCTTCCGACCCTTTATTGGATCTCCTCCACCAGGGTGCGGTAGATATTGAGCCCTTGCTACCTTTTAGCGGCTTATTGTTCAATGCCCTTCTCGGGACATGGGCACGGCCCTCTTCCGGAGATGCTGTCGACAGGGCTGTAGCACACCGGCACCGTCCGGCTCCTGAAAGCCCAGCCTGTTTCTCCCTTCAGCCTGGGGCTTATGGCCTTGTAGTGCAGGTGTCTTTGGCCACGCAACCTTCCTCTCCACCTCTTCTGCAGCCTCCTACTAGGGAGTCTCGTTGGTTGGAAGCGTGTGGACGCGGCATTTTTGCGTCCTCTAGTTCAGCCTTGCGTGCTCTAAACACGGCTTGCGTCTTTGCCCGGGCTTCTTCTGCCCTATGGGACTCGGTGGAGTGTCTTTTGCCTGCCCTCCCTGAGTGTCCTCGCGCTGGCGTAGCTCGTCTTCTTCACGAAGGCCGAGAAATGGCACGGTTTACCGTTCGGTCCGCCGTTGACGCTACCGATTCGGTGAGTCGGGCGATGGCGAGGTCCGTTGCTTTGCGCCGCCATGCTTGGGTACGCGACGGGGGTTTCCCCGAAAATGTCTGTGACAGTCTCCGGGACTTACCATTTGATGGTGTGTCCCTGTTTGACGCACATGCGGACTCTGCGGTTCACCGCCTTCTGTCTACCCTTCCGTAGAGTGTCTTGCTTCAGGTTGGCCCTGGGTTCCTGGTAATACCTCAGCGGCCTAAGCGGCTTCTCGCCGTATTTGCTTTCTTTCATGCAGCAGGTCAGAATCTCTATGGCCTAGTGGTTCAGGTTGCACACCCCTACTACAAGGGTTATATGTTCTGAACCTGTGGTTTCTGTGTTCCCAATTTACGTCCTCTGTCTATGGGCTCACGCTCAAGGGGTGCCCCTTCTGCGGGTTGATGCTTACCCTATGTGGGGTATTTGTTCGCTATTGTATAGCTGCCATCTTCCCACGGCGGTCTTTCTACGCTTCTGTGGGGCCCTTTTTGCTACGTTGTTCGGCAGCTGTGCCTGTGCTCTTTACTGCTGCTGCATGCCTTACCGGGGCCTTCTTGCGGTCCATTTGTTGGGCTCTCTCATAGTTGCTGCTGCTGGTCTGCGGCACTCCCCTGCATCTCACTACTCCGTTTCTTGAGGCCGGATGGGCTTTTAGGTCCCTGCGTCTCATCTTGGTTCTTTTGCTGCGGCCGTTCCATCTCTGGCCTGCCTAGCACAGGACCCTGTCGCTGTGTTCTATTACGTACAGTGACTGCTCCCTAGTATGCTCGCTCTCACAGGCTGGTGCGTTTTCCGGCACCTTTCCGTTGTACGGTTCTACTCTCCTATACCCGTGCTGCGTAGTCCTTTCATGTTTGGACTTCGCTCTCCAAGGCGGCATTCTGGCCCCAGACCTTCATGCTGTCTTTGTCTTGTGCCTTGCTTTTTTGGCCACTTCCCTACCAGGGCTTTCTATTTCCCTGCTGCATTCCGCGCAGGTGTTGTCCTGTTTTTCCTTCCAGCTGCGGTTGCTGCTTTCCGCGGGGGTGTTCTCCTCCCAGCAGTGTTTTCTCTGTTGCAGCATTGAGCGTATATCCACTCTTGTTCTTTCCAGTGCTGTTCGGCCTCCCTGTCTGTCTCACGGTAGCCAGTGGATCTTTCCTACCGCCTGTGGCTGTTGTGTCTGGCTCTGGGCCAGTACCACTGCTACGTAGCTGTTGGTGCTATCATGGTTTTTCATTCTCAGCTCATCCACCGGGCTGGGCCCTATCTTCTTTAGTCCTGTCCGGCGTACTACACACACCCAGACCTTCTGCAGGCGTACTCTTCCTTGCGGTGGCTGTGGTCTTGTTCCTCACTTTCGTGAGCGCATGTCTTCGATGTGTGTTACTTTTGCCGGCTCTCTTTCACACGATACCCCTATTAGTGCGTCTCTCGTGTCTCAGCTGTTGCTCGTGGCGCTTTATGGGGCCTTCTCCTCTCCATGGTGTGGTTCTGGCGGTACATACGGTTTCTCTTGTGTACTTCTGTTCCCCACATTCGTGGCGCTGGTTGTTGCCATTCTTCTCATGCCCGCCCTTTCACATGTCCGGTGCATGGGCCACAGTGCATTAGCCGGTCTTGTGTTTCCCTTAACACTGCCTCATCCTGGGAGTCATCAGCATCCTTCCGCTGCTGTTCTCACTTCCACTGTGCTTCTGCATGTCCGACCTGCCTGCTCGGACTTGGTCCATTTTGTACCCTAGCTACACCTTTCTCTTTTCCAAGCCCATCAGATCCTGTGGATCCCTCATATTATACACTTGGTTCCTCTCCTTTTTCGGAAGGTATCCACTTTTATTCCGCACTGCCCTTCTGGTTCTGTGCTCACTTCTCCTCTGTTTCACCAACAGGGATTTCCTGCCGCCCTAGGCAGCTTTAATGCCATTGCCTCTCATTGTTGGCCTCTCCCTATGGAGTATTGTACTCCGGTGTTGGCCACTCTGGCAGTTCTGCCCCCACTGTGTTTAGCCGGCTGCTTGACACTTCTGTTCCCCTAACAACTTAGTGGGGTTCTCTCGCAGACCCGCCTCCTATGGGGTATGGCTTTGGTATCTATTCTAAGTTAAGGAATCTGCGGCTAGATGTCTCTATCAGATGTACGAGTTACTTACCTTCGGTAACGATGTATCTGGTAGAGACGTTGTCTAGCCGCAGATTCCTTAACGCCCACCCATCCTCCCCGATCTGCGAGGACCTGTTCAGGTGGGGTTTTCTACATTCACTCCCTTGGAGTGGTTTATCCTTCTACGGGGCGGTATCTTTTGCCACCCTCCCCGTTAGGCTTATCCTGGCATTGCCTGTTCTGCTTCTCCCAATCTAATGCTTGGGCGATAGGTTCAGGTGTCCTTCTGCGTTTCTCACATGGTTTACTCCAGTATGGAGCATACTGGTGTTTTCTACCCTCCCACCCACCTTCTCCGTTGCCACTCCTACAACCCATTGCTTTCAGGTCTTTCTAGCCTGTTCCTCAGTCCAATGGTTCTATCATTCGGGACACGGTCTCCCTATTTCTTTCTTTAACCCTATGGGTTGGGGCTTTCTTGTTTGTCGCAGTTGGCTCAATTCATTACTCCTTTTGCCTCCGGAGAGAGCATTTTGTCGCTTTTGTGGGGTTGCTTTTCCTTCCCTTCATCCAGTGCTGACTTTCTGTTGTCTGCCTCGGTCTTCTTTTTATACATCTATTTCCCTTAGGGGTAGCATTCACTTCGCTTATGCGAAATAGCTTCTCCATGTATTGCTCTGCTCTTTCCTTTTCAACACCTTTCAGTCAACAGTGCTTCTTACTGTTGTTCATGGTGCCTTCTCACCCATTTTCTTTTTTTTTTTTTTATTCGCACACTGTTCTCATACTCTCACAGTTTTGCTGGGGGCTCCGCGTTGTGGCGCGGAAAAGTTCCTCCGAAGAAAACTGACGTCAGCACGCCAGGGGGGTCCTATATAGTTCCACTGACGTCATGTCCGGGGACAACGTCAGGGCGGAGCCAGGCGGCCCCCCCCCCCCCGGTGCGCAGAGGTACTGCTACGCAAAAAAAAATTCCCGATCCAGTCTGACGCCTGGGGATATTCTAAGTTAAGGAATCTGCGGCTAGACAACGTCTCTACCAGATACATCGTTACCGAAGGTAAGTAACTCGTACGTATAGTATATATAAAAGTACATACCTTTGCACTTTATAAATGACCAGATAAGAGTAATAATAATGATAAATGATGTTTCTCTTTAACCAACCTTAAGTTTATTTTATCAATCTACTTTTTCTGATTCAAATCTTTTTATTGAGTTTTATATCATAGCCGCCACCTACATCCGAAGGCCGGTGGGGAATAGCAACCATTTTGAAGGTGAAAACCAAAACGGGGAAAGAGGAGGGAGAGGTGTAGAGAAAGATTGGGAAGAAAGAATTCGACTGCCGAAAATGAAAGGTCCCGGTGAAGGGTGTGTTAGACCAGCGGCCATATAACATGCACATTCAAATTACTCTGCCATTTGTAGTGCCCTAGTGAGGTGAAGTACCCTTAAGTATTTTGGACATGTTAGTTCAACAAATTCGGTCACTAAGAATTTTATTGTGGAGTCCCAAGTTTTGTCAAAGCGTGGTAGGGTGTGTGCAACACTGGCAGTGAGTTTCTCCATACCCACAAGGTCCCATATCTTATATAGACAATCCAGTCGGGTCGGGAAAGTGTCAGTGCCCCAACGGGATAAAAGAAGCTGTTTAGCTGTGCCCAGGGCAAAGGTGATAGCTCTCCCACCCCAGGATCTAAGGGGGTAGGTCAAAGCATTAGGCAGCCTCGGTAGTATGTAACTTGGGAATCTGGGTAAGACTGCCTCATAGATGGTGTTGATCTCAGACAGGACCGCTGCCCAGAGCTGCTGAATTTTAGGGCAGTCCCACAGTAAATAAGTCAGGGTGCCCTCCTGCCCACAACCATGCCAGCACCGCGGGTCACCGCTCATCCTACCATTGGGCCAATCGCGCTGGGGTGTATTACCAATAATGAGCAATTTTAAGGAACATCTCTTTACCTGCCGTACTGCATGAGGAGGGCCTTTTCTCTATGAACAATATCCTGCAATTCCTTGAGAGAAAATTTGCGCTCACACTCAGATTCCCACCTACGCTGCGCTGGAGTTTTCGTATGGTAAAGTGGTGTGGTGAGAAACGAGTATATGTCTTGAGAGTAGGCGTTTATCCGAATGGCAAGTGATCAACCATTTCTCAAAGTCTGTCAGGTACCTACTAGCGTGTGGATACACCTGGGGTTGTGTGATCCAGTGTCGGAGACCGAGGTATTGCCCGTAAGCTTCCTGAGGTATGCCATATCCAGTGCAGAGCTGGGCTAATTCCATCACCCCCGACTCATCAAAGAGATCCCCCACCCCCTTACAGTTGGCTTCTTGCCATTTAATGAATCCCTCACCCTTCAGCGCCAGGGGGAACTCCGGGTGGCCAATGAATGGAGTCAATGGCGATGTCGGCATGGAGAGGCGACGTGCAACCTGCACTCTGTCCCACACTCCCACCGTGGCCCTTGTTACTGGAGAGATGTACACTCCCGCCGGTCGAAGTTTCTTCGGCAGACAGGGGATTTTCCAAATATGGATCCCTGCCACTGCAAGATCGATAAAGCACCAATGCTTTTCAGACTCTGTGCAGTACAATTCTACCAAGCAGCGCCGTTGGGCTGCCTGGTAGTACCTTTCCAGGTGAGGACTCCCAGCCCTCCGTCCTTCTGTTTGAGATATGTCTGTTGCCGGGCCATGCGGGGGTCATTTGCCTATCCACACAAAGTCTCCGATGAGGTACAAGATCCGAGGAAGCAGGGTCATCTTTACTACAGCCAGTACAGTGTGTGTTTCTTCCAGGCCGCAAGTTTTGATTTCGCCATGGCGAGCAAGGTGGCATAGTTTTCCTGAGACGTATGTTCAGGTGTGGGACAAATCCGTAGTCTCAGGTAAGAAACCCCCTTGGTCGCCTAGGCGAAGGGAAACGGTTGTCAGATGTGTTTTGTCCTCGTTAGGGATCGTCAGGCTTAGAGCTTGTGTCTTCTGGAGATTAGCTTTAAAGCCAGACACTGCCCCGAACTCCGCCATAACTCGCAACAGAGGAGGTAAAGAAAAGAACAGTGGAGTCAGAATCAGTAGTACATCGTCAGCGTATAGTGAGATTGTGTTCCCTGTCCCCCATGCAAATGGCTCCATGTAGAGCGCAAATAACAGTGGCGATAAGGGGCACCCCTGTCGTGTTCCACATGAGACCTGAAAGGTGTTGGATGATGTACCGTTCACCCGGACCTTCGCTACAGGGGAGGTGTAATTGCATTGTATCCACTGCCTGAATCTCTGTCCCAGCCCGAATTTAGCTAGTACTGCCTGCAGGTAGGGCCAATGTACCCTGTCAGAAGCTTTCTCAGCATCTATTGACAAGAGTAGGGCCAGTAACTGGGAACGTTGTGACTTGTCAAGGAGGTGACACAGCCGCTGGGTGCCATCACTACAACCCCTCTCGGGAATAAACCCAGATTGGTCTGGGTCGACGAGGCCCTGCTTGTAATGAGCTAGGCGGGCTGTCAGGACGCTAGTAAAGATTTTCAGGTCTACGTTAAACAAGGAAATAGGCGGTACGACGCACAGCTCTTTGGGTCCTTCCCTGGCTTTTGCAAAACCACAATTACAGCAGTTTGCATAGAAGGGGCAAGGTCTGCGGTCGTGCTAAATGAATTGTAGAGGCAAGCGAGCAGGGGGGCAAGGATAAGTGCACATGTTTTATAAAAGTTGTATGTAAAACCATCTTCCCCAGGTGCCTTACCCAGGGGGAGCCTCTGGATAGCGCGGATCACTTACTCGGATTTTATGTCAGCATCTAGTTTAGCTTCAGCTGCAGGGAGTGAGGTGACCAGGGATTGTGCAGCATTGTCTGCCACCGCCACATTGTCAAGCGTCTCTGCGGAATAGAGTGCTGCATAAAAACGTTCAAACTCGCCTGCTGTCTGATCATCCGACCTCAGTTCCTCCCCTTCCAGACCATCCAGCTCCTGTACTCTGCGTTGGTTCGTTTCCGCACGCAGTTTATAAGCCAATATTTTACCCTCCTTGTCCCCCCCACCCCCTTCATAATACTTTTGTCTAGTGCGCAGGAGTGCGTATTCTGCCCTGTCCATATCCAAGGCCTTCAACTGTTTGCGTGCTTCGTGAGCGGTCTTCTCACCTGAATAGAGCCAGTGCATTGATGAACCCCATCCAACACCCTAACCCTATCCTCCCGTTTGACTCTCTTGCTTTTTCTGTCCCCATTAAGTTTAGCCGCAATGGCGATGAACTGCCTTTAATGTGTCCCACAGCAATGCAATAGATGTGCAGCTATCATCATATTTCCGCCTCACCGGTGGCCCGGGTCATGCGTGGGGAGGTCAGGAAAAAATCTATTCTAGCGTATGTCTGATGCGTGGCCGATTGGAAAGTGAATTTCCTTATGTCAGGGTTTCGCTGGCACCATATATCTACCAGTCCCACCTCATCCAGCCATACTCGCATTGCGCCCAAGAGTGCCCCAGACTTCCCGGCACTCTCTATCGACCTATCCATTTGGGGGTCCTGCACTATATTGAAGTCCCCTCCTATTATTATATCCTCGTCCGTGGACTTCATTCCCCACATATTATCCAGTTGATGACTGTTAAGCTTAATCTTACATATTGTGGGTATTCCTGGTTTAAGTTCTTTGGTTCTGGTTTAGAGGTCTGATATGGCTAGTTGGGTCAGCGTTATGAATGCTACCCTTTAGATCTGTGTCCAGTTTGTGTACACCAGCCTGGTTGCTGTGGGTTGTGTCTTGCAGTTGTTGTAGATGTACAGGCATTGTGCTATTATTATTCTGGGGACTGTGGAGTAGGTCCGTTTTATTTTGAGGAACTCATGGTAAAATTGTTGGTGCAAATGCCATCTTGACAGAATTCATTTTGATGATGGCTATTTTTTGGTTCTTACTTCCACCAGGTTGCTGGTTTCCTGTGTGGCTGCAATAATATATCTGCCTTGTTTGTTTATACATTTAATTTATTCCTACTTGTGTGACTATATTGCCTGAGATTCATGCTGCTATAGTAATACATACAGTAATAAATATATGAGCCCTAGCCACAAACTACATTTTGTAGTACATTTATTAGCTTTACAGTAGTACTTCTCATATTCTACAAAATGCAATTTACAAACCTATGCGCAGAGCTCTGTACCTCCATCTTTTCTCTGTGGAGACCTCTTCCATGAGTGCTCAGAGGTACGCACATGTAGGTCTAAGTTTTAGTAGTATATGAGGGAGGGATGGGGGAGTGGATGGAAAATGGGTAATACTGACACCTAAAGGGAGAAGTTTAGGGAGTGACATACAAAAACAAAACACCCACCTACACTAAAATAAGTCCATTATTATTCACCAACTGAATTTCTAAAGTTAATACAGCCAAGAAGGTCCCAAAACAAGTGTATTCCAGCCCAGCCTTGGAGTAAATCCACACATGGCCACACAGATACTGCAACACACTCCCACTGAAAACAACGGAGGCAGGGGCTTAAAATACCGACCCATATGAAATAGTGTTAAAGTAAATATTATTTTGACCTTTAAAATAAATATATAAAGGTTGTTTAATTGGAAAACATACATACATTAATAATTATCGTGTTCTTAAAAATAATGCAAGGTTTTTTAATAATAAAATTATAATGTTTTAAAATAATTATTAGTTGATTAGAAAAAAAAGTAATACATTTTAAATAAAAAAATAACTAGCTTTGATTTTATTTTTACATATATTCCTTACGGATAGTATTTTTTTTCTTAAATATATTTTAAATATCTAATGCATGTTTAATTTAATGTGCAGTAACATTTACTTTTATTAATTCTAGGCTTAAATATATAAAATGATTTCACAATAATTTTTCCTAATATATATATTTTTTAATAATAATACACTTTAGTACGTTTTATTGTACTTTACCAGGGGCGGCTCCTCCACTTAGGCTGGGGAGCGTCGCCCCACAGGAAAAATAAAATGATAATAACAACATGCTATAATTTTATTTTTCAGTACTCCTCTGTAGAGGCGGGGCGGGCTGGACTGCCCACAGAGTAGGGGAGGAGTGCTGGGCACTCTATAAATGCGCATGACGGTTTGGCCGGCCATCTTGGACTGGCGAAACCGTCATGCGCACTTGGCATGTTCACCACCGGGCTGTGCTGCACTGCCTGGGTGGAGAACATGCCCAGGCTCCCATTCCCCGTCTGAACGCTGAACCACGGCGCTCAGACCAATCACAACGCTGCTATCAGCAGCGTCGTGATTGGCTAGGGAAGTCTGGAAGCCTGGGTGCTTCCTGTTCCTGCTTCCTGTGTCGACAGAAGAGGATGGGGGAGAAGAGGCGGCTGGAAGGTAAGTTTAATTTTTTTTACCCATTTAATTGTTTTTCTTTATTTTTTTAACTCCCCTCCCCCGCCCCCTCACTACTGCCCCGTAACAGCTGCTACTGTACTTTACCATAGTGAGATCTCCACCCCAGTGGCAAACAACTCTGCCTGCGTGTGTAAACTTCAGTGCTGTAACTTTGAACTATTAAAAGACTGTTCTAGCGGCCTCTGCAGTGGGGTGCAGACATGTAAATCTGCACCTATGAGTAACTTTATTCTTAGAAATGGTGAAAGCAAAAAAGTGTAAAGTAACTCTTAGGAGCAGGAGTACATTTACATGTGAGTAAACTACGTGTGTAAATTTACTGTCGTGAATAAGACCCTACAGTTTTACATAAAGGAAAACTACTGCCAGGATGACGAACGTTCTGAGTGCCAAGTGCAAGACCAGGATCAGATTTTGGAACAAACAGACTTTGTATGACTCAGTAAAACGGACTCAAGTAACATCTGAGATGAGGCGCTACATCCTACATATCCTGGGGGTTCAGCTAAAGTAGGTGGACCGGTGGATCTGGCAGTATGAAAACCATTACAGGAGAGATGGCACTGTACTCTGGAAGGAATGATGACCAACATCACAAAAGAGTAGCCATCATTCTGAGAAAGGGGACAGAGAAATGCCTAATTGAATGGAAGTCAGTCAACAGAGGATTCAGGACAGCCAGGTTAAAAGGCAGACACATCAACACCACCATTATCCAGTGCTATGCTCCAACAGATGACGCAGAGGAAACAGTCAAGGACATATTTTAACAACAGATGCAGGCAGTGCTTCAAGTCATGCCGAACCACAACCTGAATATTAAGATGGGAGACTTGGATGCTAAAGTGGGAAATGACAACACGAACGATGACAGAGCCATTGAAAAGGAAAGTTGTAGAACAATGAACGACAATGTTGAAGGACTGTTGGAATTTTGCGCCACAAATGATCTTGTCATAGGAGGGGCTCTTATCTCGCACTCTGATATTCACAAATGAACTTGGTGCTCACCCAGTGGCAGAAGGGTTCTGCTGCTTTTGACAGAAACCAGATTGACTGGCTGATGATAAGCGGCACTGGAGACGCTCACTGCGAGATGTCAGAGTGAGGAGGGGAGTGAACATCAGCAGTGATCACCATCTAGCGACCACTTTTGTGAAGCTGATGCTCAGAAAAACATAACATCAGGATGACAACAATATGGTGTGGAAAACTTACAGGACCCAAAGATCGAGAAGGCATTTGTCTTACAAATCAAAAACAGACTCCAACTCTTGTCAGACACGGTAGATCAGTCTGAGCCAGCTGCAGACGCACTCAACAAGAAATGGGAACAGGTCTCTTCAATATAAATGAATAGTAGTGAAACATGCCTGGGGACCAAGATAAGGAAGAGGAAAGAATGGGCAAGACAAGACACTTGGCAAGCTTTTGAAGACAGGCGAGCAGCAAAAAAGAAACTCATGATGGCTAAATCTGAGAGGCTGCAGGAGAAGTAAAAGTTATAGTACACAAAAGCAAACAGCAGTCAAAAGAATGAAAAATGCAGACAAGCGGGCGTACATTGATAGCCTTGCCAAACAATTAGAGGAGTCCAAAAGAGGCACGTGGCTTCCGCACCAGTCTGTCGCACTGCTGAATAAAGGATTTTTTCCTTTCAATAGTCCGCTCCATACTGCGTTTACCAGTCTTTTTCAAAAGTATACCAATAATAGTCCAAATACTTATTTCTCGATTCATCATGTTGAAAAATCACTGCGGAGACAGCGTTATACTACCGTGATTCTTTATTCCAGAATTTCAAATAAATACTACATGCCCATCCAGGCCTTCTATAGCATCACGTCCAAATGAATAATTCATCACAGTAAGCTCGTATATGTGAATTCCACCCAATGCATTTCGAGCCCTGTGGCTCTTCGTCAGGGGTCACTGAAACAGAACAAGAAAAACAGCTCAACGCATTGCTAAATGTGCATTCTCTATAAACTAGATCCAATTCAATGATGTAGCACAAAACCTTAAACTTCCACCCACATAGACCCTCATCCCGTCATTACTGCTGTGTATAAAAAGAAAAATTAAAACTCCCAAACATGAACCCTCACGAGACCTCTACACTCTTAAATTTAGCTCACACTCACTATCAAGAATTATCACAAACCTCTACATACATCGTGCTGAGATAATAAGAGCCTCCCCTACTACCCCCAATCTCCCGGTGCCAACCCTCTTCACCTATCTACAACTCCCATAGTTATACTGCCCTCAAGATTCGTAGTCCCACTGCCTTTACAATTAGAGGAGGCAGAAGTAGAGGAGAAAAAGGGGGAAAGGTTTTCAAGATTAGATTTGAAGATTGTGGTAAATCCCATGCAACATACAACACCCCTATCATGGACAAGCAAGGCAGACTACTCACAACAGAGAAAGAGCTGTAAGCGTGCTGGTCCAGACACTTCAAAGAAGTCTTGAACAGACCAGTACCAACAAGCGAAGCAGACATCCGAGAAGCAGAGACAGACTTTTGAACACTGCTCCACCATAGAAAGAAGAAATCATCACTGCCATCTGATATCTCAAGAACGGAAAAGCTCCTCGCCAAGATAACCTGAATGCAGAAATGTTCAAGGTAGACTATGAAACATCAGCCAAGATCCTCTAATCACTGTTTATTTCGGAGGGAGAGAAAGTACCAGATGACTGGAATAAAGGCATCATCGTCATGAATCCAAAGAAGGGTGCATTAATCAACTATAACAACTAGCATGGACTCACCCTCTATCAATGCCAAACAAAATCCTGGTGCATTTTTGATGCTGTGGATAAGCAGTTAAAAAAAGAACAGACTGGGTTCTGCAAGGGCAAAGGGAATGCTGATCAGATCCTTACTCTGTGCAACATCATAGTGCAGTGTACAGAGTGGTGGAGACAACTATACATCAACTTAATTGATTTTGAGAAAGCCGTTGACAGTATCCACTGTGAGTGTCTTGCGTACACTGACAGCCTATGGCATACCCCAGAAGACAGTTCTCCTCATCAAGAGCTTCTATGATAATTTTACCTGCAAGGTGGGAGATAAAGAGTATTGCTTCTAATTCAAGACTGGTGTGATACAGGGATGCGTTATGTCAGGCTTGCTCTTCAACCTAGTCATCGACTGGGTGATGCAAAGCACAACAAAACCAAGGACGAGGTATCAGATGGACCTTATTCTCTACACTGGAGGACCTTGACTATTTGGATAAACTAGCCTTGCTCTCTCACACATACCAGCATATACAGGAATAGACATCTTGCCTCAACATCTATGCACAGCAAGTGGGCCTGACTATCAACACAAAGAAATCAGCTAAGGTTTTACCAGAGCTGCAATCTGTTCACACTCTTGTGTGGATCAGAATTCTGGCAGATGACGAAAAGGGACAACTCCAAATTGTCAGCCTACCACACCAGTAACTTAAGAAAAATCGTACACATTTTCTCGCTGTGAACCAGCTCTCTACTGAACTCCAGAAGGCAAAAGGAAAAGAGGCAGGCTAAAGAACACCTCGAGGCGAACTGTGGAAACAGAAAAGAAGACCCTGAACCACAGCTGGGGCACCGTACAGAAACTTGCCCAACAAAGACAGAAGTGGAAGTCCTTCTTTGCTGCCCTACATGCCAGTCGGCATAATGGGCAGTAAATAAGGAATAATATTCCACGATAAAAGTATTTGCGTAAAATTCTTAATCAGAGGGTGCCCATTTTAGGTCTTGCCTACGCAGCGCGCATGCGCTGCATAGGAAAAAGACCTTTAGAAATCGCTTCGCCTTTTCAGCCAAAAACGTGCACGCATTGCATTGCTTTCAATGGCAACGCGTGCACGTTTGGCGATTCCCTTGCGGGAGCGAGCTTTGGCAACATCTGTTTGTAATTAACTTCCAAACAGATGGTGCCCAAGGCTCGCTCCCGCAAGGGAATCGCTGTGTGTTCTCTCGGCCGCACTCCCCCCACCCCTCCCACTTGTTAACCCGGAGTACTGTTTCACTTTCGCGGCCGCGGAGCCGCGCTTGTGTTTCAGCGCTTGTTTTGTATTCTCACAATTTTTAAATTATCATTTGTGCTATGCTATAACCTCTGTAAAGACAGTAATTATACAATAAATGTCATATGTCAATGCACAAGCCTGTGACATTTCACATCAAAAGTGACCGGTATCTGAAAGCTGCAGAGCACACAGCTCACGCTAGGTACCTTGTTCGAGCACTGAGTGTTTTGTACTTGCTGGCTGGCTCTGAGCTGCTAAAGGCGCTGTTCTCTGAGCGCTGAATGGCCGCGTCTGGACGCCGAATCGTTGCTCAATGGCTTTCTTGTGCCTTCAGTCCTTCGGGCCAACGTGTGACCGCTGCGTGGCTGAGGCCTGAGATTGACTGGCTTCGAAGCGCTCTGCGTGCATTATGTAGTTTCACTGAAAAGCTGACCTCCTCCTGTGCTGAGAAAAACAGATGGGATGTCGTTTGAAAGGTGTCCACTGTGCTTACTGTGTGCACCCTTGGGGAGGGGCGGCTAGTCATTAAAAGGCCGCAATATTTTACTGTTTGAAGAAGGTACTCTGCCTGTGGGTTGTACAGAGGTGGATGGGGGAGGGGAGCCACGACTCCGTCAGCGGAAAGTGCTGCTGCATGCTCTGTTTCAGTGCTGCTGGGGAGGGGGCTTCGTAGCTGTCATGGAGAGGGCCCCAGCCCGTTTGTGCTGATGCTGCATCAGTGGCGTAGCTACTATTGCCGCCTGTGGCGGGTGGGGGTTTGCCGTCCCGGCCGCATGTGAAGGGGGGGGGCGACGGTCCAGCCTCTGAGACGGCCGCAAGGGGGGGGTGGGGGGGCGGTACCCCCCTGCTACGCCACTGTGCTGCATTCACCAACACCACGGTGTGTGCGCACACACGCTTTAGTATAATCATTGATACAACAAAGAGAAAGAATAGAAATGCTTGAGACAGCGCAACGTGTCATCAAAGACACAGACATACCCACCCAGTACACACAGGTACAGAACCCACTCACGTGCTCGCACAGACATGCACGTACATACAAAGACACAATACCAAATGCACTCTAAAGAATCGAGTGCATTGTTGCGCACAACACATGCAGCTACGCAGACTCGCAAAGACTCACATTTACAGACATATATTCACACCCCCTTTGTTTCTCAACCCACGTAGACACACACACACACACACACCACTTAGTGCCAAAGACACACATAAACGCAGGCCCAAGGCCGATTTGCACGTGGCTGGTCTCGGTCAAGAGTGGAGCAAAAAACGATGGATTGGAATGAGGCTTAAAGCATCCCTCCATTCACTTTGTTGTTTGTGAAACCAGCAGGACACACAAATAAGTTTCACCACACGGTTGCCCACAGACAACCACAAACTCCCACAGATGCACACTGGCCTGTTTATAACACCCACTGGGATGTGTACCTAGAGAGGCCATGAGACACACAGATAGAAGCCCAGGCACACACGCATACACACTCGAGATGCAAAATGGTTCTGCAGAGACTAGGGCGCCTCTCCTGAACTGGCACCGCTCTGCTGGGCTCTGTGTTTGCTGAGACATATTCACCCTGTTCACCTCTTGCTGTCCGACTCGCTACACTCCAGGAATGCCAGCCACGAGCAATTGGAACAAACCCCAGACGGATTGAAACCCTAATCGGTAGATAGAGCGTGCCTGCATATCTCTGCATCGCCTGATCTGTCTGTGAGTGTGTGTGGCACCGCGGGCTCTGCTCAGCCGGAACAGACGGCTGGACGTGGTGCAGCGTGTACATTATTGCCCCTCCTGGACCTGTGTGCAGTGAGGTTGGCGGCAAACGTGTGGGAGGCCACGTGGGCTACTTGGCAATTAGCCAACTGTGGAGCCAGCCAAGGAGATTTGACCTCGTTTCCAGGACTGTTGTGTGATCTTGGGCCATCCAATTTATCTGTCGGTGCCTCGGTTCCCTCCTTACGCACCAAAATATGAGCGCTTAGAATTCCAGTAATAATTGCTACAAAGAACAAGCATTGGCATAGCCAATAGGTCTCGCTTTTGGGACCTTTATAAGTATTTAGTTATGCAGCATAATATCCTTGGTGCAACAACATATACTGTTGCATGGCTAAACACTTATAAGGTCCCAAAGGCGAGACCTATTGGCTATACCAATGCTTGTTAAGTTATTGTTGTTAAAAAAAAAAGCTTAAAAGGGGCTTAGAGCTCGCCCATTACTTACCTTTACTTACCATTGGTTGGCTCCTATGTCACTCTTCTTTCCTTACTTCCTATTGGTCAGCGCCTCCTCCTGGGCTTCAGGCTTCGTCTGTGCTATGGAGCATGGACCAAGTACTGCTTCCGTAGCCAGCGTCCTTCCACTGGCCACAAGCTCCAGCAGGTACTCTTTTTTTTCACTTTTCATCCCTCTTCTTCACCTCACCCTCCCCCTCATTCTTTTTAAAACATCTACCCCACACCGATGTCCTTCTCTTTAACCCACCCACCGCCCTTCTCCTGCTACAATGCTTGTTTTCAGTTGCGGTCACTCCTCCTATAGTTGCTGCCTCCCTTTCTCTGGACTTTTTTACCCCCTCTGTTCTGCTCTACTTTGGCTCTCTTGTGCAGACGAACCTGCCAACAGCAGCCCTAGAAGCACTTCCTTTGCCTTTACCAACACTGCGACATTTACCTACCCAGCATTGTGACTGAGTGGTACTTCTAAAACCAGACTTCACAATAGACAGAGTGATGTCTGCCTGTCCGTGAGATGCCTCGTTTCTCCTGTTACTCTGCAACAGAGCATGAATTGGGCAGCTGCTTACAAGCCGACGCTATTGGAACTTTAAAACAAGGACGTGTTAGTCTTTTTGTAGGCACAGGGAGATTAAGTGATTTGCCCAGGATCTCAGGATGTTGAGCTTATGCTGAGACTCGAACCTAGTTACTTCCCCAGCTGCAAGGTTGGCAGCTCTGGCAGTTACACCAGATCCTCTCCCCTCTGTCGTAAATGATAATAAGCATGATTTAGCTGTGGCTCCACTGCCTGCCACTCACCGGCTTGTGAGCACTTTGAATCCCCATGTCACCCAAAACACTAATTACGCATTTCGAACTTAAAATGAGTAGTCTTTACGTTTACAAACAGTTAGAACGTCAAGTTAAATACCCAAAATATAGGGTGCGCCTTTTAACAATCTAAGCGCAAACTCTAATTGGAGAAAGTGTGTCATGTTTTACACATGATATTTCTAATATAAATTTTCACTTTTAAAACACAAGTACACCAATTCCCAATACTTTTAATTTTATTTTGATGTTAATACATAATTTGTAATGATTCTGTTAAGTTGTTTTACATCCAGCATGCGTTTATGTTAAATTATTCATAGTCACCATACTGCTGCAATAGGGGATATCGCTGAATGATCTGCCGAGTCGTATATATAAACCTACTTTTTAAATCTTCATTAAAGAGTGTATTTGTCAGGTTGCTATTCTTACCTCACTTTCAGCCCCTTAAGTGAGAAAAATGTCATAGTAAAATTAATTGAATTTTAGCGATACTGAAAGAAAAATAATTAATGCCATAATGCATCATTGTCACTTAGGAAGTATACCAGGAAAACTATGGTTGTGTTACTGCCGTCAAATACACTGTCTAATTATTTTTTTTATCTTTTCACAATTGCTTCCACTTTTTGTTCTCTAAATGTAATGACTGTTTATGTATATGAAACAGTAGCGTAGCAAGGGGGGTGGCAGCACGAGTTTTTAGGGGCGGCGGCCTCCCCCCTCTCTTAGCTGTAGCCGTTGCGAGGCGGCGAACGCAGGGTTCGGCAGCACCCCTGACCCCTACCGGGCGGCAAAAGGTCTAGCTATGCCACTGATATGAAAGGTTAAAGGAAAACCCCATTGCTCTTAAATGTATGGCATTTGTTTCAATGCAGTATTTTAATTCAAAACCCTGTCCTAAAAAAGACCCAACCCCAAAAGTATATTTAAAAAACACACAATAATATATCGATTGCATGCTATTGGTGTTTGAACTATTTTAAAATTGCATGGAATGTTATACTAAATGTCACATTCGGCATTGATTATGTCTGCTCAGCATCATGATAATTAAAATGAGAGTACAACAACTTTTGTCCAGTCTTTATGTAAAGAACGTGGGGCCAGATTTACCAATTTCTCATGCTGCACAGTGCGGCAGCCGCAAATGCTGCACTGCGCTGTGTGAGAAGGAGAGAGCAGGAGAGCGCCAATTCTACTGAAATATGGCACTCTACTCCCCTCTCCTTAGCGCCGGGTGCTGAAATTAGCTGCTGTGCGCCACGGTGACACCTTTGCACCATAGTGCAAGGGTGTCTCCGTGAGTCAAGCATAAGTTTTGTACTGGAAGGATACCCTTCCAGTACAAAATACTATGCTTAGACTAATTTTAAACATTTTCCCGCTTTGTATGTGTGCTGTACTGTGCAGCACACATGCAAAGTCGTAAAATAAAGTAGAAAAAAAGCATTTCTCCTTCATAGTGCCTGGTTGAAAGGTGTGCTATTTTCTGACGCTAAACCCGGTCTACTTTATTTAGTAAATTGGGTTTAGCGTCAGAAACCTTGGGTGGTTGCATGAGAACGCCAATGGTAAGCCCCCTTAGCGCTAAGTAATGCAAAGCCTATGTGCTGCTTCGCGTTACTTTCGACGTTATTTCCAGCTAGTTTAGCACGGGAAAGAAAATTGGACAAAAAGATTTTGCCCCAATTTGTGTCACTTTTGTGACGCAAACACGGCGTCAAATCTTAGTAAATCTGCAATGTGGTGTTCAAGAACAAAAAGGAAAAGATGGAGAAGCCTGCAAACCAAACATTTTTATAAACAGTGGCTATGGGCATAAATGTAGACAAAATAATGCTTTACTTAAATTTGTCACATTTTGTGTGCGCATGTGTTACAAGCTAACCATTCTGCATAACAGCACTTAAGACGTGGTCTACTGGTCACTTGACGAGTTTTCCAATCCTGGGTTCCTCCTCTGAACAAACTGTGTGATTTTAAGCGAAGTATGTTTTTTCCATGGGCTTCAGTTTCTTCGTTTACAGATATTGTGAACTCTTAGAAGCCCTGAGCACTTTCATTTTTAGGTTTTGCCTACAGCGTGCATGTGCTGTAAGCGAAAGCTATTGTTCTTAAACCAGCATTGGCAAAGCCAATAGGTTTCGCCTATATGACAGCATTGGGTTTGTAATTTTTTTTTTTAAGTGTTGCACAGCAGCACCGGCTGATGTGCAACATGCCTTAAAGTAAAAAAAAAAAAGCTACAAGATGCGGCCAGCGTTGATCGCATCATAGCGCTTTTTTTCCCTTCAAGTCATGTTGCACAGCAGCCCACGCTGCTGTGCAACATGTATAAATAAGCATTGACAAACCTAATAGATACTGCATAGGCAAAACCTACTGGCTTTGCCAATACTTGTTAGACCCAGTGTGAACCACAAAGAAATTGCTAGTCAAATGCAGCAGAACCATTGCAAGAACCTTTGCTACTCCTTGTCCCCCTTCATATAAGTACAAGCCAGGTCTTCTACAGGCTCTCATACATGGTAAAAAAATCAACCACTTTCCTGGCAGGCCTATCTCAGATGCACAGCGGGATTCATGCTCTGAGCCCTCATCCAGTCACATGGCTACCACTGATCGCAAAGAGCGATGAGCAAACAGAATCTAGTACGATCGCACAATTTTGAGATACAGAATTATTTTACTCATAACCTCCCCCATCTCCTGAACACAATATTGTAAGCTTTGTGACCTACAAGCACCTTTCACAGGCATCCTCATCCTGCTTCCTTCTCTGTAGGCTTCTTAGAATCTAGGCAGGCAGGCTTTGAAAATATTGTGACAATATCCCTTTAAACCTGGCACTTTAAAGCATAAAAGTTGCCTTGGATAACTTAATCAAGGGAACCTTAAAAAGCAAATTCATCCTGCATAGTCTCAATCAGTGCTCGCTGGAAAAAAGACTACACTCCAGTAATAACCCCCCACTCGGCCCTCCTAACAACCAATGATGTTTCTGAGGACAGACTCAACAATGCCAGAAAAACATATTCTCCACCATGATGATTGCCTTAAGCTTCCTAAATCCTCTCCAGATATAGGTTGACTGCAGCAGCCTGATAAACCTCCAGGAACTACGTCACAGCCCCTACCTGAAAACCTGGAATTCACTCACCACTTGTACCAACTTCCTTCCTGTGTTTGCATTTTTCACACTGGTTGCCTAAAAATGGTCTACCCAAGTAATATGGTCTACATTTGGTTACATGTTTTCTAAATTGACTCCATATCCTCTGGTCACTACTAAAATACTCTTCTGTCCTTGGAAGCCTCATCCTCCTTCAACTTGTTGCAGGTTTGCTGCTGCATTTCAGGTCTTTTTTCAGAGCCATCGATCGACTTTCTACATTTGGCCCTTAGGCCCCCAACGTTCTCACAGTAGAGGCTAAACTAGCCTGTTTTGCACTGCAATTCCCATTTTTGCCAACCCAACCACCCTGTGTGCGTTTATATGACCATCCTCCATTCTGGGTGCTTGCAAAACCTCTTCTCTAGCTTTAAGAAATTATAATGATCTTTAACTGTAGCCTTGGGGTCCAAAATTTCTGATACATCCAATAAGAGATGTGTCAAAGCGACTTCAAATTGAAGCCATGTTGTCAATTGTTGCCCACCTCAACACACACACAAGGACCCTGTGCACTGCTGCAAGTTCAGGAAGACAGTCTGGGCGCAAAATCACCCACAGCATCACACTTTATGTATAAAACCAAAGGGGTGTGCTCCAGTACCATCATCTTGACAATCTGAGTGTTGACAATTGTGTCACATTTATTTGCTGGAAAACTGTATTAGTATGCCAACCTTAAATGTCCTAAAGGGAGGAGACTGTGAACAGTGGCGTAGAAAGTGGGTGCAGGCCGCCCTGGGTGTTATCACTGAGGGGGGTGACAAAATGGCAAAAATATGTGTTTTAAACACATATTTTTGCCATTTTGTCAAGCCGGGGGTGACAAGAAATTTTCCGCACCGGGTACCACCTGACCTTGCTACGCCACTGACTGTGAAGTGGTTTGTTATTAGCTGCGCTCAGGCCCGTTCGCAGCATAGCACTAGTTAGGCGACTGCTTATTTTACCCGGGGTGGGTTTATTCTCATTGTGGACAGTTAAGTCACACTAATCACGCTCAGCTTTATTCCAACCCCAAAGGAGAGGGAAGAGTCTGCAAACTGCCCTTCTCCTTTCCCGAAGACCCCTGATGAAAAGTATATAAAGCGTCTGAAATTCTACCCTCCTTAATAGTGCCCCACCCAGGTCTCCAGAAATAAACATATATCTTGGAAACCTATAAAGACAGCAATAACTTTATTAGCCAGACCAACCAGGTTGCAGGCCATATATTTAATTACTACATGCGGCAGATCCACTGGATCATGATTTGGTTCCCAGCCATGACTACCCCTCGTGAGTCCACCACATTCAGCTGAGGCTGGGCACTGAGAGAAAAGGAAAAATCTTGCTGTGTGCTTCCTTTGGACCTACTGGAGCTCACCTCGCCTCACCAACAACCTCACCTCCATATCCTCTGAGCACTTTAACCAGTTCTAGTGCACACCCAAACACCCATAGCTGCTGTTCTCAATAGCTCCAACAGGCAATCTGCACAGGAGATCTTTAGAACATCACCAGCTCAATAACATGGCTGCTCACCTTCTACACCAATGCAGAACATTATTAATACATGCACCTCTAGCTTGGCTTTCATTTTTCACAAGCGGTGGGTGGAGGTTTTACAATAAATTAGTACCTGGGCCTATTGGCTGTTCAGTCAAATACTTTCCAAGACCACACCACCTCAAGCCGCTCTTAGGGAATATAGTGTCAAGAGTAGTGGACTTGGTGATCCCACATTCCTTCACCTCCCTAGCCAATCCCTATAAGTTTTCTCGGATAGAACAAGTGTGAGAGAAGGGAAAGGGCACCGAGATCTCAGCCATGGCCCACTGGGAAATCACGAGCTGCAGAACAGCAGTAATCAGAGGATTTGAAGCAGCACCTGGTCTTTATCCCACTGACCTTGAAGATGTAACATTACCAGCGGCTCTTGCCTGCAGGATATCAGAGATCCATGGGTTCAGTAAGAACCACTGAAAGTTTGGAATGGGCACAACACCACAGTCATTGACCAAACAGTGATTTAACTCACTCCCTACAACAAGTTATCAACTGTTGGTCAACACTTCCATTATCTCCACCTTTTCTACCTCCACAGATGTCCAACGTCGGGTTGGGCTAGTTCTTCACTATCCCCACTAACTCATCAAAATGTTTCTGAAATGCTGGCAGGGTTGGGGAAGAATTAGCCACGTCAGATAGTGCCAATGTCTTTCGTGCAACAGACCTAGCTCCTGCACATTTTGCCTTTCACCCGCAAAGACCATATGTCAGGAAAACTGTAGGTCTGATTCTATGTCAGGGTCTGGTGGCTTGGTGGTCTAATGCATCCACTGAAGAAACCTGTGTGTGATCCCATGGTCATAGTAGGTCTGAACGTCGGCAGGTCGACTAAGTCCATTAAACTTCTGAGGTCAATTAAATGAATACCAATGGGTATAGTAAAAATAAACTTACATTATCTGTCCATTTCGCCAAGAGGGCACCTAGGGTTGAGTGTGTACCCTACAAATGAACATATGCTTAAATTCTGGGTATAATTCTGCATTCCTATAATTAATTCCTTACAACTGTCCCTTGCTATCTTCCAGGAAAAAAGAGTGTAAGATTAGAACAAGTACCCTCTACTAAGGCCATGTGCCCCTCCTTAGGTGATGTGGTGCACCAACTTTCCAGCATATGGAATCAAAGAGATGATCCTCAAACTAATAATAACGAGTTTCTTGTATGGCTCTTAATGTTTGTAGTATTTGTAAAGAGTGCTAGTAGTCAAGAGGCAGCGAGGCACTATCTCTACATGGTCAAAGGTCAATATACATTCAATGAGTGATTGGAGGGGCAGGTCAAAGGTCAACATGCAGTCAATGAGTGATTGGAGAGGCAGCTCCCTTCTGTGAGTAGAAGTGGGCTGTTACTGGATCGTGATACACTGCTATTTAAAGAAGTGCATTTTCAGATCTTTCCTTAATTGGTGCAGGGCTCAGGTGGCACATAGTGTGTCTTCGAAAGAGGCTGAACCTTCTTTCATTTAAAGAATGGAACCCCAAGTGACACAACTGGGTTGTGAAATATACTGCTGCGCCTCCATTTTGCTTATATGACAAAATTCTTTGATATTGATTGCTCCAATGTTGAAATAGGAAAAACAAGGGTGAATTCTCATGTTGCAACATACAGTTTTTGTCCATGAAGTCTATTCTACAGTTCATTACCACACACATTTTAATGTGTGTGCGCGTGTATTTATCTAAAAACCTCAGCTAAAATCTGGTTATGGGTATAATTTAAAAGCACTACATTAGCAGGTTATGATTAGGACTACAATCCCTAACATGCACAACAGCCATGCAAATCATAACTTGCACACCAAATGCAATGCTCAGGACCTCGTCTTTAATGAAGCATATGTAATTGCAAATGTTGTAAATCATGTTACTGATTATCTTTACCAATTTGTCACAGACAACTGTGAATGTTGCTTCATTAACTGAGTTGATTATGCATTTTTCTTTCATTTCATTTTACGTTTACGTGTAGTTATTTATTGGTTTAAATATTGTAAGGTCATAAGCATTGCATTTGGATTGTGAGTTATGGTTTGAAGGCTGTTGTCCCATTCTCTAACTTTTTTTCCTTCAGTTGTTCTTTCTGTTTTGAAGAGCAAATCTTCCTATGAAAATTACAATGGGAAATTACACTTTTGGTATCCCCCTTTACTTGGGCCCCACTTGACTGATCTGTAAGAAACTTGCCATAAGCAACCCTAAGTGTATTAACTTTTTTTTGTAAAGTTAAGTAGATTTATTAAACTTAGCCAAAGTAATAAAAATATCTTTCCTATGGAAACTATAGCTCAACTGTAACTACACTGGTGCTATCACCCCCAGTGTAATATATATATATATATATCTAAAATACATGGGAGCTTGCAATCCCTATATAAATGCCAGACACTAATTTTCTTATTGCAGGCAACTTGTAACATCTCTAGTCTCCCGTAATAAAAAAATTACTTAGCTGCTCAAATGTAATAATCTAGTATAGTTGAGTTCTGATGTCATAATGCCTGCTGCTGGCCGCCAGAGTGAAAGGCACAACAGAGAGAATAATTAAAGCTGCAGTTTTAACAAGTACAAAACATGGCTTTTCCTCCTTCTGATTTGTTTTTTCTAAATGATCAGCGGAAAAGAGATATTTATGGCAAAATGTTTGATTTCTGTATACTTTAGGTAATTATAAAAAATATTTTTACACATTCTGAGCTAAAGCGTTTTCTAAATAAGACTTACACACTAACCAGATTCTAATCATTTTTTGCTTCAAACATCTTACTACTTTTTGATATGTTAAGTTTTGCACTGCAATTTCTAATTTTATTCTTCATGTCTGCATACATCCTACATGTTTCCTATGAAAGAGTAACATACCAAGGTCTTAAATGGTTTGTGAAAAGGGTGGTGGTTAGACCAGGTATTATAAGGAATAAAGTACACCCTGCAGTACACTATAAGAATTTTGCAAGTCACTTTGAAGTTCCATGGTCTTATAAAGTAACTCTGCCTTCGGCCTTGTTCCCCCAAATGTTCACAAAACATCTTGGTGACTTGCAATATTTGTATAATGTACGACAGGGGGTACTTTATTACATATATGTACACACATATGTGTGTGTGTACTTATTTTGTGTAAGGAATGTGTATTTGTTTTGTCTAAGGAATATCTTCTTAGATGTACCATCTGTATATTACGTTTGCGGTCTCATCTTTTGTTGTAAAGCACCCCGACACCACTCGCACTCCGCTGTGGTATGTGATCTATAAAATAGCAAATAAATTAAGTTAAATTAAGGTGTCTGTAGTCATTTACCTGAAAGCAAGAGGATTGACCAGGTGAGAAATAATATGATCTTCCCGTTTCTTAATGCAATCTAGATTTTTCAATCATTGACCACGAGGAAAAACTTGAGTGGCTGAAAGCTTCGACTTTAGTATGAAACACTCACGAAAGAGCGACTCTGATCTGAAACAGGAGAGGTGCGGGGGTGGGGGGGGGTTGTCTCTTATTATTCATGCAACAAACATTATGTACAAATATGACAGTCTCTCCAAAATTAAAAAAACTGTATATTTCGTTATCAGGTGAAGTGGTTCAGCTTGGTGCATCAGATTATATCACTACATTGAGACATTTAACCCCTTCGCTGCTAGGCCTTTTCCCCTCCTGTGCTAAGCCTTTTTTTGGCTATTTGGGGTAGTGCGCGCTTAGGCCCCTGTAACTTTTTGACCACATAAGGTATCCATGCCAAATTTGCGTCCTTTTTTTCTAACATCATGGGGATTGTAAAGGTACCCAGGGTTTGTGGATTCCCCTGGAGGGGACCCAGAAATTAGTCAAAATACAGCTAAATTTTGGATTTTTTGGGAAAAATGCGAAAAAAGGGCTACAGATGAAAGCGTCTTGATTTTTCCCTGCAACCGGCATCAAAAAGGGGTTGTGGTGCTGAAATCACCATCTTCCCAGCTTTCAGGGACAAGCAGACTTTTGTCAGAAAACCAACTTTTTTTACACAGTTTTGGCATTTTTCTGGGACATAGCCTATTTTTGCTATTTTTTGTGCTTTCAACCTCCTTCCAGTTAATGGTAGAAATGGGTATGAAACCAATAATGGATCCTGGAAAGCCATACATTTCTGAAAAGTAGACAAAATTCTGAATTCAGCAAGGGGTCATTTGTGTAGATCCTTAAAGTTTTCCTTATAGAAACTAACAGTTAAATAAAGGAAAAATTGAAAATTAGTTGAAAAAAACAGCCATTTGTGTCAACGTTTTCACCTGTAACTTCTTCTAATTATGACAGCTATTTGAAGGCAATATACCGTTATATCCGCTGGACCTTTCTGGTTGTGGGGATATATAGGACTTGTAGGTTCACCAAGAACCCGACGAACCCAGAGCCAATAATTGAGCAGCATCTTGCAATGGTTTTTTATTATGTACCGGGTATATAGCAATTATTTTGGGAAAATGTATACATGGAAAAATTGTTATGAAAGACACCTATGTATTTCTGAAATGGGAACAAAATGTAGATTTTAGAAACAGTAGATATTTGCACATTTCCGAAATTGGGAGTACCCATACTAGCATGAGAATTATAGGTCATTTTTCCAAATGACTTATTTTTTACACATTGTCTTTCATTTGGAAGGCAGAAATGCATCGAAAGTCAATAGGTAATAACAGTTGCTCTACAATTCTGTGTTACCCTAAGTCTCCCGATAAAAATGGTACCTCACTTGTGTGGGTAGCCCTTGTGCCCACAACAGGAAATGGCTCAAAATGCAACGTGGACGTACCACATTTTCACAATGAAAAATTACCCTTTTTTTGCAAAGTGCCTAGGTGTAGTTTTTGAACCCTAGCTCTGCCGGCACCTAGGGAAACCTAGCAAACCTATACATTTTTGAAAACTAGACACCCAGGGGAATCCAGGATGGAGTGACTTGACTTCCTCCCACCAGGTTCTGTTACCCAGAATCCCTTGCAAACCTAAAAAATTGTCCAAAAAAACACATTTTCCCCACATTTCTGTGGTGGAAAGTTTTGGAATCTGCGTGGATCCACAAATTTCCACACACCCCGCGTTCCCCAAAGTCTTACGAGAAAAATGGTACCTCACTTGTGTGGGTCGGCCTAGTGCCTGCGACAGGAAACGGCGCAAAACGCAACGTGGTCACACCTCAATTTCGCAGTGAAAAATGACCCTTTTTTGGCAAAGTGCCTAGGTGTAGTTTTTGAACCCTAGCTCTGCCGGCACCTAGGGAAACCTAGCAAACCTATACATATTTGAAAACTAGACACCCAGGGGAATCCAGGATGGGGTGACTTGACTGCCTCCCACCAGGTTCTGTTACCCAGAATCCCTTGCAAACATAAAAAATTGTCAAAAAAACCCACATTTTCCCCACATTTCTGTGGTGGAAAGTTCTGGAATCTGCGTGGATCCACAAATTTCCACACACCCCGCGTTCCCCAAAGTCTTACGAGAAAAATGGTACCTCACTTGTGTGGGTCGGCCTAGTGCCTGCGACAGGAAACGGCGCAAAACGCAACGTGGTCACACCTCAATTTCGCAGTGAAAAATGACCCTTTTTTGGCAAAGTGCCTAGGTGTAGTTTTTGAACCCTAGCTCTGCCGGCACCTAGGGAAACCTAGCAAACCTATACATTTTTGAAAACTAGACACCCAGGGGAATCCAGGATGGGGTGACTTGACTGCCTCCCACCAGGTTCTGTTACCCAGAATCCCTTGCAAACATAAAAAATTGTCAAAAAAACCCACATTTTCCCCACATTTCTGTGGTGGAAAGTTCTGGAATCTGCGTGGATCCACAAATTTCCACCCACCCCGCGATCCCCAAAGTCTTACGAGAAAAATGGTACCTCACTTGTGTGGGTCGGCCTAGTGCCTGCGACAGGAAACGGCGCAAAACGCAACGTGGTAACACCTCAATTTCGCAGTGAAAAATGACCCTTTTTTGGCAAAGTGCCTAGCTGTAGTTTTTGAACCCTAGCTCTGCCGGCACCTAGGGAAACCTAGCAAACCTATACATTTTTGAAAACTAGACACCCAGGGGAATCCAGGATGGGGTGACTTGACTGCCTCCCACCAGGTTCTGTTACCCAGAATCCCTTGCAAACATAAAAAATTGTCCAAAAAAAACACATTTTCCCCACATTTCTGTGGTGGAAAGTTCTGGAATCTGCGTGGATCCACATATTTCCACGCACCCCGCGTTCCCCAAAGTCTTACGAGAAAAATGGTACCTCACTTGTGTGGGTCGGCCTAGTGCCTGCGACAGGAAACTGCGCAAAACGCAACGTGGTCACACCTCAATTTCGCAGTGAAAAATGACCCTTTTTGGCAAAGTGCCTAGCTGTAGTTTTTGAACCCTAGCTCTGCCGGCACCTAGGGAAACCTAGCAAACCTATACATTTTTGAAAACTAGACACCCAGGGGAATCCAGGATGGGGTGACTGGACTGCCTCCCACCAGGTTCTGTTACCCAGAATCCCTTGCAAACCTAAAAATTATCAAAAAAAACACATTTTCCCCACATTTCTGTGGTGGAAAGTTCTGGAATCTGCGTGGATCCACAAATTTCCACCCACCCCGCGTTCCCCAAAGTCTTCTGAGAAAAATGGTACCTCACTTGTGTGGGTCGGCCTAGTGCCCGCGACAGGAAACGGCGCAAAACGCAATGTGGTCACACCTCAATTTCGCAGTGAAAAATGACCCTTTTTTTGCAAAGTGCCTAGCTGTAGTTTTTGAACCCTAGCTCTGCCGGCACCTAGGGAAACCTAGCAAACCTATACATTTTTGAAAACTAGACACCCAGGGGAATCCAGGATGGGGTGACTGGACTGCCTCCCACCAGGTTCTGTTACCCAGAATCCCTTGCAAACATAAAAAATTGTCCAAAAAAAACACATTTCTGTGGTGGAAAGTTCTGGAATCTGCGTGGATCCACAAATTTCCACCCGGGGGCTTCCAGGGAGGTATGGCTTGCGTGGATCCCCCAACGTTTCCTTACCCAGAATCCCCTGTGTGGGTTTGGTAGGTTTCCCTAGATGGCCGCCGAGCACGGGGCCAAAAACCCAGGTGACCCCCCTTGCAAAACCAGGTGGTTTTGTGAAAGGCCATTTTGAGGTCGCCTCAATACGTTGTGGGCCCTTGCCTGTCGCGGGTACTTGGGCCTCCCACACAAGTGAGGCACCATTTTTATCGGGAGACCTGGGGGAACGCTGGGTGGTAGGAAATTTGTGTGAGGCCAGTGATGCCACACTTTCCCACACAAAAATGTGTGAAAAAAGTGATTTTTTCAGCTAAAATTGAGGTTTGCAGGGGATTCTGGGTAAGGAAACGTTGGGGGATCCACGCAAGCCATACCTCCCTGGAAGCCCCCGGGTGTCTACTTTTCAGAAATGTGTGGGTTTGGTAGGTTTCCCTAGATGGCCGCCGAGCACGGGGCCAAAAACCCAGGTGACCCCCCTTGCAAAACCAGGTGGTTTTGAGATAGGCAATTTTGAGGTCGCCTCACTACGTTGTGGGCCCTTGCCTGTCACGGGTACTTGGGCCTCCCACACAAGTGAGGCACCATTTTTATCGGGAGACCTGGGGGAACGTTGGGTGGTAGGAAATTTGTGTGAGGCCAGTGATGCCACACTTTCCCACACAAAAATGTGTGAAAAAAGTGATTTTTTCAGCTAAAATTGAAGTTTGCAGGGGATTCTGGGTAAGGAAACGTTGGGGGATCCACGCAAGCCATACCTCCCTGGAAGCCCCTGGGTGTCTACTTTTCAGAAATGTGTGGGTTTGGTAGGTTTCCCTAGATGGCCGCCGAGCACAGGGCCAAAAACCCAGGTGACCACCCTTGCAAAACCAGGTGGTTTTGTGAAAGGCCATTTTGAGGTCGCCTCAATACGTTGTGGGCCCTTGCCTGTCGCGGGTACTTGGGCCTCCCACACAAGTGAGGCACCATTTTTATCGGGAGACCTGGGGGAACGCTGGGTGGTAGGAAATTTGTGTGAGGCCAGTGATGCCACACTTTCCCACACAAAAATGTGTGAAAAAAGTGATTTTTTCAGCTAAAATTGAGGTTTGCAGGGGATTCTGGGTAAGGAAACGTTGGGGGATCCACGCAAGCCATACCTCCCTGGAAGCCCCCGGGTGTCTATTTTTCAGAAATGTGTGGGTTTGGTAGGTTTCCCTAGTTGGCCGCCGAGCACGGGGCCAAAAACCCAGGTGACCCCCCTTGCAAAACCAGGTGGTTTTGTGAAAGGCCATTTTGAGGTCGCCTCAATACGTTGTGGGCCCTTGCCTGTCGCGGGTACTTGGGCCTCCCACACAAGTGAGGCACCATTTTTATCGGGAGACCTGGGGGAACGCTGGGTGGTAGGAAATTTGTGTGAGGCCAGTGTTGCCACACTTTCCCACACAAAAATGGGTGAAAAAAGTGATTTTTTCAGCTAAAATTGAGGTTTGCAGGGGATTCTGGGTAAGGAAACGTTGGGGGATCCACGCAAGCCATACCTCCCTGGAAGCCCCCGGGTGTCTACTTTTCAGAAATGTGTGTGTTTGGTAGGTTTCCCTATGTGGCCGCCGAGCCCCGGGCCAAAACCCAGGTGACCCCCTTGCAAAACCAGGTCATTTTGAGATAATGTGTTGTTTATTTCTGCAGCGTGAAAATTTTGGCACAATATTGCAAGGAAAATGTGACAGACATTTTGAGGTTTGCAGGACATTGTGGGTACCATAACTTGTTGGGATCCACAAGAGAGATATCACCATGTACTCCCATGGGTGTTTCGTTTACGACAATATCTACAGTTGGTAGGTTATTCTTAGACGGAATGTACACCTTGGCAGACAGACTAAAAAGACAAAGATTACTGCACAGCCATCTATTCCTCAAGCACACACACATACTGGTTGGATTTGGCACGAGGGCAAGTGATGGTTCAGTATATACAATTTTATTAACAAGAGATTTCACAAAAATGAAATGCACTGTCAATAATTGAAAGGACAAAAAACGGAACCAGTGACTCGCAGCTCGTGAGCTGTAAAGCCACGTCAAGGCCCCAACCGCTTTACAGGCCATTCACACACCTTTCATACGTGATACACACAAGACCATTCACACCCCCAGGCACGAAACAAACACATTACAACATTCACAAAAAGGGACAAGGTACACCCTGCTTGAGAAAGACAAAAAAAAAATATTACTGCACAGCCATCTAATCCTCAAGCACACACACACATACTGGTTGGATTTGGCACGAGGGTGAGTGATGGTTCAGTATATACAATTGTATTAACAAGTGATTTCACAAAAATGAAATGCACTGTTAATAATTGAAAGGACGAGAAACTGAACCATTGACTCACAGCTCGTGAGCTGTAAAGACACGACAAGGCACCAACCTCTTTACAGGCCATTCATACACCTTTCATACGTGTGACAAATACAAAACCATTCACACCACCAGCCGCGGGCCCATCACATTACAACACTCACACCAGCAGACAGCGCCATTCAAGGGCCCATCACTTTCACACGCCCACATTCCTAACACAGCAACCACACAAGCTGATGGATTGCGTGGAGTGTCGCTCGGCTAGCAGTGTGTGTAGTGACCAGCAGCAAGTCACTACTCACACACTGCCATCCGAGCGCCAGTCCACGCACACCGCCAGCCAAGCACCACTCCACGCACACCGCCAGCCAAGCGCCACTCCACGCACACCGCCAGCCAAGCGCCACTCCACGCACACCGCCAGCCTAGCGCCACTCCACGCACACCGCCAGCCTAGCGCCACTCCACGCACACCGCCAGCCTAGCGCCACTCCACGCACACCGCCAGCCAAGCGCCACTCCACGCACACCGCCAGCCAAGAGCCACTCCCCGCACACCGCCAGCCAAGCGCCACTCCACGCACACCGCCAGCCAAGCACCAGCCTACACACACCACCATCACATTTAGGATTTTTTTATACAAAAAAAACACAAACAAATTGCAAATAGATACAAATCTACTAACACAAAATCAGAAACTAAATACATTGCACTAATGCCAACCTTGAAACAGAACAACAATTCTTAAACATTACAGACCAGGCAGTTCACTTTACCACTCATGGTTGCTCCCAATAATTCTTTTGCTTGTGGTACGCTCTATAACAAGCAGGCACACACAGCCCAGGGTTAGAAGGACACTCAGGGCAGTACATACGAGTCTCCTTCCGCGTACCTCTTCGCCAACAGACTCTACATCTCCTAGTGGGAAAGTCTTTTGAGGGTGTAGGAGGAATTTGATCAGGAAAGTGGCGATCTTTCAATCGAGCCACATCCTCCACCACTCCAACTCTAGGAACACTTGCCTGTTCCACAACAACAAGGCTGCCTATGACAGACTCCTGAAACTGAACAAAAGTCAACTTTGACGCAGGAGAACACTCCTTGAACACAACAAAAGCATTGAAAGTTGCTAAATTGAAGAGATGGATGGCCAACTTCTTATACCAAATGTAAGACTTACGAATAGCAGTGTAAGGTTCCAACCTCTGATCTACTCTATCAACACCACCCATGTGCTTATTGTGGTCTAAAATGCACACAGGTTTGCGCACTTCAGCAATCTGACCCCAAACAGCCACAGGTGAAGTACTCTCATCATGGATGGTAGTCAGCATGTACACATCCCTCCTGTCCACAAATTTCACAGCTAGCAGTTCCTCACTACGCAAGACACTGCACTGTCCCCTCTGAAGTTTTTTGCAAACAAGCTCTTTTGGATAACCTTTACGGTTAGAGCGGATTGTGCCACAAGCAAAAGTGTCCACTTTGCACAATTCCTTAAACAATTGCACAGCAGTGTAGAAGTTATCAAGGTACAAATGGTGGCCTCTGTTAAACAGTCCTCTAGCAAGATCCCACACAATTTTCTCTGAAACTCCAAAAGTGGACGGACAACCAGGGGGTCAATAGTGGAATCCCTACCAGTGTACACACGCAAATTAAAAACATATCCTGTCCTACTCTCAGACAACATATACAGCTTAATTCCATAGCGTGCCCTCTTGCTAGGAATGTACTGCCTAAAAACCAAACGGCCCTTGAACAAGACCAAAGACTCATCAATAGATATTTCTTTCCCTGGAGTATAGATCTCTGAAAATCGATCTACAAAGTGATCAAGAACAGGCCGAATCTTAAAAAGACGGTCACATTCAGGGTGATCTCGTGGCAACGCCAAACCATTATCAACAAAATGCAGCATCCGAAGCAAAAGTAAATACCGATCACGAGTCATAACTGCAGGAAATATGGCCGTTGCCATCAAGGGACTGGTAGACCAATATGAACCCATGGACGGCTTCCTTATCAAACCCATCAAAAAAGTCAAACCCAAAAACTTCTTCATCTCTTCCAGATTTGTGGGACTCCACCGGGTAGCTCTAGAATGGGGCCTAAGTCTGGCACTGTTGTCCCTCAAAAACTGTTCAGCATACAAATTAGTCTGCTCAACAATCTCACCCAAAAATACATCATCCATAAACAACTGAAAATACTGTATAGGCAAATAATGTTCACAATCCACTCTACACCCTGCATAACCACTAAAGGCAGGCAACACCGGCTGCACCATGTTTGGATCAACCCAGAGTCCAGCACTTCCAGTAGGAAGCCTAGCAGCCCCAGGCTGCAATCCAGATGCCTCTTGCACCATCGGCACAGTAGTATCCTCCTCTAAATCAGGCACTTCATCTGCACTGAGAGTACCTTCATCATCCGATGATTCCATGTGGAGAGAAAACTCACTGCCTGAATCTTCCCCTCCCTCCTCTCCCTCAGACGCACTGTCAGTCTCATAATCCTGCTCAGAGGAAGATTCAAGAAGCAAACCAACCACCTGCTGAGCAGTAATTCTACGGCTAGCCATAATGCTTACTAATAAAGGTTACTTGTCAAACAAGTCAACAACAGCAAACCCTTTGTAAAAAAAAAGAAATAAACAAAATGTAGCTTTATCACAAAGACCTATATACTCCAACACTATACCACTCACGTGACAGAAGCAGCTAGACTCACCACCACCTACTCTGCACAGACACAGTAAGGATCAACAATATCCCACTAAAAAAGAAGAAGAAAAAAATTACACATAAGACAATGCAAAACATCGCAAAGAATTTCATGCTCTGAACACTAACAAATATGCTGCCATTATGGCACCACTTACAAAAAAATTCATTCATGCATGACAATAATACTCATTTGGAGTACACACAACAAAAATATTTTTCTTACCAAATAAATGCAATTACGCAAAACTGCAGAACCACCACTGCCGAAACCGCAAACAGGAATCAAAAGCTTTACACTAGAATAAAAAGGAGAAAAAAAAACATTACAATCACATATGCAAATAATGCACCAGTCCACACACAATCCACCAGCCAAGCTAAGGGGTAGGTGGGCCTAACAGTATAAATAAAATATTCACCCCCGTAAAAGGGGAGCAACCCTTGCCCTTTTGGCCACTCCCCAACACAAAAATTTAAAAAAAACCCTGGTGTCTAGTGGCTTCTGCCCTCCTTGGGGGCAGATGGGCCTAAAAACATACTGCTATTCTGCCACCCAAGGGGTCACTCTCCACAAATAAAAGCCTGGTGGACTAGTGGGAAGATACCTTTATCTTCCGCACACGATCTCTCACTACTCAACTCTACTCTCAACTCTATTCACAACTGGATGTTAGCTCACCAACTCATTCTGAATCCCGCCAAAACTGAATTCCTCCTCCTCTCTACCTCTCTCTCACCTCCTCCTGTTCAATCTTGGATGGATCAGCTGAACCTACTCAACAACAAACCCATCATTGTTGACAGCGCTAAATCCCTAGGTGTCATTCTTGACAAAAGACTCAACCTAATCTCCCACATCAACTCTATTGCTAAGAACGCACGTTACCAGTTGCGCCTTCTACGGGGGATCCGTCGGTTCTTCCCGGAGAAAGACTTAAAAACCTTGGTACAATCTCTG
This sequence comes from Calotriton arnoldi, assembly GCA_963921515.1. Classification (NCBI taxonomy): domain Eukaryota; kingdom Metazoa; phylum Chordata; class Amphibia; order Caudata; family Salamandridae; genus Calotriton; species Calotriton arnoldi. Next base: position 2,285,402 of record CAWUFW010000216.1, on the reverse strand, counting down.
GTTCTCTCAAGACTGGATTATTGCAATTCTCTTCTGACGGGCCTACCCAAATCCCACCTCTCCCCTCTCAAATCCATCCTCCATTCAGCAGCTCGCCTCATTTCAGGGTCTAAACGAAGCGACCACGTCACTCCTATCCTCTCTTCGATGGCTTCCGATCGAGGCAAGATCGATTTACAAAACTGCCTGCATCACACACAAAGCCTTACACACCTCCTCCCCTCGTTACCTGGCAAATAAATTGAAATTGTCCGGTGGCTCTCGCCCTTCTCGCAATGCGGAAAAGCTTCTGCTTGAGCCCACCCCCCCCCGTCTTCAAAAAGGGAAAGATCGATGGCGCAATCCTTCTCAGGAAATGCGGTGAGAATCTGGAACTCGCTTCCCCCATTGCTCCATGCCACCTCCTCTACCCGGATCTTCAAAGCTGACCTCAAATCTCTTCTCTTCCAAAGACACTTTCAGAACTAATACTTTCACTCTCAGCCCCTCTAGGAAGTTCGCTCTTCATTGTAAATTTGTACTTTTTCCTGTACATTCCTCACCCTTGCGTGCTGGAGTTTATGTACCCTTCTACCTATACACACACAGTGTAGATGTAGTTCACAAACGCAGATATATTCTAAATTTACCTAGTCCAGTCCACATAACCTGTGTCTCTATGTAGGCAATACACGTGTCCTGCTGACACTCCTCATGCACTGACCAGCACCTATATAAATCCCCCGTGCACACAGTCAACATGCATATGCATTGTACAAAAATCCTGCAGCGCAAAGCTGAACACCAGTGCACATTAATTACCCACCTACACAATACGCTCACCGGTGTGAATTCGGAGCAGTTTGAATTGACGCGTCCTAGCCACATACCAATAATAACTTTGTGGTCTACTGCCCATTTACATTTCATGGAGAAGCAAATTAAAATAAAATAGAAGCTGGGGTGTACGTTCGTGTTCGTTCTCTCTCTCTCTCCCTCTCCCTCTCTCTCTCTCTCTCTCTCTCTCCCCCTCTCTCTCTCTCTCCCTCTCTCTCCCTCTCTCCCTCTCTCCCTCTCTCTCTCTCCCTCTCTCCCTCCCTCCCTCCTTCCCTCCTTCCCTCCCTCCCGCCTAGTGGGCATTCCTGCTGCACGATCACATGATCGTGCAGCAGGAATGCACAAAAGAGGCATCGGGGGAAAGGAAAACCCTTTCCTTTCCCTCGATGCCTCTTTTGATACAAACCCCCCCTCCCCGAGCCAAACCTCACCTGATTTCCCCGACGCGCTGGAAGCAAATGGCTTCCAGCGCGTCGGGGAAGAAAGGGAAACCCTCGCGCGCTGACGTCATTGATGGGGCGGGGGGAGGCAGGGGAAGCCCTTCCCCTGCCTCCCCCAAAAAAAACCTAACGATCGGATTCCCACGGGGGAGCGCCAGCGCTTCCCCGTGGGTGGTCTTATGACGAGCTGGACTCCTCATGAGCACACGAGCACTGTGTGCCATGACGAGTCCAGCTCGTCATAAGCACCGAAGGGGATAAAGGGTCAGAGCAGGATCTCAGCGGCAGACGAGGAGAAGGAACCTCCTGGTCACAGGAACTACACGAGCATTGCGCTCGAGAAATTCAAGGATGCAAAGACCTCCATCAAGGATTACAGCTAACTTTTCAGGGTGTAAATGGAGAGAAGCCACATCTGCTTAACCACGCTCACGAATTCTACACGAGAATTGCGCTCGAGAAAATGAAGGATGCAAAGACCTCCATCAAGGATTACAGCTAACTTTTCACGTTGGAAATGGAGAGAAGGCACATCTGCTTAACCACGCTCATGAATTCTGCACACCTGCCCTGCATATTTATCCAAGAAGATGCCACCGTTTTGTGCAATACCTCTACTCAACTGTAGTACTGTCTACTGGCTAATCAGTAAGTGTTACCTCGTTGGGTAAATGTATAGTGCCTTTCCTACACTACAGCTGCGTAAAGGACCAGAAGAATTGTCTCCAGTGACCTGTGTGTCTGTAATTTTGCCACCGCGCCGAAAGCGCCGGGAACCTTTGATTAAGCTGTCCATCATAGTGGGGAAAGGGCGGGCAGACGTTGCATACCGCTAGTGTATGTGTGGCGGGGCCAAACGGGCGGGGCTTCTAGGCCCGTTCACATGCCTCTTGTTTATAAAGGGTCAGAGCACGATCTCAGCGGCAGACGAGGAGAAGGAACCTCCTGGTCACAGGAACTACACGAGCATTGCGCTCGAGAAATTCAAGGATGCAAAGACCTCCATCAAGGATTACAGCTAACTTTTCAGGGTGTAAATGGAGAGAAGCCACATCTGCTTAACCACGCTCACGAATTCTACACGAGAATTGCGCTCGAGAAAATGAAGGATGCAAAGACCTCCATCAAGGATTACAGCTAACTTTTCACGTTGGAAATGGAGAGAAGGCACATCTGCTTAACCACGCTCACAAATTCTGCACACCTGCCCTGCATATTTATCCACGAAGATGCCACCGTTTTGTGCAATACCTCTACTCAACTGGAGTACTTTCTACTGGCTAATCAGTAACTGCTACCTCGTTGGGTAAATGTATAGTGCCTTTCCTACACTACAGCTGTGTATAGGAACAGAAGAATTGTCTCCAGTGACCTGTGTGTCTGTAATTTTGCCACCGCGCCGAAAGCGCCGGGATCCTTTGATTAAGCTGTCCATCATTGTGGGGAAAGGGCGGGAAGACGTTGCATACCGCTAGTGTATGTGGGTCGGGGCCAAACGGGCGGGGCTTCTAGGCCCGTTCACATGCCTCTTGCCCTCCCTCCCTCCCTCGTGCCTAGTGGGCATTCCTGCTGCACGATCACATGATCGTGCAGCAGGAATGCACAAAAGAGGCATCGGGGGAAAGGAAAACCCTTTCCTTTCCCTCGATGCCTCTTTTGATACAAACCCCCCTCCCCGAGCCAAACCTCACCTGATTTCCCGACGCGCTGGAAGCAAATGGCTTCCAGCGCGTCGGGGAAGAAAGGGAAACCCTCAACGATGTCAGCGCGCCTCGCGCGCTGACGTCATTGATGGAGGCGGGGGAGGCAGGGGAAGCCCTTCCCCTGCCTCCCCCAAAAAAAAACTAACGATCGGATTCCCACGGGGAAGCGCCAGCGCTTCCCCGTGGGTGGTCTTATGACGAGCTGGACTCGTCATGAGCACACGAGCACTGTGTGCCATGACGAGTCCAGCTCATCATAAGCACCGAAGGGGTTAATAAAAGTGAACATGAATTTAGAAAGATTCATATCTACCCCCTCGCCACACAAACAATGATGCCATTAGTGAACTAAGAGGCAAGCCAGTTGTCACGTGCGCTCTATATTTGGCCTACGATCTAATTAAACATGGGGCAACCGTATAGTCTATTAACTCAAACACAAGAGGGATATTTGTACAGCACACATCCCGAACTCACAAATTTCAAGCTTTCATGTGATAATGAAAAACAGGAGGTATGTGAAATAAAAATATTTGCCTTGGATCACACACTTTGGTCAAGTGTGGAAACAGTTTTTTTGGTTTTTAGATTGTGTGACTCAGCCACCTGGGGCCGTATTACATAAAGTGCCCCGGGGTCCCAACAGGCGTTTGCGCACGGGGCACTTTGGTATTACAGAAGGGGCCGCTGACTTTTGGCCGGCCCCCTCTGTAATATCGATAGCACTGGCGCACATAAAGGGCCAGCGCTATCTTCAAGGGGCGTTTCCTCATTTGCATGGGGGAGTGCCGCATGCAAATGAGGGAATCCTTTTGCCGTATTACCGATCCTAGGATGCTTGTTTCCGGTCCAGGGAGGACCTGGCTTGGCAGTTTGGGCTGGACTGTTCCCATGAGGCACAGGGTCAAGACTGATTTGCATATGGACAGGTCTAAACTGGGGTGGCATGGTGAGTAAAAGAATGATGGATTTAACCCAGATCTCTCGACTGGGGGGTGAATGTTTTGATTTGTTCTGCATTCCGTCCATCAACTGTGTCTTTTGATTACCGACGCAGGCGCAGAGGCAAAGAAGCCCTCAGAAGGCGCACTGACAGTACACCATTTAAAAGGTGGTGGTGCACTGTCAGCCCTCTGCAAGGGGATCTCTAATTCCCTTTGAAAGTGCAGGTGGGTTGCCGCCTGCACTGTAAAACACAGAGGGGCTTTAAAGCAGCTGCTCCGTATTCCACGTGAATGTGCTGCCCCCCAGGGCACAGCGTGTTCGTGGCTGCCCTGGGGGCAGCGCATTCATGGTAATAGGGCGCATTTTCATTGTTTGCGCCGGGCGCACCATTGCGCCCGGCACAAACAATGAAAATGCGTCCTACACCTAAATACGGCCCCAAATGTGTATCGCTTTCTCTCCCCTGCATACACCACTGTTCCGCACATAGGATCCTATAAGTTCACTGCGCTGCATCTTGCTACTTAGACTTCAGCATTACTTTCTATTTCAAGCTTTATGTTTATATGTTGCAGTACTACGCCTATGACCCTACAACTTCGAAAAGCTGCAGATTCATAGCCTGCACGACAGCTATGCTGCTCTTTGCAGGTGACCAGAAATCTACGCAACACTATAGTTGTCCAACATAAACTGCACAAAAGTTGACATAGTTCCACTATTCTGCAGCTCTGATATACAGTCCATACTAGACCTTATGTCACGAGCAGTAGCAGTCGGTGGTGGGAGTGCCGCCGGGCGCTGACGTGGGGCGGGGAGGGGCAGGGTGGAGGGTAGTAACTACGGATTACGGCCGATACAGTAAGCACATATAAATAAATAAACGAATGAATTGCATGCGCGCGCTGCATCACCAAATGCAATGCAGCGCGCGCAACGAAATTCGTTTTATTTATTTATATGTGTACTTACCTGTAATCGGCCGTAATCCGTAGTTTACTACCCTCCACCCTGCCCCTCCCCACGTCAGCGCCCGGCGGCACTCCCACCACCGACCGCTACTGGTCACGAGGGTGACTTCAGTCCTAGGTTTTCAGTCGACAGCACCAAGTATACTGGAAAAGGTGAAACGTGGTGCTGTTGGTATAAAGCCACACTCAAGGCATGGCAGGTTAACGGCTGTGTTGCAGCACTGTTGCCCTTTGCAGATATCTGTGCTGGGCATGACCTTCTTGGTAGTGTTGTGCAACACAGAGTAACAGAGAGTTGAACCCATGTATATGGCCTGAAGGAAGGTCATGTTGCTCACAGAAAGGTCACTTCCTAAAGGGAAGAAGGCTACCAATGAGCAGTAGGCAGAGCTTATGCTTTTAAACGTGGATAGGTTTGAATTCTTGCCGTTAGCTCAGCCTTCCCAGGTTGATAAAATAAATACTGCTGAGTGGGATGATAACACCGAGGGGCTTATTTACAAGGCCCTTGCGCCACTTTTGCGTCATTTTTAACACGGGAAAAGTGACGCAAAAGTGGCGCAAGGAGCTTGTAAATCTGCCCCCGAATATTTTGGCATGTAGAGACAGTTCGGTTGGCTGCACGTGTAATATAATAATTATTTTGGATGTTATATCTCCAATCAGATGTGATTGTTAGTGAAAGTGGACGCAGTGATGTGCTGTTCCAGTCAAGTTAGACTTCTGGCTTTTTAGTTCACATGCTTTTGACCAACACCAATTATAGTTTTACTTTTCTACTACTTATATGCGCTTTGTACTATTTTGCTTTATTTAACACAAATGCTGCATCTAGGTCTTAGAGCAGACAACACAAGCAGCAGTATCACTGCTAGGAGCAAATGGATCCGTGGATGTACTGGACGGTTCGGGTTCTGGGCTGGAAAGTCCCTTTATTCCATCGGGCATTTCCCTGGGGGGCTGGAGCTATTGGATGCCAGTTTATGAAGGCCCAGGGCTGCTGCTATTACCTATGCCACTTTCACCAGCTCCCTGGTGTTATTTGCAGCAGGCACAGCGAAGGCTTCATAAAAGAGAGAGAGAGAGTGAGCGAGAGGAGAGAGATCAGAGTGGAGAGAGATCAAAGGGAGAAGAGAGAGGGGAAATAAGGAGAGAAAGATATATGGATGGATTGACGGAGAGGGATATGGAAAAGAGTAGGGAGGAAAGGAGTAGGCTCTAGTGCTTCCATAAGTATCCCATAATATTGAGCTTAAAGGTCCTTTCAGGATATAAATCAACGCCATGATGCAAGCATATGAACACTTTAGGGGCAAGTTCTTGATGTGCACGTAAAGATGTAGCTTTAAATGAACTTTAGGGGTTAGGAAAGGCCTCTTACGTGCAGCCATGACAGCAAGCTTAAATGCCCTCCCCTATGCCTCCAACCATGCTGCAGCGTTGCTAGGCCGGGGAGAGGAGGCTTCCTCCTTTGTGTCTTTCAGTGCTACACTGTGAGTGCAAGGCCCAGGGGAGAGGGCCTCCACTGTTTCAACCTCAGGAACTCACATCCACCCTCAGCTGTGCATAATAAGCCAGAGGGCTGCATAACAGCCACTTCTGTGCTCTAATCCGGTGACCAGGCTCTATCCGCTGAGCCTGTGGGAGTAGAAGGAACTGCTTGCCTCTTCAGGTAATATCTGTTTTTTAAACTTTTTCTAAGCCCATATTGTTTTTCCTGTGTTGTTTGTGAAGGGCGCTCATGGATGGTGCTGAACTGTTCTTTATGATGTTAAGCACGTTTGTCTTGTGATTTCCTGCCGTTTGCATACTCTAATCAGGGCCGGACTGGCTACCGGGTGTTTTGGTGGGCTGATTTCACTGCGGTGGGGGCTGATTTCGTTGATGGGGACCTGCGTGTGCTTCTAAATAAACAAAGCAAAACGAATGGTTTTAAGCACACGCAGGTCCCCATCAACGAAATCAGCCCCCAGCTTGGCAGCACACCAAAACGCCCGGTAGCCAGTCCGGCCCTGACTCTAATAATGCTTCTGAATCTTTAAACAGGGGTGGGTTGTCCTTGTGGGCAGAACAGCGTCACCCCACTAGCTGCGGGCGCAGCGGTAAACACAGAATAATAAGACGGTCATTACCATTTTATTATTGTGTGCCGCCGGCCGTAGCGAGTGGATGTGGGGGTAGGGCAGATTTTGGCAGATGGCAGGATGACGGTGTAGGTGCTCAAGTAAGCATGTCAGATCAAAGCCAGCAATCCCAGCGCTGTAAAACAACCAAGGGAATGGCACAGGCACCAGCCTCAAAATGAGCGCTGGGTTAGCCTGCTCCAAGCAGCTCTAGGATTGGTTGGATTCGTGGTGCACAAGGAGGGAAGTCCATTCCTTTCCTTCCTGCTCCTCGTCACCCCCAGGATCGGCGCAGGGAGAGGACCATCTGATTGGAGTGCCTGGTGGCCGGCAGCGATTATGGTGCGTGCCGCACCATTTATTAATGTTGCCTGCCGCCACTGAAAACGGCTGAGGGCTGGGTCATACATTCAACAGTTGTGTATGTCTATTTATTTTGTGACTTTAGTGTGAACAACCCCTGTGAGTTAGGAGGTGGAGTTGCTATGATGCAACATAGGACCGTCTCCTGGGGCTTCGACACAAGATGGAAGGTCTAGTAGGTATTGTCCTGCACTTAGAAATGGGAATTCATGTTGGTGTGCTTCAGACCACATGAGAGAGAGCAGGCGTTCAGACTGCAGAACAATAAAACCAAGAAAATACCCCAACATTTATGGTGTGCACTTTTGAAAATTAATTTGTTTAAAAAATGAAGTCCGGAGAAGTTCCATGGTGATGCTGCTTCTACAGGTGAGGACAAGACTCTTGGGGGGAATATTCTTAAACTTATTTTTCCTGCCAAGATAAAAAAACGTCCCTGCAGACCACTATTCTATTTTGCCCAGTATTAGAACAAGTATGCTACATCCTCTGCCCCACGTGAAGGTCAACTAGATGCCGTATAATAAGCATTGCAATGCACCTTCAGTCCCTCTGTGGTAGGTGTACAAGACTGTCTCATCCACAAGATTGATGATGCCTTTTCACAAATGTTGCCTCTATTGCACATATGGATACATATCTTATAGAACAGTGGTGCAGCTGTAAAAGCCACATTAAAAAGGGACCTCCCCCCAGGCTTAGGAAATGCTCTCCTGGCTTTACTGTAAGCACCATTCACCCATACTTTAGCTATGCTTCTATGGCTCTCCTGAAGGACCTTTGCACACACAGCCTTTATTATGGAGTTCCCATAACTATAATCAATCAATCAGGGGTTTATATATAGCACGCCTACTCAGTTGTAAGGGTCTCAAGGCGCTGAGGGGAGGAGGGGGGGCTGCTGATCCGTCTGGGCGCAGGGGTTCAGTCGAAGAGCCAGGTCCTGAGATCCTTCCTGAATTGGGTTAGCGACGGGGATTGCCTGAGGTGGAGAGGCAGGGTGTTCCAGGTCTTGGCGGTGAGGTGGGAGAAGGATCTTCCTCCGGCTCTGGTCTTGTGGATCTGTGGGACAGTGGCTAGGGCCAGTTGGGCAGAGCGAAGGTGTCTGGCGGGTATGTGGAATGAGAGGCGGTGGTTCAGATATGCTGGTCCTGCTCCTGGATCCTGGGCCTTGCAGCCATGATCCAGGCATGTGAGGCCCAGTAGAGGGGGCAAATGTACTCTGAAACCACCTAATTTTGAGTGTATACTAATATTAAGTATTATAATTTTCAGGGGTTGAAAGGGGTCTTGTAGCCATGGCTCAGGGCACATGCCATTGCTTTTAGCATACATATCATCATCATTACTGGTAGTTCCACATTTAACAATGTAAGTTTGGGATGAAAAATGTCCACAGCATTCTGCTTCCCTTTTCTTGGGTCTGATCTGTGCTTACATAGTTTCAAATAAAAGGTAACTGTATCAGAACTCAGATTTATCACACTAAATCCCATTGCTTAATTTTACAGCGACTTGAATGATGCCTTCAATAAAAGTTGGGTTATTTAGCCAAGCTACTTTCAATTGTTTTGTTTGCTTTCAAATCTTTCTTTCTAAAATATATTTTGTGCTACATATCTTATCTTGCACTGGATATCTGGGAAACCTTCTTGAAACTTTAATCATCACTGGCTCCCCTTAAGGACCTGAAGAAATATGACCACATCACCCTACCCTGATGGAACTCCACAGGCTCCCCTTCTGGTCATTACCACCTTCAAAACCAGCTGCATCATCTATAGCGTCATCACGGCCAGTACCCCTGCTTACTTGGAGGATAAGCTTGTAATCTCTACTGGCTCTCTGAACATTCGCAGCCAGGACACCTTCATTATGGAGACAAAGTGCAAAAAACAAAAACAATTAAGGTTCAACGGATCTGGAATACTATCCCTGTATCCCTCTTGGCAGCCCCAACTCAACTCCAACGTATGTAACAGCCGAAAACTCACCTTTTTAAAGCCCGCTACACCATGATGCAGTCCACAAACCAGCCACCCTTCCTAACACGTTGCCTGTTTCTTTGCCTTTGACCCTGTACAGCTTTCAACTGTCTTTCTCTTAAGTTTGCACTATATAAATACTATAATTATACAGAATAACATACTAACCTGGAAAAAAAGTTCATGATTGGAGTATAAAAATATACATTTTGTAGAAACCTGGGCCAAGCTTTTCTAACCGCTGTAAATAATGTAATTTATTCCCACTCAATACAGCTTTAAAATATCTGCACTTATTTTATTAGGGCTACTATTTATGTGTTTATTGTTTTACTGATACCCGCATCAGAAAAGCTGTTCCTTGCAAAGTTGCTTCACGAATATGAAAGGATTAACAGTCATTTATTGCCACTTCCTGTGATGTCATGTATATGTAAATTAGAGAGGCCTCTCACATTCTCTTTCTGTCCAGGGCCCCAAAATCCTAGGACCGACTCTACACCCTGCATTTACACAGATCTAACTATTCACACCCACAAGCGAAGAGGTTGCAGCAGCACTAAACCCTCTTGACACCCGTCCCCCCTAAGTATTCTGGGTCAGAGAGCTCCTGCTGCAGTATGTTGAGGTAGGCGGTGTTATTATGGAGGCCAAGCAGAGGAACAGAGACTGTAAGGTAGTGCTGATAGTGAGCCGCCCCGTGTAGTGCTAACTCGGGGCAGGGCAGGTGTGTTCTATCCTCTGGCATCCTCCTTCCGTATCTGACACTTCAGAAGCCAGAGACTTTGAGGAGAAGGGGGGGGGGGTGGAAAGAGCTAAAAGCAATGCCGCAACCACCCGGCGTCCATCCTCCTGGGGATGCTCTGGCTGGGAAATGTGGGCTGCCCGACGTCCACGAAAGGGACCCTCCTAAGAGGGCGGCCCCTTTAGTGCCACAGGATGGCACACGGGACAGCCCAGCGTCACAAGACCCCTTTGGGGTCCCGCTCGTCATTTCCGGCCCAGGTGGGGGAAGGGGAGAGGTATAAGTTCCTCCCCTGCCCACCTAGCGGCCTCTTTCTCCTCACCCCTGACGCCGTTCAGACGTGTCCCGTGGGAGCTGCCGAGATCTGTGGCACGGTGAGTGCACACCATATGGGCCCTACCCCCCCCCCACCAGGCCTCCCATAGGGGTTGCCCGCAGGGCAGGGCGACACGGGCATGCCCGCGAGCCGCCTCGGGGGGGGTGGGGTCTTGGGCAGCTCCCTTGGGTTTTTCAGCACGGCGTCTCCTACGGGCTGCCCCGGGCACCGAGTGGTCCTAGGGGGCTGGGGTCGTGCCTCTGGTGCTCCAGCTTCTACAGCACCCCCCGCCTTTGTCTGTCCCGGGGGCCTTTGCCTCGCGGTGTCTGCCGTTGGCAGCAGGGTCGGGGGTAGACCTCAGCGGTGGCGGGGAGGAAGAGTGGGTCAAGGAACAAGGCACGCCACCTGGGGGTGTGATTCCTGTGCCCAGGGGGCACACCGAGGCCCCGGTCACCACCGGGGCCGGTGCTGCCGTCCTACGGCGGCAGCTGGGGGCAGCGGATCCCGCGTGGCGCCCCAGCCGGTGCCCCAGTAGGTCAGGAGCATTAGCAAGGCCTGGCTTTCCCTCGCGCAGGGCCCCTGGCTCTCAGGGAGGAGACGGGGTCCAGTGGCTAGAGCTACTGACTTTGGGACCTGGCGACCTAGGTTCGAATTCAGGCCTCCTTGCTATTCTGGGCAATCATTTATTCCCCTGGTGCGTAATATGTGCAAAAGTTTCGTGTTAGCGTTAAATGGCGGCCTGCCCCTGCCCTTTACCCGGGTAAGCGCGATTACGTCGGCTAGGGGGGCGGAGCAGCGGGGGGGGCAACATCTACTGAGGATGGCTGGTCCCCCTCTGTTGGCATCCTCTTTGCCCACAACCCTGACGCCATTTGGTTCGTCCTGGGGATGCCGTTTTATCCTGGTCTGGCGTCGGTTTTGTTCCGGTGAGTGTGTGGGCATTACCGCCCCCCTACACCCCCAGGTCTTTCCTCTTCTGTCTGTGGCTCCGACCTCGTGCTGGAGCCTGGTCGCACGGGTCTTGATGGGGAGTGGGGGGGCTCGGGGCCCGGGATGTCCCGAGCCCTTTGGCCTGGCAGTGCGTGTGTTGCGGGGGATGCAGCTTGGGCCAAGGGCCCGCGGCATGGGTCGCGGAGCGAGTGTGGCATTGGGCGGCGTGGGGGTGCTCCCTCCACCCTACATTGTTATGGGGTTGCTCTCTCCTCACGGCTCTCTGCCGGGCAATAGCAGCTCACGAGTTCCAATATTGTGCTAATGTGACAAGTTAACACGACGAATGGAAAGAATGAGCCAATTTCACCGTACACTGTGGCATTTAGGATATGTGGTTCAAACGGGTAACAATGTAAGCCGTAAGCAGGTAATCCCTCGCAGAGGCCAAGCCGTGGGTCGCGTGCGCGCGTGTTGGCTGAGTTTTGTTATGTTGTGTGTAGTACGGCGCTTTGTCCCCTGGCGAGGCCTCGCACTGGGTGGGATGTGGCGTTCCGAGCATTTTAGGGCCGCATCTGTGTTCGGAGCTATATGGGACCGGGGTTCAATCCTTACTCGGTCTTCAGGACAAGAACTTTGTTTAGCACGCATTTCACTTATGCAGCCTGTTTAGCGGGCGGGGGTCGGCCTCTTTGCGGCTTCTGCGCTGTCCACACATTGTGGAGGCAAAGGGGCCATTAGAGCTCCCTGTGTTGTCACACGTCACGGTTTGGGAATGGTTGGATGCATGCTTTGCCCCTCGGGGAGGCCTCGTGCGTTTCGATTCACAGTGCATGCATGGTTGTGCCAGTGCAACATACTCTATTCGGAACAGAGAGTTGTAGAATTACTTGTTCGGTTCCGAAGAGTAAGCACCTTGACAAATCAGCCGGGGATGGATTTATTAATGAGGTCGGGCTTCGAGGCATTTGTCCCTCCAGTTATCAGCACAGAGGGGAAGGTGCTGCGCGCTGGACCTAAATTGGCTTTTCTTGTGATGGCGCCTGGGGGTGTCATTGTGACCAGGAATTGGTGGCGCCAGCCCGGTGCGTGCTGAACAGACCGGATTTGTGGAGTTGCACTTGGCAGGGGTGGGCTTTCCCGTGGGCGTTTTCTCCTTGAAACCATTATAATTAATTTAGTGGAGGAATTTAAAGGTTTCTAGAAATGTTAGACAGCAAGGTATTTTAACTATTGCAGAGGTCTTTGATTTTAAGGCTACCAGTAATTAAGGTGACAGTTCTACAAGTTGCTGTTCACAGAAGGTTGCATTGCACTGAGAATTGATGCGGTTGGGGGGACAAAGAATAAATTCAATACGCAGCATGCACGTTCCAGTTGTCCCGCGGTCTGGCAGAGCACGAGAACCCTCCCCCCCCACCAACAGTGGCTAGTTGCCCAAGGGATCCGGCGCAGTTTCGGAGGGGTGCACTACGAGCGGGGCGGAGCATCATGGGGCAGGTGAGCGGGACTGGGCCCCTTTCGGGGGTAGTGGTGGCCTAGGTTTGACCTGGTTTTACCCCCTGGAAGGTACCCCTATGCCTAGAAGCGGCGGAGGCGCTTCCCCCCCTTTTCATATTTGTTTATCCTGCGCATCGCTAGGGGGAGGGGTCCCGTGGGGGTCGCCTTGCGGGCCAGGCCTCGGTGTCATGTTTCAACAAGCGCAGGCCCCCAATGCACAGTGTTTGGTGCGCCCGCCGGCTGTAGACTCACAATTTACACTGATCGTCGCCATTCACTGCAGTGAGCCGATCGGCCGTCTGCTCACTCCTCTGAGTACTCTTCCACCCGGGTTTGGGATGCCGGATGGGAGGGAGGGGGGATTAGAGGAAGCGGGGGGAGCGCGACGTTCCTCCCCCCGCCCTAGCTTACCCTTGTTGGAGGGCAGGAAACTTCTTGCCCTTACTTTTCCTGTGTGTTTAAATCCACGCTGCGGGTTGCAGGATACATCATTACGGTCACGTGGCTTGGAGCGATCAAAAGATGGTCTCTTCTCCGGCGAAGGTGACGCTGGTTTTACCAACAACTGAATAGTGGTAATATCTTGCCCTTTGGAGTCTGCCCGATGGCGTGGGGAGGAATCATCTGTCCGGTCGATGGCGAATTGAGCGTTCCAGTTAACGCTGAGTTCATCGTAATTTTAAGCCTTATGGGGCAGTTCTTCAGTGGAACACGCGTTTTCCGGGCCCGGCACTTAAATGCGGGCACCGGCACTTAAAACAGCTGCTCACACGAAAAAAGAAAAAAAATGAGCAGAAAATTAGTTGCTTTATAATCCAACACATTTCAAAACAACTAATACCTGCCAGCCAAACAATTCTTGAAGCTTGGGGGGCTCGACCAGTCTGAATTGTCACACTTGTACAGTGTGATGGTTAGTAGTTGGGAAAGGTCAGGCACTGGCAGCGGCAAAAGTGTGGCGCAAATTTCGGTGGCCTCAGCACAAGGACAATGCCTCAGTCCTGACTTCTATCGCGAGTACTGCTTATTTTACATTATGCAACTAGCGACCATTGACAAAGCTAATAGTCATGACTTGCTGTAGGCATGTTACTTGTTATATCATATATCCGAGTGCAATGAAGGAAACAGACACTGGCAAGTCGGGCGGCTCGCTAGTCTAGGCACAAATGCTTAGTGTACGTGTATTATGCCACGCCCTTATTTACATTGGCCACGCCCCCTTTTCTCATCCTACCTAAAACACGGGCTTGTACATAACATACTTGACATCGCATGCTTGCAGAGCGGATACTGTTGACTGTGGCCTTGAGCAGGCCTGCTCCGGGGCTGCACGTCTCCTCGAGCTGCGAGTGCAGGTTCGAGCCTGGCGAGGATGCCATTCGTGATGCAGTGTAGGTGCCTTGACTATGCGGACTGCGGACGCGCCTCGACTGCCTATCGTTTGCGGGGCTGAATGGGGGCGAAGGCCACTCTCCTCCATCGTTCTACAGGGGGACTTAAATTAAATGTAACTATGGTTGCGACATGTTCAGTTACATGAACTCACTAAATATGATTGGCTGAGTCAGCTGCCCATGGCCGGTGCAGATTTAAGCTGTTGGTATGGACAAAAGGATCACAAACCCTATCACATTCCCTGTGTCAGGTTGGCAAGTTTTAGATGGCCCTCACAGCAGCGGCATCGGGAGGTTCGTACATGGTCCTTGGTGACATCCACCAAAGGGTTGCTAAGTACTACAGGGTCACACAGTGTAGAATTTAGCACAGCTTACGGTGCACAATTGTGCTGGAACCGGCAGACGGCATCGCAGGTCCAGCTGCATTAGAGGGCCCCTCCCGCATGGTGCATGATGTGCATGGCATGGGGGGGCGACACAGGGGAAGGCATGTAACAAGAGAGTGAGCTCCCAACGACATCCCGAGATCTCACCCAGCACAGCACAGCACAACAGCAATTTTACGGGCAATACTCACGGGTATTGTACGGGCAGTGGCCTGTGTTTGATCTCACAGTTACAGGATCAGAGCTCGGCAGGCACACTCAGACATTATCCTCCTGTGGTCGATAAATGAGTACCAGTAAGTTGGGTTTCAATACACACCTGTAAGCTGCTTTTAGCTGAAGGTTTACGGCAAATGCTTTGTGTGTATGGGTCCATATTGGCCAGGCAAGATGCCAGTTAAAGGTTTTAATCCAAGGCAAAGGAAGCCCCACGGTGCGGGCCCGAATCATTAGGACAAGGGGTCGCTTTATTAAGTATTTCAGCATGCATGTGGCACATTTGATAATGGAGCAGGACACCTATTGTTTACTTAGGAAACTGGGATCTTATGTCCAAGTTTTGTCTTTCTTTGCCGTCGGTCACCAGCCCAAGGGTGGGAAATACAATTTTACACTTCCCCCGGGATGTTTGCCAGGTGGCCCTTCAGGGTGAGGGTTTCCATATTCCGTTTAGATGACGGTAGATTGTTGGAGGGGTCCCTAGGCCCGGGGGTACTACACCACACCCCTATCACAAACTGATGGAAGTCAACCATTCCTTTAGGATTCCTCACTTAATTTGTTACTCTTTCAAAATATTGGAACAAGTTACACCCGATATGCCAGGCAACGAAGCCATAATGGGGGCTTAGTGGTCTTAGGCAATTAACCAGAATCGTCGAAGCCAGTAGTACTAGCTTACAGGTATAGGTATTTTGTTGATACATCTGGACAATATTCTCAGCACGAAGTCACTAGCTATGGCTTTTCCCTTAAGCAACTTACAACCATTACAAGGTCAACAGCCCTGGCTTGCTGTGGAAGTAATGTTTAGGGTTGATTACAATATAGGGATACATATTCAGAAGGGACAGAACCATGCGGGCCATAATCGTCAGGCCACATGGTGGCATGACAAACTTCTTTTATAAGGACACTGCTGAATATACCATGGCACCTCGTGGCAGTCAAATGGGGGATGACTTGTACAACAGACAAGTTGGCTGGCTCGAATCATCTTGTTTCACTTAGAAGGGATGATTTGCTTAAGTCATAGTTGCCCCTGACAATTATTGCTTCGGCTTATAATTGGTTATTTAAACAGAGTTGGGGGCAGGTTAGCTACCTCGCCTTGTCTCTGCGGGATGGAGGTGTCTTTTGGGGTCGTTATGACCAGTTAGAGCATTATCGCTTTGTAGAGCTGGGCATAAAAGAATGCCAGGCAAGAATACAGGGGACTATAGGGCAAGGTTTGCCTGTCCCGAGCATAGCATATGCAGGCGTGAGCAACGTTAATGGCCACCAGTTCAACTGTGCATCATTCTCCCTCAAGAGAGCAGGCATTCCTTGAAGCCCTCATCCATCGAAGGCGTATATTTAATTTTATGACACTTCTTGATCTGATAAAGTATCACGGATAGGGGGCATAGTAGTCTCACAGCGGTTGTGGCTTCACACACAAATCATAGCAGGGCACCCAGTGGAAGATGCACGATAGACATACAGTCACACAAACCAGAGGGACACCATTCATTTGTTCGACACAATTCAACAACAGAATTGCCTGCGCAAATGTCTGGCCGATGCAGCAGAGCAGGTGCACTCTGTATACAAGGGCATGCTACCAGTTGCTCATGTGAGACAAAAAACACCCGCCCTATAGCCAGGGCAGCCAGGCATGTTGTGGAAGTTGCCATCTAACTAGTGGGTTGCGGTGCAATAAGCTGGGGGGGAACATGGGGTCAGAGCACAATTTGGCTACAATGATTGAAGAACATTTGGCATTCCCACTGCTCAAGAAAGGGCAGGTATTCGTACATGTTGTTCCCCCTCTTATATGTCAGGTACACGAGGACACCCTGCTTAATGTCACATGTCCCATGGCAGGATAGTCACCAAGAGGATTCCCGCATTACGTCAGCAGCTGCGCACATGGCCAGCAGCACGCAGCATGGGAAGCCTGGGGGCGAATACCACAGGTTAAACTGTAAAGGCAAAATTACTGTACGAAAGGAGGGATGCATGGCAAGTACAGTAAGACCCCCTTGCTTAATGTCACATACTCCATGGCCTGGGTAGTAACCAACCGGCACTGGGAACCGTAGATGCTAATAGTATCATTGGTAAGATACACACGACTCCCTGGTCACGTGGGGTAGGTATGTCCCACCCTGAATTTTAAGGCGACTAGAAGGCAAGCTGAATGTGGTTTTGAGGGCAATTATTCCAGGGATAACAGAGTTAACTGGGTCCCTAGCTGGATTGAGCTCCAAGGGTCACGTGATCGAGCTTTAGTTAAGCAAACCTGGCAGACGGAGGAAGTTGTCAATCTAAACAGGGTACGGTGACTGTATTGGGGTGCGCAATACGAGCATTCCTGGTCACCATGGTTTAACAATCAAAAAGGTCAGGTGCAAATGTCTGGTCAGCCGCAGCGGGCTATGTGCCTGCTCTAGGGGCAGGTTTCGGGTTGCTTCAGTTAAGCACAATAGTCTTTGCTCTGATAGCCTCAGTAGATAGGCTGGTTGTGTAAGCGGTCATCTAACAAGGGTACTGCTGACCCATAATATAGCTGTGCTAAGAGTAGAGCTCCCTCCTGGGAGGCCAACAAAGTCTGACAGATAAGGTGCGGCAGCTGCACCTCCCGGAGAAGGATAAATAGCTCCATGCGGTTTCCCAGACGCAGTTTGCCGGGATGGGGTTCCCCGGAATGCAATGGAGCCGCCCCGAACAGATCAGGTCAGAGACTGGCGGGAGGGGAAGGTTTCCCTAACAGCGTGGTGATCCACTTAGGGGGCCCCGACCTCACTGCCATGGGTAAGGGGGCATTGTTGCAAGCAATGAAGGCTGATCTAGGTCCTGGGATTACCAGGTATGTGTGTATCTGTGATCGAGCTTTAATTAAGCAAGCCTGGTAGGTGGCGTAAGTTGTCACTCCAAATGGTTGCTGTGAATGCAATAGTGTGCGCAATGCGAACAGCACAGTTCGCATGGTTTAGTATCACAAAGGTCTGGCACATGTCGGGTCAACGTCAACAAAGTAGAGGCACTCGGCTCCCAGGACAGGTAACGGGTTGCTTCAAGTTATACATGAAATGCCCCGCCCGCATAGCCATAGTGTTAGGCTGGGTGGAAGCGGTCCTCTAAGCAAGTGTGCTGCTGTTCCATAAATGCGAGAAACAAGTGTTGGGGAACACGAAATGCACATGTAAGTAGGAATGCCGGTCTTGGTGGGGGGCCCTGGCTGGGACGGTCGCCACACCCAGGGCTGTGGCGGAGTTACAGGGCGATCCAGAGGCGGAAAGGTACTCAGGGGTACCCTCTTCAGGAGCACAAAGGGTGCTGAGGCCTAATATCCCCAGGAAGTCTTCGCGGTGGACCCCGAGGTGCGACGGCGCCCCGTCTGTCCTACGGGCGGTTGGAAACCTGTACAACCGGGGGTCGCTTGAACGCTCCGCCCCACGTGGGGGGGGGGGTGTGAGTAATGGGGTGGACCGGCGGTTCACCGGAGGTGGGAGGGGCTATCCCCTCACCACAACCGCTAAGCACCGATTGGCTAAGGCCACGATGCAAGTAGGCCCATCAGGTGGTAGGCCGCGAGGGGCGGCTTGCCTTTGGATCGCCTGTAAGATAACCCACCATGTTGGCATAGTTGGTATGCTAATAAACTTGCAGCAATTTTCTCCAAGAAAAAGGTGTTGTGTCTGTTATTTATTCTGTATGATGCTGCATGAGGGGTGGTGAGTGTTGCCGATATTGGCACTAAGGCATACCCCCAGAACTCCCCTAAAGAGAAACGGATCTCCCATCTCCTTTTAGCAGCAAAGCAGACTATACTGAGCATCTGGAGAAAGGACCATGTACTGAGTACCATAATGTGGCTGCAGAGGGTCTGGCAACTTCTAGCCTATGAAAAGATCATGCATGACATGCACAATGCATCCAACAACCCGATCTTGGACTATTGAAACCGAGATAATGGAGACCTTCCATGCCGTAACTGGCTACGTGCACTTGACCGGTTGTCAAACGCAACCGGAGGAAGTCTTGTGACTTTGCCCTGGAGGGTTATCCGCTGCATTACTGGCAGAGGTGTCGAGTGGAGGGAGGGGTGGGCACTGAAAGGGGGGAGGGGGGAGGGGAGGGAGGGGTGGGCACTGAAAGGGGGGAGGGAGGGGGGAGAGGGAGAGGGTCGTAGGTTCCCATGGATGCATCTTGACATATTTGGTGGGCATGTCTGCCTTGTTGTTGTGATGTAGAAAACAATAAAAAGGACAAACTAAAAGCAAGGCATCAGCTTCCCAGGGTCTGACCCTCGTTATTAAATACCACTTACTTTACCTGACTGAGACAGTCTCCTTTCAGCTTTGGTTCAAGTTGCACTGACCCCAGACAAATTGAAGTGCTCCGCTCATTTCTCTCCTCATGTGTGAACGGTTGCAAATACACTGTACATAGTGTTGGTGACTCCCCCGTCCCATCTCCAGCAAAAACCATACCAGCACCTGGCACTAATGTTGAAGATGCCACTGTTACCTCACAGCACTGCCTCAAGAAGACCATGACCAGCACAAGTTCAATTGCATCCCACCCCCCTAATCCCAACCAGAGGCATATCTAGCATTAGTGCAGCAGGTGCAGTGGCATAACGGCCAGGGCGTGTGAGGGACCCACTGCACTAAAAACAAGCATTGGCATAGCCAATAGGTCTCTCCTTTGGGACCTTATTTGTTTAGCCAGAACTTTTGGCTATGTTGTAGAGCATTGTGGCTGCTGTGCATTATGTTGAAAAGTTATAATAAAAAGTGTTAAGCATTTTTGTTACCTTTATACAAACGAAGACGACATTATATACAACTGAAAAACCTGATTAAAAAAAGATTTTAACATAAAAAATGTCTTCTACTTTTTTTGTACTTGCACTGCTGGCAACTTCTTCCTGCCTGTTCTCATGCTTGTTTGTTATAAAAAATTTTGTTATGGGGAGTGGGACATAAATAACGGGGGAGTGGATGTTGGAAAACAGTAATTTAATTAGAACACGAGCAGCGGACGGATACTAGGGGAGAATCAACAGATGCCAGATTCCAAGGGCAGACTGACGTGATGCTTAGGTGGTGCGCTGATGCAAAATGGTGGTGTTGAATGATGTTTGGTGCTCAGGTGGTGACACTATATGGTGTGGATTGGAGGTACGTTGTGGAATTGAAATATGTTGTTTGGTGTGTAATTATGCGGTGTGTATTGGAAATGTGTGGAGTTGAATTGTGTGGCCTGGAACTGTGATGTTGAGTGAAATTATGCTTAGTGAAATTGTGTCATGGTGTGGATTGCATTTTGCATTAAGTGCAGTGTAATTATGTAGCATATAATTATGTGGCACTGAGTGGTATTGTGTGGTGTGTATGTTGAATTCAGTAGAGTGTAATTATGTGGTGTGTAATTATGTGGCACTGAGTGGTATTTGGAGTGTATGTTGCATTGAGTGCAGTGTAATTATGTAACATATAATTATGTGGCACTGAGTGGTATTGTGTGGGGTGTATGTTGCATTCAGTAGAGTGTAATTATGTGGCGTGTAATTATGTGGCACTGAGTGGTACTTGGAGTGTATGTTGCATTGAGTGCAGTGTAATTATGTAGCATATAAGTATGTGGCACTGTGTGGTATTATGTGGAGTGTATTTATGTTTGATTGAGTAGAGTGTAAGTATGAGGCGTGTAATTATGTAGCAAATAATTATGTGGCACTGAGTGGTATTGTGTGGAGTGTATGTTGCATTCAGTAGAGTAATTATGTGGCGTGTAATTATGTGGCACTGAGTGGTATTTGGAGTGTATGTTGCATTGAGTGCAGTGTAATTATGTAGCATATAATTATGTGGCACTGTGTGGTATTATGTGGAGTGTATTTATGTTGCATTGAGTAGAGTAAGTATGTGGCGTGTAATTATACGGCACTGAGTGGTATTATGTGGAGTGTATTTATGTTGCATTGAGTGCAGTGTAATTATGTGGCACTGAGTGGTATTGTGTGGAGTGTATGTTGCATTCAGTAGTGTAATTATGTGGTGTGTAATTATGTGGCACTGAGTGGTATTGTGCGGAGTGTATGTTGCATTCAGTAGAGTGTAATTATGTGGTGTGTAATTATGTGGCACTGAGTGGTATTTGGAGTGTATGTTGCATTGAGTGCAGTGTAATTATGTAGCATATAATGTGGCACTGAGTGGTATTGTGTGGAGTGTATGTTGCATTCAGTAGAGTGTAATGCAGTGTGTGAGGGGGTGAGAGCTTCCACCGTTCACCCCGGGGTGCTGCTCTGGGACTCCGGCCAGGTGTGTCGTGTAAGGAGCCTGTGTTCAGGGAAGGAGCGTCACAGTCCCCGCGTCAGGGGCGGGGACGTGGGCGGCATGGTGAATGAAAAGTGGGGGTTCTGTGATTTTCTCAATATTTTGGGGGTTTTACTAAGCACCAATCACCACCTGTATATGGGTGGCGATTTAGATAGCGCACATCAAACGGTCTCTTGGCGCTTACCATATTGATGTCACTATCGACCATGTTACTGGTGGCAATTTTACCAAACACATGAAAATAAAAGACCGAGCAACTTCAGCACAGTAAAATGACTTACACAATAAGGAGCATTTATAGAATGCATTCATGTGTGATCTCCTATTCTGAGGGTGGGGTTTCTATGGAATGGGTGAGCTTGAAGGAGCACAGGGGATGGCAGCCTGGAGCATGTGTTCAGTGCGTGTGAGGGGTGCGCGTGTATAGAGGGGCGTGGTGCGTGCTGTGTGGGGGTTTGCAGCCGTGTGGGGGCGTGGGGTTTCTCTGTAGAGACTAGCGAGACAATGTCTGTGTGCGCTGGGGAGAGGCGGGAGTGGTGTCTTTTGTGGAGGTGTTTGTCTGGGTGCAGGTGTGTGAAAGACATTATGTGTAGAGGTAGGAGTGATTTATGTGTTTTTGTATAAGTTAGTCGTGCAGGAGGGCGGTTGTGCGTGTTTCTGTGGGGGTATGCGAGAAGGATAGCTGTTGGGTTGGATGCTATGGCCAGGTTGTGTGTGTATTTTTGTGTGAATGCACGTGCCCATGTCTTTGCGAGTGGCAATCAGTATACGAGGAGGGACGTGTGACATGTGTTATTGTGCAGGAGAAGGGGGGGCGTGGGGTGGGTATGTTTCTGTGGGGATGGGGAAGAGGTTTGTTGAGTTGCAGATGTGGGATGTGTGTGGGGTAAAGGAAGGTATGTGTGTGTGTGTAGCAGACGCCCCCACCGTCTGCTGAGTTGCTCTCAGGATTGCCTGGAGAATAAAGCGCTGTGCATTTGTTGAGCGCATCGCCCCGCGATGCCACGTCTATTTTTGGAGCACGCGTTGTTTGCACCTCAGCCAAGAACGACGAATGAATCGCTGCTTATTTCAATCTCTTCATATGTAGGCAAAAAAAACAGCCAGGAAAGCGAATTTGGTGAAAAGAGGCTGCAGCTGTTTCTCTCGGAGTGAGCGAGTGTGATTTAAACACCTGCGCTTCGCCTGCACGTCACACATAGTGCACAGCTTGCCTGGGGTGATGGAGGGGGGCGACTCCCCTGCACAGCCCCAGATGGGGCCATGCTAGGCCGATAGGGCATGTGTATGTGGGTGCAAGACTCGCCTGTGGGTGACCTTCAGGGAGGGTAGGTGTAGCGAACCCTCAGACCACAAGTGGTCTGTGAGTCGAGGGCGCTTGGGCACACTGGGTGGGCCTGGCGGTCTTTACTCTGTGACTCAGCGCTCCGAAACTGTCTAATTCCGACATGTGGCGCTCTGTAACACTCCACAGCTGAAGACATGTACGGTACATACGCTAAGAACATGTATGCATGTATGTGCCAGTTCTTGAGTCTGTGAACACATTGCCCAGTGGATTCTATGCACAGGGCACCACAGACGTGCTGCATTTGTTTGGGTACTTGGGGGGGGCACATCTTAAGTGGGGGAATCCCCACGCGTCGTTGGCTAGGACCCTGGGCTGCTGCCTGCCTTCAAGGTGCTGGCGGAGTGGTCCGAAGTAATGTGGAACCCCTGGAACGCGCCCTCACACTCCTCCATTCACAAAACCCTGGGCTCGCGGCTCGGCTTCTCATTCACAGCAGCAGGTACTGGGGAGGGGTGAAGGCCCGCGCGCTGCTGGTCAGGAGATATGGGGGCGAGGCCATGGCAGATGCCTGCTCCTGGGGCGGGCGGGTGGGGAGAGACAGAGGGCTCCGGCTGGACGTGCATGGGGGTGAGGCTGGCGTGCATGGGGGGGAAGGAAATGTGGTTGTAATTGGAAACGGGAGAGACAGGCGCGGGCCCGAGAGGGGCTTTGTTCTATAATGAGTGGGTGGAGTGGACAGAGGCTGGCCCTGGGCGGTGAGCCTGCCGTAAATTATGCGAATGGGAAACTGAAAGGCGTGGCAGTCTGTCCTACAAATACCTATGCAGCGCTTTGTTGGTATTCAAACAGGAAAAATACCCCATCATGACGTTAATTATGTCATTAGGCATGACGTGTGGCCACCATCTTTAATTGGGGCAATATACATTAAGAAGCCCGGGAGTGGTGCGCGCACGCGTGCCCGCCGCTGCAGGCGAAAAACCAGCACGACCAGCGCTGACCGCCATCGCGCCATCTGTTTCCAATTAACGCGAACGCGATCATTGGAAACAGATGGCATTAATGCTCGCTCCCGAGCACCCTAGGCCAGGGAACAAAGAAGGCGGGACAATCACCCGCCTTGGACCAATTGCGTGCTGTCTTTTTAAGAAAGACGCAGGCACAGGCCAATTGCGGGTTAATAAAAAAAAAAGCGCACGCACGAGCGTGTGTTCTGAGTTCAAAAGCCCTTACTAAATGCCTCGCAGAGCATCGCATGCGCGCTGGCTCAGGCGAGACCTAAAAATAGCAGTTTTTATAACTAAATCTGTGGAGGGGGTCATTTTCCTTTTTTGCATTAGGGCCCATGGCATCTTTGCTATGCCATTTCCGTCCCATAAAAAATGAGTTTGAGGTTACTTCCGGAGATTGAGCATGCATCTTTGGTTAAAGCTGCTTGGTGAGGGGGGCGTGGCTAATGCCCGACGGGGATGATCGTGTGTGTGATCAGAGGTCTGGACCCGAGCGGCTCCTAACTCTGGAAAACTACACCACTGGGGACGCTTCCATCTCCAACCATGCAGCCTTGCTGCTGTGGACATATTGGCGTCACAAACATGCTGAAATAAACTTTTTCTTTGGCTTATTTGACCAATTTCTGACCGACAATGCGAGCTCCAGGAAGAAGGCCATCCCTGGACCTAGGATGGCGCCCATTATCACTGCGCAGCGTTCGGCAAACTAAACAATCAAGCGGGCTCTAATTAGAGGTAGGAGAGTGCAATCAGGGCACAAGTCCTAAAAAAAGAAGTGGGGGGACTAACCTAATTAATCAGTATGCAAGTGGCATCGCGGCGCGTGACATCACTGGAAGTGGCATCACAAGAAGTGACATTAGATCTTAAGCCCTCACATATATGTTTAGCAGGTCTATCATGAGTACATTTGAGCACATTTCTAGTATACTTGCAAACCCTCCTGATTTAGGCAGAAGATTCACACTTTTGTAAGCTTCACGTAAACCAATGTTGCCTTCTGTCAGCGTAAAGCTTCCTCTACCCATAGTGCTTCAAAAGAAAAAATAGTGATATTTAAATTATTACAACGCCTCCTCAAGGGTAATAAGCGTATATAAATGCTATTTATTTTGTGCAAATACTGGAAAAGATCAACACATCTGACATTCTTACTGTGCATGCATATCTCCTAAACAGAGCCTGAACAAAGTGAAAAGCTGCCTCTCTTAAGTATGTGTGAAGTGCTAACAAGGTGTGAGCCTTAGTTTCCCCTCTGCTGCATTTGCTTTTAGGTGTGAGGCTCCTGGCTGCTGCCAGCCAGGAGACTCGAACAAAAGGAGGCTTGATGACCCCTCAGATTCGGCCTTTGTTATGGGTCCAGCAGGAGTCTGAACTAAGAAAGCGCCGTACCCGCCTGCACGTTGTTGCCGATCGAAAGCAGACAACTGCAGGCGCTGCTGAATGTGTCCCGGTGTTTTAAAATTACACCAGGACGAATTCAGCATCTTTTTTAGTGGGGCCCAACTTTTTGGCAGGGTGGACGGCGTCCACCCTGTGAAAAAAGTGGGTGGACGCCGTCCACCCGCGTGTACCCCTGACTCGTGCCCTGAGTGCAATTGCACTAGTTGGATGCTGAGCACCCCGCCATTACCAATGTTTTTCCTCGTCTCTTCGATAAAGGCTGTGTCAGTCTCGAAGATGGCCCCCATACTTTGGTACACCGTACCCGACTGACTAAAAAAACTCTAGGGGCTCCAGTAAACAGTTCCTGCAGGGCCTAAGGGAGGAGGGAGAGCGCAACTCCTTATCGCTAGTCAGTCGCTGTATACCCTGCCACCACCTGCAACGATTACTCTCATATTCTGCCGCATGGAGGGGTAGAGTAGAGACCGCCCTCATCTCATTTTACCTCAGTCCTGCACACACCTATGACGCTTGAGGCTCCTGATCACAAGGATGCAGCAGTAACTGCAATGCCAGCCACAGCACTTACCCCGCTATTCTGCCGCATATAGGTGGAGAGGCCTTCACCTCATTTCACTTCAGCCTTGAAGTTGATGCCTACTCGCGCTTATGACACTTGTTGTTTATGTTCCTAAGATGGTGCCTGTAATTGCAATACCGCAGTCTGCTAATTTAAGTCAGGGGTGAGCATTACCAGAGTTTTGCCATAGCACCAACGCTTTTACAGCAGCAGCTTCTTACAGCTTATCCTGCCGTTCTCAGCCATCCCTTCCCCGCTAACTCATCACACAAGTGCAAAGAGGCCCTCCCCTCAAACCACCTCAAACTCATCCAGGGGCAAGCTTGTATGCAGTATGCTTGTAGAGTAGAGACAAGCTTGTAGAGAACAGAGAAGCTATAGTTTTTGTCTGGCACTATATATCTTTGCTTGGAATATGGTCTTTTATTCTTGTGTGGATTGAAGCTACAGATGCATTCCCAGAGCGATCACTGGGCGGCCACAACACTGAATTGTCTTGTGGTCAGGAGTAAAAATAATCTAATTCAAGCACTGTTCTCCTAGCCTCAATACTTTTGCTAAAGCTTCTACAAGCGGGACACTATTGTCTTCTTCTTTCCGACACGTGGTGTACACTAGGAGCTAGAGTGGACCTTTCTCCACCATTACATGTCTGCATTTGTTCCCTGTAGTTCACCTTCCTCACTGCCAGGTCATCCCGGTTCAATGCATTTCTTAACATGGCTGACACGAAAGAAAAGAATTTTAGGGGGGAACAAAGAGACTCCAAAGAACAAAGAGAACCAAAACCTGGACAACAGCGTACCAAACAAGACCCTCCATCACCGGATTCTCCAATAAAAGGTAAACAAGATCTCTCCAACAAAATTGAAACCATTCTCTTGCGACTCAATTCACTACATGACCTGATGCAATCAACGAAAGCTAATACAGAGAATCTACAGGTTGAAAGGGTTGGCCGAAGGCAAGTTGTTAAAGCTGTAGCTAATTGCATGAAGGAGGCAGAATCTAGAATTAGCAAGGTCGAAGGCAACCAGAACACACTGATGAAAATATCAGACATAAAGTCCCGCAAGGTGATGTCACTAGAAAGAGAGCTTTGCGACTTGGAAGACAGAAACAGGAGGGTCAATTTGAGAATTTTTGGCCTCCCACGAAACACAGAAAACAGCAAAAAGTTGTGTGTGGCCTTACTGGAAATCATGGCTCCTACGTGTCCTGGAAATATAATTTGAAAGAAGCTTTGAAATAGGAAGAGCCCACAGTATCCCAGCAAGGACGACTTCTGCTTCATCTTCTAATCCAAGAGCACTTACCTTCAGACCATTGAGATATCAACACACGGAACTGATTCTGGACCACATGAGACGGACTAAAGCCATTGACTGGATGGTTCACAAAGTAGGCAATGTCCCAGTACAATGCCAAGCCTACGGAGGATCAGAAGAAGAAATTCCTTGATTTACGTACTGATCTTAGATCTCTAAACATTAAATTTTTCCTTTGTAGGCCCGGCAAGGATGAAGATCACTCATGAGAGCCACTCACGCACCTATGATGAACCCAGAGATCTTGAAGCTTTTGTGAAGAACTTACTGGAGTCCAGTATGACTCACTGATCCTCTCCACCACTTTGTTGTTCTAATATAGAGGCCACACTTCGATTTCCTCTACTACCAATGAATATTGGAAAGTATCCTTTTGCAATAAATACTGCTGGTTACCCTGGTTTAGATACTTTTAGCTAAGTTATCAGCCATAAACAATGATGTAATGTACTCGTGTTAACTCATATTCATATTGTTTCACACCAGGGTTATTCCATCCTTGGGTAGAGTTGTACTTTAATTTAAATTTTTCATCCTGTATGAATTCTTGAGGATTCTGATGCAGCCAGTTTCAGAGTCTGCATGTTTTTTACCTTTTAGCTGTAATGCTGACATGACTTCTGCTAGTCACTGATATGACAAATAGCCTCTTCTAGCCGAATAGATGTGATGTTTAGCTGACTGTTCCGCTAGTATTTTAGCATTTTTCGACATGTTTTTATTGCTATTGTGCCGCTCGGGTCCAGAGACTTCTCTCTGGTCTGAGGTTCTGTTTAGAGGCCTACATGGTCGCCTTTTCTCTTTTGGGGGTGGGTTCACAGGGTGGGGGAGGGGGTGGGCTGGGGTTTCATTATGGGTTTTGGAGAACTTTGCAACAATACCATATGATATAGTGATATTTGTCCCTACCATGTCTTATACTCTGTCTCACTTTTCTTTACTGTTCTTTTCTCTACTTCCCCTTTATTCTACTCTTTTTGAAGGATCTTCCTCTGGGCATACCATGATGATTTGAAATGGCTCTTTGACTGATGGCTTCCTCGTCGCTTAAAATCATTTCCCTTAACACAAAAGGTCTCAATCATCCAATCAAACGTAAGAAGGTGGTAGATTATTGTCAGAAACTAAAGAGTGATATTATTCTCCGCCAGAAGAACAGGGCGGGACCGGTGGAGGCTCATGGTACGCAACACACCTGGATTTGTGATAGCGCATGTTCACCAGCACTTAACAAGAAAAATTGAGTATTTACCCATATTTCTAAACAGGCTAGGTGCTCAACTGACACATTAGCGCATGATGATCTGGGCAGATGGCTCCTGTCTAAACTCACTAAAGACATTTTTTTTCATTTTTTTATTGCAAACATTTATGTACGATGACAGATGATCCCTCCTCCTGGTCCTCTCTCAGTAACAAACTACATGAGCTACCTAAGGATAGTAGAATCGTTCTGGCGGGGATTTTAATCTTACATATGACACTACTCTAGACAGGCTCTCAGCATGTCCGTACAGACCTAATCGTTCTCATAGGAAGCTTCATATATTAGCTGAGTGTCTTGCTTCGTACTTCTGGATAATATTCAAAACACACTCTCCCACACGGTGGCTCAAACACGACAAAGCAATAGACAACACAAAATCCCCTGGAAAGGGATTTCACTTTATAAAATGAAGCACATCAAAGACTCTTTTCAGAATAAGGCTTGGGGTTTTATTTATGCAATGCTCTCTAACAGAAAGGCTTTCCCAGATGTCAAATGAACAACATTTAAATGTATATATGCAAGCAACAATAACACACATGGCAAATGTAACGGTTAAATGTATGGATAATAATAAATACAAGCAGCAGATAATACTGGACGTCCTGCAAGAAATCAGAAAGATATATACACTAAATACATCAGATGATTACAACCACTGAAGAGAGACTTGAATGTGCACACAGGCACCCACACATCACAATGAAAACACCTTAGATGATTATAATCACTGGAGACTTGGATGTGCTTTCAAAGTCACTCACACATCACAAAGTCAATACTCAAAAACAAAACACCTCATCGATCGTTCACTCAACATCCTTGCCAACTCAAGCTGGAGGAGCCCTTTGACAGCCAGGCAGGACTCTCAACCGGGACTCAAGTTCCGTTTTCCCCACAAGTGAGCTCCCATCTGGATGCCAAGATCCCCTGCCGTTAATACCTTTACTCAAGCTGAGGCGAAGGTTCTAGAAACCTCACCCCCTTTCTTCTGTTACGAAAAACCGAGCTGACCATACTGGTCTGTGTCAAGGTCAAGACAGAAGCTGGCCAGGCCCCTGTATCTCGAATCCGAGACAGAGCTGTACATTCCACACATTTCTCTAGCAACAACAATCTCTGCTCTGAAAGGCACCAAGCACACTTCCCACACATTATCCCAGCGAAGCTTACGAAAAGCCTCCATCCAGCAGAAAACAAAACAACCTTGAACATGAATAACCTAAACAACTTGAGTAATCTGGGGGCCTGCCTGTGCGCGCAAAAAGCTCAAGCAAGACAGAGTCAGAATTCAAGATGATATGAGGGCATGTCAAAGCCAATAGTAAGAACTTCATAATACTTCCCAATGTACAACACAATGCACATTTGTGCACCACTGCCTATAGCATCACATACTTCATCTCTCAATGTACAACACAATGCAAATTTGAGCACCACTGCTCATAAGACAGTACTTCAAGATCAAAAAGTACATTCCACACCTCTCTCTCTCTCCTGCTTTCAAATGCACATCCCACACGTTCTGTTCTTGGCAAGCTGTTCTACTCTGTGACAGCTCCCACTTTAAAACTACGAGAGATACGAAAGAAATCTTCAAGGGAAAAGGCATATGCAGGACGTACATTCAGGCTAGGGTAATTAAAAACACTAAAAGTCAATTAAAATCATGGTTGTCAAAGGTCATCACGTGGTTTCAATAGGAGTGCCTCTAGCACTACACTGAGGACAATGAACTAGTTGATGTCTGTAGACTACACAACTGGACCGGTAGCAATTTCACCTTTTATTCACACACCGACAACACCCTGTCTAGAATGGACTAATTCTTCGTTAGCAAAAATCTGGTCCATTCAGCCACTGATCCCACCTTTGAGCCAATCATCATTTCGGACCACGCATGTATTACACTAACCATGAATCTATCCATCCAACAGCCTAAATCCTGCTCATGGAGAATGAATGACGACATAGTTTCCGATCAAGATTCTAAAGACCAAATTGCCTGATCTTTATCCCACTTTTTAAAAAGAATAATACCATGGATATGGATATTGAAACGATCTGGGATGCTATGAAAGCGACTATCAGTGGGGAGATGATTGGCATTATGTTCACTAAAAATAAAGGGTTAAATGAAAGGTTGAATCTTTTAGAGAAACAGATTACCAACTTGGAAAAAGACAGGAAATTAACTCTAGATCCCTTAATTACGTCGAAATTTAAACACCTGAAATATGAATATAACAAAATCTTATGTGAAAGGGCTCACATCTGGTCTTCCAAAACTAAAGACAAAAATCTCCTGTAACCTAAAAAAGCGGGCAGACTTCTCACGCTAATTCTGAAGGATGAAACAAAATCTATTAATATCCCAACCATTAAAAATTGTAATGGCCAGCTACAAACAGACCAATGAAAAATAGTGAGAGCTTTCCAGGCTTTTGATACTGAACTTTATAACCCCCCCCCCCCCTCCCGCACTCCGAGATCCGGGATAAAGACAATTTTGAGGCATGCAGAGTTTTTTCGAAATCCCTCCAGCTTCCTAAACTTGCAGAAAAAGACGTAGAAGCTCTTAACAAACCAATCACACAGGACGAGATTACTAAAGTTATTAACCATCTTAAAACAAAAAAGGCTCCGAATGGCTTCCCCACCTCTTTTTTTTTTTACCAGAGCTTCCAACACATACTAATACCCCATTTGTCTGATCTTTTCAGTGTCTTTGAAGCACGAGGTGAAATTTCAGGATCTACTTCGAAGGCTCATATAGTTGGGATACCAAGAGCGTAAAGACGCGTTCGAGACGAAGAATTTCCGCCCCATAGCTTTACTCAACACAGACTACAAAATATATGCTAAACTTCTGGCTCTCAGATTAGAAAAGGTTCTTCCATCTCTTATTCATCCCTCACAGACTGGTTTTGTGAAGGGGAGACTGTCAGCTGACAATATCAGAACTTTCTGTTATGTAATCGAGAAAGCTAAACAGATTCCTTCTCCCACTATGGCTACTGCCTTAGACGTGGAGATAAGGTCTCCTGGACTTTCCTCAGGACAGTAGTGAAAAAGTTCAATCTGGGTAACTATTTCATACGAATGGCCATGGCAGTCTACCACAAACCATTGGCCCGAACAAAGCTTAACGGGCAATTATCTGATAAATTTGGTCTGTCGCAGGGTACCAGCCAAGGTTGTTCTTTGCCCCCCGCCCCCCTCCTTTTTCTGCTCTCAAGTGAACAGTCCCTACACTCTATCAGGATTAACGAAAAAGTTAAGGGTATCCCTTTCAAAAGTGGCCCCCAAAAATTGGCGGCTGTTTTAATCTTCTCCACTAAAGATGACACAACTGTCCTGGAAATCCTTAATAGCATTTCAACTTATGCTGCTGTTTCGGGTTACTCTTTAAACCAAGAAAAAACAGAGATTTTCCCCTTAAATATGCTATGTTTACCACATATAGCCACCAAAATCAACTTAAAATGGAAACCAGTAAGATTGAAATACATTGGTCTTGAATTTGTAGATTCACAAGAAGCCACCAGGGCCCAATAGAGGAAACTTTATTGTTCAAAATCAAAACATTAAGTGAGTCATGGTCCCCTAAATTTATCACGTGGTGGGGTCCTGTTGAAAGGGTGATGATGATCTTTGCTCCGCAAATAATGTTTTTCTTAAGCCTGTTTCCAGTCAGCCTCTCTACATCCTTTCATAATTCAGTCAATGCAATATTATATTATCTTTTATATGGAGGAGGAAGAGAGCGGGGATATCGTTGCAGAAACTACAATCAAATCAATTCAGAGGTGGCCCAAACTTCCAGAATTTGAAGATCAAATTGCATTTCTGGCCCAACAAACCACATGGTGGTTTCACCCCAAAATTACCAATCGTCCGGCATACGTCGATACTGAATCAGATCTTGCAAGCCCTCTTTCTCTTATCAACATCTTGACAGTTAAACAACGTAGAGTCTCTCACACCTTCCAGATTATTAAAGACTCAATTTTGGATATAAAATACCTGGACAGATGTTTCATTCATAAAATAAAGGGCTCAGAATTTGCTTCCTTATAATTTAACAGTGCCATAAGACTAGATCCTATCTTATTCTTTTGGATAGAGTGGGCATCCCTTGGTATTCTCAACCTAATAACCCCAGCTCCTTTGCTATGTTAAATTAAATGTTAGCCTGCAACCATATGATTTCTATAATATTTTAAAATTAAAAGTCGCTTTATGGGATATCAAACACTCCCATCCAGCGGACGGTTTACATTTTCTTAAGAAACTGTTATTCAAGGCTCGCACGGCATCAATAATCTACAGAACCTTACAAAAAATTTCAAAACCGGACCCTGCCCATATTCAGCGGGTATGTGAGGACTCGTGTCCCAGATCTAATATTGACCCCATTCCCTCAACATCTTGAGATAATATTTGGGATTCCCTTTTGTGCCGCAAAATACCCCCCCTGCTACTACAAAGTACATTTTGGACAGACTGTAGGTCTTATTGGGCCCTAAACAAGGCTTTCGCCATCAGCTGCATGCTGGCACTGTGACCACCCTGCAGGTGACCTTGATTACTTACTATTCTACTATAAACATGTATGGCCTCTATGGAAGAAAATTGAGACCACACTAAATTACATTTTTAATTTCAAGTTGTCCCTGAATCATTTATTAGTCGCACTGGGGATACAAGCCATCTCTGACAGATCTTTGGTAGAGTCTTTATCTAGCTGGGATTTCTTCCTGCTGGATATTCTGCTCTCTGTAGGCATTAAGACCATCCTCTCCAATTGGAAAAACTATAAAAACATTTCTTATCATACATGGTGGGCGTATGTTTTCTTAGAAGTGCGGATAATAGCCTACACAATGGTGACTTCAACAACAAATCCTCTTGTTTCTTGTGGTCGAAACTAGACCTATGCTAACAAAAAGTCAATACCCCTTTAGATATGACTGCTTTTGTTTAAATTCCTTACATATCTTATTTACAATTCTTTGTCTCAATACTTCCTACTACTCTCCTCCTTCTATTCCTCCCTTGTCTCCAGTCCAGCTCTATCTTTCATACATCCTTCTCTATTCCTTCCTATGTTATAAGGAACTTAACATTTACTTACACTCTTATATACTTATTTCTCCAAATGCTATATCTGTGATTTGATGTAGCTAACTCACCGTATGTACCAGTATTACAGTATTGTATGCTGATTAATTTTTCTCCAATAAAAATATTTTTTTGAAAAGCTGATGGTGGGTTTTTCTTTTTCATCCTCTTGCCTCCCACCGCCCCATTGTGGTAGGCAACATCCACAACGCTCCTCAATACCAGCATCCACTGTTTTATGTTAAGATCAGAGGGACATCTTATTTCCAAGTTGAAATTGCATTGAAAAACTAAAGGTGGCATGGTCAAGAAGTTAAAGTAGAAGAACTCAAGGCTGAAGCTATGGACCAGGAGGTGATCTTAAGAACGTTCCCCAAGCAAGGTCCTTAGGAGACTGCTTTGAACACCATAGCTCCTCTGGCTAAATGATTCTTAAATATGCTCAGATCGAGCCTTGCTTCTGACACAATAAAGGTCTGGACTTATCTTTGTATGCCCACAGACATCGAAATGCACAGATCGGGGGTAGGGTGCGGGGGAATCTGCAAAAGCTGGGTAATATATAAAGAATGATATCACCTTGGTGCAATAATTCAAGAGGAAATATATTTCTTCAGGGTTATGTGACTTTACAGTGACATCCACGGCTCGTACACCAGAAAGGCCTTTATTAGGAGATCAGGCACAGAATCATAGCAAGCTTGTAAGAAACTTGAAAAAGACATGTTTGTTATCTGGTAAGTCAAGTAAAAAGAACAAACCCCCGTTAGTGTCCTCACGAGATGACAGGCAAGCTGTCTTTTCCAGTTGTAGGTGCCAAAAGAGTGGAATCAAATATGATAAAGTGATAAGCCACATTTCCAGTAACAATACCACAATGCCATCAGGAAGTTGATCACAGAAGTCACTGAGTCGTTAGTAGGCTCTAGGTTCCATCTCGCTCACCAATGAATCCATTCGTGCCCGAGAAGAAGAATACTGTTTGTCGGTGCTTGAACCCAGCGCTCATGCAGGAACATGGAAGGTCAAGTGCCCCTGAAATCTACAAGGTGTAGCTGGCCCAACAGAATTAGATTGCTAGCACAGCCTAAGGATTTCTAAGGAGATATGGGGCATATGTATCAAGCCTTATTCCCGTTCGCCAACGGGCCGATTCTCAGAATCGGCCCGTTTGCGAACGGGAAAAAGCCTTTTGGGTGGGATGTACCAACCCAAAAGGCCATCGCAAGATAAGGAATTGCAAAATTTGCGATTCCCTATTTTGCAAATGCATTTAAGGAATCGCAAATTGCGATTCCTTAAATGCAATTCAGGTAGCACCCAAATTTTGCGAATTGGCCTTAAGGAATCGCAAATTACCACCAACTTCAAGTTGGTGGTAAAATTTGCGATTTCCTTGAAAAATGCACTTTTTGGCATTTTTAAAAATGCCATGTGGTGCACATACATGCCCTTAGGGCATGCATGTGCACCACATGTGCACACATGCATTTTTTGGCACCCTTGAAATTGCATTCGCAATTTGTGAGTACCTATTGGGTACTCGCAAATGTCTTCCCATTCATTCCTATGGGCCTCTAGGCCGATAGGAATGAATGGGAAGGTATTCCTTAATTGTGAATCGCAATTATTATTGCGAAACCTACATATATTGCATTTTGCGATTCTCAAATAGCGATTTGTTAAAAATCGCTATTTGGGAATTGCAAAAAGCATTTTTCATACATATGCCCCTATGAGACTACAAGATCATGAGACATATTATGATATCCGCCATTAGGGATAGAAGGACTGGAAACTGGTCCTGTGTGCCCCAGGGAGGATCCACAGGAACTATGGATGTGATATACCGATGCATGTAAATCAGTACTCTATATAAAATGGAGAAAGGTGTAAAGGCAGAGTAGCTGATTCACACACCAGGCTTGGCTGAAGGTCTCAGAGGATGAATCTTTATTCTAAATGAAGAAGGCTGGGTTTTAGGCATAGAAAAGAAAGGCAAAAAGGTCTGTCTATGGAGGAAATAACCAAGGTGGCAGTGATTCTGTAAATATCTAGCGCACAAAACATACAATTGTCATCCCCAAATGGTGATGGAACCAGTTGGCCACTTTGTTCTTCTGGCCTGGAAATTATTCTGCTGTCAGAGAATTTTTTTGATTCAGGTAGGTATGCTAGAGGCCGAGAGTGAGAGCCTCAGGTGCTTTATACCGTGTTCCTCCTAATCAGCTGAAGTAACAGAAACAGCTATGTTCTCCATGGGAGAACTAGCCCAAACATCTCCATGTAGGGGTGCTATGAGCTCCTGGCGAATACATCCAGAAAATGCTTCTTGAAAGGGCAGCTCCCAATGGCTGAAGCCTCTCCATGCCTGGCGCTCCCACTGTTGGCCCATGAGCCCAATTAAAGATAAACTATTGCCTTAGACGTACAAAGGCTCATCAATTCCAGACCTCCATATTGCTAAACCACCACGTCAGCTCCTCCTGACTTCTTAGGGATGGGAGACTTCCTCAGAGTAATCACAATCTTCCTGATGAATTGTGCCTTCCAGGAGAAAGACCCAGAGGGAGCGTCGACTCTCTTCCCTTTTAGCAGCCATGTTGCCCTGAGGGTGACAAAAAGAATAATTTGGGGCATCTTTCCCGGACCCCAAGAAGTCAAAAGATTGATGTCCAGGGAAGATGGTGGATGCCCAAATCTGTACGTTTAGGTCCTGTCTGGCAAGCTAGTCCCCAGGCATAAGCATACCTCAAGGAAGATGAATGCTTTCCATTCTGAAGTGGTGATAAACCACAGAGGAGTTCAAGGCTCTCATACCGATGACAGGACAAACATATTTAACCTTTTTCTTCACAAAGGAGATAATGCTGGGGGCGTGGCCTGGAGCCGATGGAGTGAGAGGCTCGATTCGGCGCTCCTCGCTGCCGGGCCCAATCTGGCTCCATCCTGACCCATAAAAACCGACAAAACTTGAAACCTGCACACCTGGGTGCACTAGAGCAGAGAGGGAGCCGATGCTGGGCGAAAATCTACAGTATAAACGCTCTGCCAGTGGAGAGGTGTGGTGCAGCGGCCAGGGCAGCTGACTTCGGAGCACAGGGTTCACGGTTCGATCCCCGGCTCCGGCGGCAGCTCAGCTCAGCACCATGTGACTGGGCAATAGCTCACTTAATTTCCACGACGGTCCCCAGCGCCTTGAGACCCGTAAGGGTGAGTAGTTCGCGCTTTACAAATACGGATTTAGATTTAGATTTTGCCACGAAGATAGAGGGCCGATGCAACGCCGCCTCGGCTGAAAACAAGATGGCGGCGATCCGGATCTGAAACTGAGACCCGAGAGGAGCTACGAGTCGCACACAAACCTAATGCTGATGGACGTTGCCACCAGAGACCGAGACCAGATCGAGATGTCGGCGACTGGAAGGCCCGTCTAACTCAGAGCTGCCCCACGGAGGACGGAGATAAGAGAGGGACCCGGCTAACTCCGCGGAGGGTGGCATGACGGAAGGACTAAGCAGCGGCGGCAGAGAGAGTCTTCCCCGAACCTGAGATTCAGATCCTTGTTGGAGACCGGGGCCGAAGTAGAGGGCCTACGGGGGGTGGACTTGCCCGAGTCTGAGGCGCCCCGCGAGCACTCGAGGCGAGAGAGGCCCCATCTGTGCCCAGCGTTTGGCAAGGAATAAACAAAAGGGGACGGCAAAACGGAGGAGAGTGCCCCTGAGAATAGAGCTGGAAGTAGTAGGCCTGCTACCGCTGGCTACTATAGAGCACCGCGATGACCGGGGTCCCTAGCAGGGCCAAAATGAAAGAGGTGGCAAACATAGTATAAACCTGCACAGCGCGGGGGACCCAGAGCAATATCCTTGCCTGTGGTCAATGGGCTTTTCCGCTGAGGGCTGAGGCTGAGCGGGGGCAGTTGCAGGGAAGGGGCTCTCCTGGCCCAGCAAAGACTTACGCACATCGGGGGTGAGAAGGGCCCCACTTAAGATTGAGACAAGCACTGGAAGAGGGGGCGACCGCAGCAAATACAAACAAGCATTGGCATAGCCAATAGGTCTCGCTTTTGGGACATTATAAGTGTTTAGCCATGCAACGGTTGATGTTGTTGCACCAAGGATATTGTGCTGCATAACTAAATACTTATAAGGTCCCAAAAGCGAGACCTATTGGCTACGCCAATGCTTGTTTCCAATGCTGCAGGACTTGATCACTGAGGACTTGGACTCCCCGCTTACTTGGTTGGGTGATTTCAATTGTGTCCTTGATCCTGACTTGGACCGACACCCACCCAGAGGGGGCACCAAGCCACGCATGACTAAGCAATTGCAAAAAGTGATGCATGATTTGGGTTTAAGGGATGTCTGGCGGATCCAACACCCGACACAGAAGGTATACACGTGCTACACGCCAACGCATAACACGTACATTAGGCTGGACAGAATTTTGATAACGGAATCTCCTGCCTTTATAACAGCAGGCATAACCCACTTAGAGCGATTTTTGTCGGATCATGCTACAGTGTGCTGTGCGGTACAATGGAATATCAGGGAGCAGGGCCCTCAAGGCTGGAGGCTCCCATCGGATCTCCTGGAAGACCAGGTGGGTAGGGAGGCGCTTTTAGAAGCATTGACAAATTACATATCCCTGAATTGGAACACTACTGATAGTCAGGCTACTGAGTGGGATGCCTTGAAGGCGGTGGTCCAAGGGGCAGGAATGGGATTAACATATGGGGTACGAAGGCAACTGCAATGTGAGCTGCGCGATAGAGAGGACTCCTTGGCGGATGTCCAGGCGGGTATGCAAGGATGGGATGACGCTCAGGAAAGGGAGCGTATGCTGCAAGAGCAATTAACAGATCTATGGGATAGGCTGGACAAATATACACTTACTAAATACCGACAATTTCTGCATGCAGAGGGAGATAAGTCTGGTCGTCTGCTAGCATGGATATTATGCAGGGAACAAGCGCCCCTATTGATCACATGTATACGTAAACAGTCGGGGGAACTGGTCTACTCCAGGCTAGGTGTTCTGGAGCAATTTAAACATCATATGCAGAAGTTATATACAGCTGACCCGTTGGTTAGGGCTGAATTCTATACTTCATTCCTGGAGGGCCTCCAATTGAAGAAGATTACTGAGGAGGCCAGCCAGGAGCTGGAAGCGCAGCGAACAACAGAAGAAATAGTGGAAGTAATAGCAGACATACCCAGGGCCAAGGCCCCGGGGGAGATGGATTCCCGAGTGAATTCTATCAGACATATTCGGCTTAACTGGTTCAACCCTTATTACAAACATTCAATGAATCCTTTGAAAACTGATTATTGCAGGCAACAATGCGCGAGGGAGAAATTTGTATGTTCCCTAAACTGGGTGGAGATAGTCAGGACCCTGCAGCATACAGATGATTAACACTGGTGTGAAAATATTGTGCAGAGTGCTGGCCAAGCGGCTGGGCCCGCACATGGGTTATCTGGTCCACGAGGATCAGTGCGGGTTCATCCTGGGTCGTAACACGGGCATGAATATTCGGCGCTTAGTACACATAATGCACAAGACGCAGGCAAATACTGAGGAAATGGCACTGGTATCCATTGATCTCGATAAAGCATTCGATACTGTGGATTGGGGGTACCTACAAGAGGTGTTGAGAGTGGAGGGGTTCAGACCCCACTTCCGCATTTGGGTTAAGATACTGTATACAAAACCAAGTGTCAGGATCCGGCTGGGTCAGACTAGGTCCACGCAGTGGCTACTAGAGCGAGGCACGTGGCAGGGGTGCCCCCTGTGCCCGTTGCTTTTTGCTCTGGCCATAGAGCCCATGGCGGTGTGGGACAGACGGGATCTTGCTCAATGGGGAATTCGATTAGGGAATGTTACTCACCTTGTCTCGCTATATGCCGATGATGCATTGTTTTATGTTGTATCTCCCAAGACGGCAATCCCTGAGCTATTGGAGCTGTTTGATCGCTTTGCAGAATATTCAGGTTTGTGCCTTAACAGACATAAGTCTTTGGTGTTCCCGCTGGCTGGGCTAAAGGGACATAATGCTGAGGAATTGCCCAACTTAATTCTGAGATGGGAAACAGGTCACTTCCGTTATTTAGGAATACAGGTGGCGCATGAGGATGCACAAGTACTCCGCCTGAATATAGTTAAGGTACTAGAGTCCCTGAAGCGCTCAGTAGCCTTTTGGAATACACTACCGCTGTCTTAATGGGCAGAATTGCGGTGGTAAAAATTGTGGCTTTGCCTCGATGTCTCTATGCCTTGCAGAATTCAATATGCAACATCCCCATGTCAGTATTCAGGCAACTGAAATCAATCTTGGTGTCCCTTTACTGGGCGGGGAAACGTAGCAGTGTGGCACTGCAGGTCCTCTCCAGGCGCTATGAGGAGGGGGGACTAGAGGCGCCTAGATTGGACTTATATTATTACGCAGCGCACCTCCAGCATGCGGCGCGGTGGTTGAATGAGAGAGACAATTGGGAGAAGCGCCTACTTAGTGGACATGTCCAGCCAGAGAGCCTCCCTGTTGTGCTGATGGAGGGGGCAGGTGCAGGCTCGGATCTGCCATATGTCGTTAAACAAACAGCATTCTTATGGCAACAATTTGTGAAACGCGTGCTTAGGCACGCACCATTTCATCGGGAGTTAAGCATTTGGCTCTTGGTCCTAGTGCGTAAGATGGTCGAGAATATGTCCTTCCGGGCTTGGAGGGAGGAAGGGTGGGTGCCCGGTTCTCGCGGACCTATACACGAACGACACCTTCATTACATTTGAACAGGCGTGTGAGGGTTTTGATCTGGGGCGAGGGCAGTACCCACAGTATGCGGGTTTGGTGGAGCTAGTCAGGGTTACATGGCCATGTATCCGAACGTGCCTCAAACGACTGAGACCTTGGATGTGTTGCTCACATGTGGTAGTGGGCGCAAATTGGTTTCACTCCTATATAGGACCATGAGGGTAGACTCGGGACCCCTGGTTCACAAGGCATGGGATGCATGGAATGAGGATCTGCAGGCCCCGTTGACAGAGAAAAATTGGGAGAATGCATGTGCATTAACGCGTAAAGTATCCTGCAACGCGCACCTAAAATTGATACATTATAATTTCCTGCAGAGGGTGTATATAACTCCTGCGAGACTGCATCGTATAGATCCAACTCGTCCTCATGAATGCCCTAGATGTCATAGGGCCCAAGCAGGGTTCTTGCATTTGGCATGGGAATGTTTGGAGGTGTAGCAATATTGGACTAATGTGGTAGCAAAGGTGTGTGGGGGTGGGTATCCAAGTGGAGGCCAATCCAGCGCATTGTCTCTTGGGGCAGATACCGAAACCTAGGAGACGCAAGATGGCCTATAAATTGCTACCATTAGTCATGGTGCTGGCCAAACGTAGGGTAGCTATATGCTGGATGAGCTCACGAGTGCTGACATTGGAGGGTTGGATGAGGGATGTAGGCGAGTGGTCTCTTGCTGAAGAGCTGCACATGAAAGCCTGCAGAAAGGATGATAAACTAGCCGAGGATGTCGCAACGTGGTGAGAATTATACAGAGAATTGCTTAATCCGATGGGAAATGGAAATGAACAGACTGACTCATCCGATAGTAATAGCGATATGTAAAGTAAAGTTTTTATTATGCTGTCACGTTGCATGCTGTGTGAGGTATCCACATTTGTTAGTATGATATGTACCTCCCTATGCTTTTTGTTATAAATGATGTGCTTGATTGATGTGTCGCTGGAAACTGCTCCTTTCAAGAAATGCCTGGATGAAGAATGTTTCGAAGCTCTGTGTACAACTGCCCTGTTGGGGTTTAAAAATCAATAAATAAAGTTGTTAAAAAAAAAAGTATTAAGGAGAAAGTACAATTTGGGGACCAAAGCCAATGTAAGAAGTTAGCATAAGGCCACCGTAAGTATGCTTTCTAAGTCTCAGAAAGAGCCCAGCTTCTGTATTCTGCAAATGTTCTGGAGATAAAAGTTCTTGTGATTCCCAGGTACTTGCCATTGAAATGGTCGCGACACGAGAGAACCATGGATATGGCTGCCTGTATTCTGTGGATTTGGTAAGAACTTTATCTTGTAGTTGGCGGCTTTTTTTTTACATCTTGTTTCCAAAGACTTAGCCACCATGGCTTTGTAAGCCGGATTCGGTTTACACCCAAGGTATTGGAAACCCACTGACTTTGAAATCGGGGCCCAGATTTAGTATGGCTTTGCACCAGCGCAAAATGATGTAGAATGACACAGAGTCTTGCAAGGGAATTTACTGTCCAGCACAAAAGTGTTTTGTGCTGGCTGGAAAGGTGCCTCTTCTCAGTGCAAAACCAATGTTGAGCTGCTTTGCATCAAGGGAGCATTACTGGGATATTACTTTGGCAGATCAGCACACATACTAATAGGTTTTGATGCAAAGCCCAGTCTGCTATTTGTGTCAAAATCTAATGCCTCCTTGAAGCAGGTGTTAACTATGGAAAATGTATCTATTTCTAAAAAATCGACACATTGCAAGTGCTGAAGTGAACAGCGTACATCAAATGTGTGGCATTATTCTAAGTAGGTCAAGGCATAGGAATTTGTACTGGAAGGGTATGCTTCTGTACAAATCCTACGCTGGACAGCGCACACTCACATCTGCATCATGATCAGAGGCTGTATGTTGCACAAGGCAGACTGTTTGTGCACTAGTGCAGGGGATTATACCAGCAGCAGGACAATCTCAGTGACATAGCTAGGCTGTGTTTTCCCCTTCGTGCAATACAGTGCAGCTCAGTTGGATGTCATATGTAAACCAGTCTCAAGGACATCATACATCGGACTTGTGCTGCAAGCTCCATAGTTTCCAAACACTATTAATCTGCTGACATCACCACACAGAAAAAAAGAGGTGTTTGAGGTCATGACAGGAAATACCAAGTACAAGTGCTGTATGGATGCATCACCCCATAACTATGCGACATCCAAAATCCTCCTTCGCTTGGACATCAGAGCGTTAGATCGGAGTGCAACAGGGCGGAGCTAGGAGTAAGAATTGACTGCTGTGCAGCCAGGAACAAGGAGTGAGAGGACGGCAAGAAGGAGGCAGCGAGTACAGGGAGTGCAACTGTTAAGCTGGGCAAAGGCGAATGCATTACCTTTGGGGTGGGCCTGGCCCCATGTTTCGGCACTGGCAATGGGGGTCCTTGAAGCAGAGTGGATAGCAGCAGCGTCATAAAGGTCCGGTTAGCCGCAGCCACACTCTGCATGCTCTCCTGCCACTTCAGTGCCTCCTGCATTCCATTCCTGCATCCCAGTACTCCCCCTATGCTCCCACACTGCTCTTCCGCTCCTCTGTTAGTTTGGACACACCCCCCCATCCACCCGCTGCCCCGTGCCGACAGCCTACCTGCCGCCGGCCTCCGAGAGCAGTATTTGGGAGCCAACCGCCGGCATTTCCCGACGTAGCAAGGAGTGGTGGGTGAGGCCTTTGCGTGCTGCACCGTATAGGTACTGGCAAGCGAGGTGGCAACAAAATCGGCAGCAGCTTTGGCAAACAAAAACGAGAGTTCAGCCTGCAAGTGCTTGGCTTTGGCAGTACCACCCCGGCAAGCGGAAGCGGTCGGCGATAGGTCGGTGCGGCTTGCTGGCAAAGGGGGGTATCTGCCTTTCAAGTGACTGAACTCTCCTGCTTCCAAAACAAAAGGGTAGAAAGGGGCCAAGAGGTATCATCTGCCTTTCAAGTGACTGAACTCTCCTGCTTCCAAAACAAAAGGGTAGAAAGGAGCCAAGAGGTATCTGCCTTTCAAGTGGCTGAACTCTCCTCCTTCCAAAACAAAAGGGTAAAAAGGAGCCAAGGAGATGAGGAAAGCAGAGTCTGTGACAAATAAGGCAAAACTAAGGAATCACCAAGTAACAAACTGTATTTAAAAGCATCCAAAAGCTCCTGATGACTCCCTGATAAAGATAAGGAATCTTCTGCACCTATGGTTTAATCTCTCCGCTTACTCATTGAGGATCATTCTGGTGTAGTCTGGCAACGTTTGTTGGAGGTCTCACTGAATCAAATCGAGGTGGTGGCCGATCTGACATAATTTCATAAACTTTAGGAAAGTTTGTACTTGCGCACAAGAAGCTCCTTGCTGCTAAAAGCACATGCAACAAGGCCAAAGACAAAAACGAAATAAACAAGCTGTAAGTGAACCTCGGACATCCACTTCGGTCTGGGCACAGTGAGGGGTTCCTTTATTGAAAGTGCAAAAGTAAACGGCAGAGAGTGCCGGCTGAAGCAGCAGTGGGGAGCTCTCTCGGCAGCTGCTGACCTGCTTTCCCAACGCACTGAACAAAGAGCGTCTCTAGTTGTCGAGTTTACTTTTTTTTTTTTTGCACGCGCGATCTGTGTTTTTTTAATGTCCCCTATCTGAGCTTCCAGACAATGAATGAACACTTGCAAAGAAAGGGGCCGCAGGTCTATGGCGAGACCGTGGTGCGCGCGCACCACAGAGGAGCGGAGGGGGGGGGGGGGAGGGAGCGCGGCAGCCTGCTCAGCTGACCAGACGCTTGTGCGTCATGGCCTTTTGCCGGCATGTGTTTACAATTATCGCGCCCGCATCTGGGCACGATAATTGGAAACACATGTTTGCCGCGCGTACCCATCCCAAAAAGGCCAGCCACGACGCACGAGCATTTGGACTGCTTCTGAAAGTCACTTACTAAAAGTCTTCGCCTCTAGCAGCGCTTGCGCGCTACTCGAGGCTCGACCTAAAAAAAAAAAAAGGAAGGGACACCCGTGGAATACAGCGAATAATAGAAGACCCGGCACCCCCGACAAGGCGCAAAGTTATGCAGCAACAATCGCCTTCATGAGAACCGACGTGGGGACGACAGTGGTCACGGACCTGAGCTGGACCCTGCACAGAAGAGGAAGCTACACTACTACCTAGAGGTACCTGACTCCGCAGGTGAGAACCCCAGTTAGAAACCCACGATGAAGCGCGGCCACACCTGCATCACCCTGCGAGCACCGGTGGGGGCGAGGGGGCCCTAACCGCACAGGCGACACGAGGAGAAAGCCGAGAACAGAACAGCCACTATAGAGGAGGACGGCCCTGAATGATGAGACAGAGGTGGTAGTTGAAGCGCAGAGACAACCCGACCACAAGAATAAGAGAGGGGGGCCGACCGGAGAGAGCAGAGGCCCTGAGAACGTTACCCAGAGGACGAAAAGAAGGGACTTAAAGAGGGACCCCACCACTCTGTGAGGGAAAGCAGGGAACCAAAGGAGAAGGCATCGCTCCCAGAGTTGACCAAGCTATTCTTGGAGCTGCGAGAAACACAGGCCGCAACCGCAATCCTGGACACAGGGAGAGAGGCTTTACAACAGCGCGCAGAAGCGGAGCTAGATACCGCAGCTAGCTTTAAAGTAGAAGAGTACTGGCATCCACACGAAGCGACCCCTGAGAGAGAGAGAGGACCACAGCAGCGAGCAGCACAAAACCGAGTGCATTACTGACTGCCGAGAAGAAGACTGCCCATACCACATAATAACAGCACGGTTGCAACTCGTCACACAGAAGCGACCGAAGATCCTGCTAGCTGGGCCCGACGAAGCAGAAACGAGCTGAGACACACGACCGAAAACTAGGGTGCGGGATCCATTAATACAGCAAAACAATGGGCAAATCCACCAAAAAGAAAGAGCCTGAGCAGAAAGAAGCAAATGGACCAAATGCAACTAAGGGAGCAACCCCACCAATGACGCAATCAACAGAGGACCCCACCCTGCAAGATATACTGCAAGCTATCACAACTACTAGGGAAGCCC
The DNA here is from genome assembly GCA_963921515.1 of Calotriton arnoldi. NCBI lineage: Eukaryota > Metazoa > Chordata > Amphibia > Caudata > Salamandridae > Calotriton > Calotriton arnoldi. The sequence continues at coordinate 2,240,424 of CAWUFW010000216.1, read as the reverse complement.
TAGAGCATAAAATAGATACGATTGGCATGGACCTTAGGTTGCTTAAAAATTATCATAAGAAACTGGCAGAGAAAGTCAACTCTAATGAACGCAAGCTAACTGAAATGACGCCGAGCGTAGGAACAACGCAGAAACACCTACAGGACCTGAAATCCAGAGTTAAAATACTAGAAAGCAGAGCAGAAGATGCTGAAACAGGTCGTGCTGCAACAACGTCCGCATCGTGGGTATGCCGGAGAAAATCGAGGGAACAAATACAGTGACATTTGTCGAGGACTGGTTGCGAACGAGCTTTGCTCCCGAAGGCCTATCTCCATTCTTTGCCCTTGAAAGGGCGCACAGAGTGCCCACCAGACCTCCCCCGCCGGGAGCCCCCCATCGACCGATCATTGCGCGCCTTCTCCACTACAAGGACCGGGACACAGTTCTAGAACAGGCGCGCAAACGAGGGGAGCTGAAGATTAACAACGCAATAGTACGAATAGTCCCAGACTTCTCCAGAGAGGTCCAGCGACAAAGGGCGTCCTACCAGGCGATCAAAAAAGCTCTCAGACAGAAGGGGTTCTAATCAAGATTTTTCTAAACTCCACAAGAGGCATGGTACTGGTTTGACACCCAGAACGGATCAACGCACACCGCGGAAGAAGGAAAACAAAGGCGACAACGAAGGAACTCCAAGGGAAGACGACCTGAACGGAGCTCAGCCATGCCCTCCCAAGATGAGGCTCAATTAGGACGCCGCAGAGTAGTAGAGGCGGTGATCCGCCTGAACGGGAGTCAATCGGACCAGATGTCCCTTCATATGGACTCGGAATCAGATCGAGACTCCAACGTATCCGAGAGCACTAGCTTGGAACTGCCGGTGATCACTCTGGCCACGGCGGACGAGATAATGTAGAACTGCGGGCGCCGCCTGCCTAAGGCATGTGGGATGAGGAACCCAGCAGCGACATCTGTACAGAACTGAAGAGCGACAGAAGTGCACTGAACATTCCTCCTGAGCACTACAACATGTCACAACTGCACAAGACGGATGTGGGCCCAGCCGCCCGGACCACTGCGAGGTACCCCCCTACACTATAGACTATTGTGGGGTTATCCCACCAACTATTTGGACCATTACCATGGTTTGGACGACTAGCACTTTACTACTGGTCCTGGGGAGTGGGAGTTGGGGTTGTTGGCTGTTATATTTAAGGGCGGGATTTAGAGAGTCACGTCAGCAGATTGCAGGAATAGCCTCAAAAAGTGTCACGGGAGGAGGAGGATAGAAAGGCAGGGTGGGCGAGAAGGGAACCCAGTTATTTCACGCTATATACAGATGGCCAGCAACTTAGCATATAAATGTATGACGTGGAATGTGAGGGTTATGCATACGATGACTAAACAATACAAGGTGTACTCTTACCTACACAGGAGAGGAGTGCAAATAGCGCTCCTGCAAGAGACCCACCTTACAGCATCAGCAGGTCTAGCACTCAAGAGACAATGGAGGGGTCAGGCATACTTCACTACATACTCGGCGTATGCCAGGGGGACACTCATATGGATACGAGCAGGGGTCCCATTCCAACTCACAGATACTATCATTGACACGGAAGGGAGGTATGTCGCCATAAGAGGCCGGCTAGAAGGGAAAGACATAACGCTGTACATCTTATATGCCCCCAATATTGACCAGGGTGCCTTCTTTGTGTCGGTGTCGCGGCGCCTAGCCCCATGGCTCACGACATCGACACTTATCTGTGGGGATTTCAACTGTGTCTGACACCCAGCTAGACCGCTCGCATCCCCCTCTGCGGGACTCCCAGACGAATCGGACAGCTAGGATGTTCTCGGACTGGCAGCAACAGTGGAACCTAATAGATTCTTGGAGACGCAAAAACCTGCAGAATAGGGACTACTCCTTCTTTTTCGGGCCTACATGAGGTTAATTTACGACTCGATCTATACCTTAACAGCCCTGACATGCATGATCTCACTGAGATGATTGAATATCTACCCCGCACTATTTCAGACCACAATCCTGTGTTACTGCAATTACGATGGGCACGCCCGAGACCCTCAATACCCACCTGGAGGTTAAAAATAGAACTACTGGAGGACCAGGTCTACCGAGAAACGATCAGAGCCAAAATAACCCAATATTTCGCTGAGAACATGGGGACAGCATCTATCCCCCCAAATAGAATGGAACGCCTTCAAGACTGTAATACGTGGGCATTGCATAGCTGAATCCAAAGGGATCAAGCAGACGTTGCTAACTGAGGTTGAGAGGGCGGTGGACAAACTAAGAGACATCGAGCGTAGGCGGCCAGAGCACCCAGAGCTCCAACCGGAGATGTTAGAGGCCAAGGAGGCAGCAGCGACCCAAGTAGAAAGACTGAGATGCTTTGACTATAAGACCTATATGGACAAAACCCATGCCGAGAGAGACAAATCGGGGTCACTGTTGGCGTGGCTGGCTAATCGCAACAAACCAGGCTCCCACATTCTAGAACTAGAGACTCCGGGAGGGACAAGGGTCTAAGCACCAACGGAGATTAAGGACATCTTTGTGCACTACTATTCCACTCTCTACACAAGCTCAGCCACCTGGGGGTGACTACAGACGCACACATTCCTGACTGACCTACAGATACCACAGATCAGAGAGGACGAAGCGGACGACCTAGGGGGGAAACATAACAATCCACGAGATTGCCGCGCCTATTAAACATATGGCATGCAATAAGACACCTGGTACAGACGGGCTCCCGGTGGAGTTCTACACCACATACTCAGCTGAATTAACCCCCCATCTCCTGGCACTTTACGAAGCAGCCGCCAAGATGGGCTCCCTGCCAGACACTACGAGGGAAGCGGTAATAGTCCCCATTTTAAAACCAAATAAAGCCCCACACGATAGGACGGCCTACCGCCCATTATTGATGCTTAATATTGATAAGATTCTAAGCCGGATTCTAGCCACACGACTATTACCCCTCATGACCACACTGGTGCACAAAGACCAATCAGGGTTCATCCCAACGTGCAACACATCAGGAAATATCAGGCGTTTGCTAACTATCCTAGAGGCACACAGGGACAGTCAGGAGCACGACACGATTTTCGCCATTGATATTGAGAAAGCTTTTGATAGCTTAGAATGGCTCTACCTGTATGAAGTGATGAGACGCGTGGGGCTGGGAGAGGGGTTTCTCAAGTGGACTAGACTGCTCTACACTGGCCCCATTGCCAAAGTACGCACGGGAAGAACAATATCAAGAAGCTGGCCGATACGGCGTGGCACTAGGCAGGGATGCCCGCTCTCCCCGCTATTATTCGCCCTGGCTATGGAGCCAGAGGCCCGAATGGGGCAGTCATAGGAGGGCCTAAGAATCAAACAGGACTACCGTCATATAGCATTATATGCGGACGACCTGCTGTTGTTCCTAAAAGAAGGGGATGAGAACTTAATGGGAGCCCGGGATTTGATGGAGAGATTTGGCTCCATATCTGGACTCAGAGTGAGCTGGGCGAAATCCCGCCTCTTCCCAGTGACGCGAACGGGCCAACCCCCGCGGGACCAGGCACGCTTGCAGTGGGAAGCTAGTTGCTTACCATATTTGGGGGGTCCACATCTATCACGACTGGTCGGACCTCTACGAGGGGAATATAGGAAGGGCATACCGCAGCCTACGAGCGGCTATGGACTTCTGGTGGACGCTGCCATTATCGGTAGCTGGCAGGATTGAACTCAAATGATAGCGCTCCCCCGCCTTCTGTACTACTTTAACGCACTACCGCTCTGGATCATGGCGAAATTTTTCAGGGACCTTGAGTCCCAAATCCGAACATTCATATGGGGCAATGGCCGCCGCAGAGTGGCCCTTACGCTGTTGCAGGGACCTGTAGCGGAGGGAGGCCTGGCGGCCCCGAACTTTGAAATGTTATATAGCAGCTCAGCTACAATGGCTGGTGCGCAACATAGCCTCAGAACGACGGCAGCGAGAGGACCCCGGGCACTCTGGAGTGCTGCTAAATGATCTGCTGAGAGTATTTCTCAGAGTACATAAACCCTCGGGGGGGACACTCAGGAGCTTAGAGTACAAACCAAATGCTGGGGTGGGGGCCTGCAGAAGATGGGAGTACGGACCCCATACTCACCAGACATCCCTGTAGACATGCTGAGAGCCCTTCCACATGGCGGGAACTGGCGAGACCTAGAGATGTGGATGGAAATGGGGGCGACAAAAGTAGGCGATCTCTACAGGGACTCCGAGATGCTGCAGTTCGAGACGTTTCGGGCGGAATATGGGCTACCACAGGGACACTTCTTGCTGCATCGAGCATTAACGACAGCTGTCCGCAAACACTGGCGGACGGGTTCGACAGAACCCCCGCCGCAACGAGCCTGTTATTATATGGCTCTATCAGCGTGCACTATCAAAGCAGTATCATGCCTAGAGAGTGCTGCGCGCAGATGGGCTACGGCCATTGGAGAAGCTTCGACTCCAGTGGGAAGGGGACTTAGGTATACCCATACCGACCAAAGAATGGGATAACATACTAGCTGGGACACCAACAGTATCCAGAAACGCACGCTTCAAATTGATAAATTACGATGTCCTGCACAGGGCATACCTGACTCCCCCGAACGAGTGGGCAGATACTTCCAGGTGGCAGACACGGCCTGCCCAAGATACGACGGGCTACAGGCCCATATACTGCATATGTTCTGGGAATGCCCCCAGTTACAAGAATTCTGGACACAAGTGGTACAGAGAGTGAGCGAGGTCATAGACAAAGAGTTAACATGCACTCCGGCACGCTGCCTGCTGGGTTGGTTTCCCCACTCTCCTAAAGTAAAAGTCACAAGCAGATTCCAAGACCTGGCATATACCTTAGCTAAGCGGGAGATAACCAAGAATTGGAATGCAAGAGGGGGCCCTAGGATAGCAGCCAGGCGTAGGGAGTTCCTGAAGTGGGCGGGGTGCGAAAGTCGAGTGATGATTCGAGAGGCTAAAAGAGGACTAAGGAATATAGAGATAGCGAGGGCCTGGGAGGCATTGGTACATGATCTAGAATATCCAGAACCAGAGCCCCCAGACGATGAGACAGAGGCAGAATAAGGCGGAAGCCCCGGACGTAGACAAGCCAACCACAATTAGCACGCGCAGAAATACTAGCTATCGCCCGAATATCGAAAAGCATACTTCGCTGGAATCGCCCCACCCTGCACGCACACGACTAGAGAAATGCTAATGCATTTCACCCAACTTGACACAAGATGAACAGATGACTCGGGGGAGAGGGAAAGGAATTCGTTTATTGTTACCATTGTACTGTTACTTGAGAATGCCAATGACTTATTCGCATAGTAAAGAAAAAAAACAAAATGTGGGAAAGAATGTTAAATCAAATAATGTGCCCTATGACTATGTACTAAGCTGATGAAAATAGAAATAACCAATAAAATTGGTTTACAAAAAAAAAGGGGGATAATGCTCAAATGAAACCCATTTGATGAGTCCGGAAAGCTACTGCCCTATTGCAAATCAAGGTCACCTACTGATGGAGCCACAATTCCTGAACTTCTGAAAAACAGAAAGAGTGGAGGAAAGCTCTGTGCTGGAGGGTCCCATTAAGTGATAAGGAAACTAACATCTCCAAAACAGGGTCAATGATCACACACATACATACATTCACTGACAGAAAATCTTAACATGCTTGCCAATTTCACAAGTAGAGGACAGAGACTCTCCTGAAACGTCCAACACACAGCTGTGGGACTCCGAGTGGTTGCCACAAGATCTTCTGCCACTCCTACAGGAGTAGTAGGCTAACTGGAAAAGCAGGCCTGTTACAGAATAGAACCCTTAGGTGGAGCTGAATCCAGCAAAACCACAAATGATTCGAAGGAGCTTCTGCCAGATAAACTAAATCTTCCTTCAGCACCGCCAAAAACATCACAATTTAAAACTTTTCAAATTAGCTAGTACCTTCTCAAAGGAAATGAAGAAGTCTGCATAATTGCCTTACTCATTGACAAAGAAGTCACTGAATCTACCTAGAGTCTCCCAAAGAGCCATTGTGACCAACTTGCTGAGCTTCAACAAAATGCATCAGCATCTTTCTATCCTGATTGCAGCATCTGCATTGCCAATGTCCTTGGCCATGAATTTACGTCGGTGGACCGGTGAGATCCATGAATCTATCCTGGCAGGCCCTCCAGGAGCTACCAAAGGCCCCTGCAAGTATCTGTGTCAGTGTAAGTAAGGAAACTGAGAATAGAGATCCATCTTTAGAGCAGAGTAGATGGTAGGCTTAATGTATCAAAGTGTTTCATCCATTCTGGGTCTATCAGAAAACGGGTTAAAACATTTGGGTATTTTTCTCTATCAAGAGTTCGAAGCATTCAGCCCAGAGGATGTTGCATGAAAGTTTGTCAAAGGGATGGTGGATCCAACACTGCATATAAGCATCAACGTGTGAGGTCAGGGGGAAAGATTAATCTTTTTTTTGCAAATAAAAAGAGGGCAAGGAGCTTAGGCAGGAAAAAAGAACCACAACAGAGTTTGGGATTCCCCTCTTCCCGGTCCAGAGCCTCAGCCAACATTTCGTGGGAGTTTCAAACTTAAACAGGTGCTCCTCACACTGTTGTTTTTTTTAATCATAATCATTGGACACCAGGGTCACAGTCACTATAATTATTTATATTTCCCTAGATAGTCCCTTATACCAAGTTTTAAAGGGCCTCCACATCTCTACTCTTTGCCAACGTGACAACAACTATCTAATCTGCAAACTCGCAAAGCAGATATTGTCCAAACCATATACACCGGAGGTGCAGATGACAACCATTTCATGCATATCTCCCTAAGTGAGAGTAGAATTAATAAAAATAAGAGTTATGACTCTCTCTTCTATAATTTTTTCAATGGCCCATCACCATTTAGAATACCAAAGATCACCAGTGCAAGGCGTACCTTAATTTCTCTTCTCATTATGTCAGACACAGCCTTACCCACTTCCTGCCAGAACAGTTAGATGATGGGCCACTGACAGAACATATGGCCATCGTCTGCCCTTTCCAGACCGCATTTAGGACAGGATTTTGTCTCTCGACCTCCTAAATTTGAGCTGCTTCATCGTAGTCCAGTATGCCTTGTGTACTGTGAATAAATGATTTTTCCCCAGAGGTGCAGATTTTACTGAGGCCTCAAGGGTAGACAAAGATACTTGCCATTAATGTATTAATTCCAGCGTCAGCAGGTCCCTCCTCCATATCTTCTTTGGCGGGGTAAAGGCTCCATCGAACCTTGCGCCAGTATCCAGTACCATTTTAATACCTCTTTTTTTATGGAGGCAACCATGCAATTTTTCCTCCCATTCCACGTTTCGTTCCCCATCCTTGCCTTGTCCAGGTGCCCAAGTAGCCAGTTGATGGAACTTAAATTGAGATAACCTATGTCTGTAATCCGAATTAATGTTTCCCATGGCACCAGGTGATCCCTTCAATAATCGGACCCCATCTCTTCACACCAGCTTCTTTTAAAGGTCTTGCTAGACTGTCCTGCGAACATTCCGGCGTTCCAGGTGAGTTCCATATCGGAGCGAAACCACTGTACTACGCTATCCCTAACACCCACCTGATCGGAGCCCAAAGTTTATGGGTATCACTCAAAATCTTCACTTTAATCTTCATGAAAAACAATGAATGGCCAAATAAAAATAGAAAATGATCACACCAAGATTAATCTTGAAGGTACTGAATGTGGTCAGGGTTAAGCACCAAATTTTCACAGTTTAGCCATTTTCGAGCAGGATCTTCCTCTCAGGGCCATCCTCCTCATTGCATATGTTTTGAAATTCCTCTTTGCAATCCCTGGTACGTATTGTGTACCCATAATAGTAGGTCCTCTAAGATGATAAGCAGCACCATCAAGAAGTCATTGAGAATACAGTTGGGTAGCATCAACCTGCCAGATAAAAGCTACCTCAAAGGAGTCACAATGGACTGAAAGGCGCCATGCTTTCCAATGGCATGGCCTGAAAGAAGAGAGGCAGGAGTGCTGCTAGAAGCCAAAGAGATTTCTGCAGTCGAATGAGGCAAGAGGAGTGGGAAGGGAGGGTCATACTTTCTCTGATGAAAGATGATATAGACAAGGTGGATGGTAGAAGTGTCACCCTTGAGCAAAACATGGGAAGATCCCTATAAATTGCACATTTAATTTGAGATGGATGTAAGTGAATGGTGATCTGCCAATTAATAGGCAAGGCAGAATGAAATAGACAAACATACTTATTCTTTTCTATACTTCCAAATGAATCATGTTCAAGAAACCAATACTGGCAAAAACAACAAATCTCCATTGCAAAATGGCCACCCCAATCTCTGGACAGCAAGTTGCAAATAGTTTTCAACAGGAATCAAAATGGCGGTACTAAACGAAAATGAGGCTTGTAACGCCAGGTACCAGCTTCAAAGAAAAGATTCCTGTGAGGAATTTGATGTGCAGAGAAGGAGTGCGAGGAGGCATAGACAAAGTCAGAAAGGAAAATGGAAAGACCAAAATACACATGTACCTCCTACAAAGCATGTTTTGATACAGCAGGTGTGCCAAAGTAACATGGTGCAGCACTTGGGCAACAGGCACCACAATGCAGTGGAGCACAAGAATTTCCATATCCGAAAGCCAGTAAACACACAGATGAAGTGCTGTGGTCACCCAATCTGGCAAGCGATGGCCACAGAAGTATCCAAAACTCGTCGACATTATGTTTTCCCCTCACTCATCTGCCCAGGAAGTGACATCACTGGATTACCCATCATCCATCTGCACAGGAATTGACATCACTGGTTTCTTGTCAAAACCATCTTTAAAAGAAGCCAAGCAAGAAGACTTAATTTCCCATCTGCCATCTGAACAGGAAGTAACACCAGTGGATTTCCTATCATCCATCTGCACAGGAAATGAAATCACTGGATTTCCCATCATCCTTCTGCACAAGATGTGACATCACTGCTTTGCTGCCCAGGACCTCCTTAACCCCTTCTATGCTCATGACGAGCTCAGCTCGTCATGCTGCGCGGTGGGCGTGTGCGCATGACGAGCTGAGCTCGTCACGACCACATCCGCGATCGGAATGTCCAGCACCTGGGCGGAATTCCGATCGCGGTCAAGGGGTTAATGGCGATTGCAGCACGGACACACAGCGGATGCGTCGCTGGTGCTCCAAAGGCAAGCGCTTCTGTGCCTGGACCATGCCTAGCACCAGGTACCCTGGTTCACTCCCTGACCACTGCTATCCTGCCATGCTCCACCCTGCTCTCAACCCCGGCCACCACATTGTTGCCACACTGCACCACACATTATGGAAGGAGCGTTCGCATGCGCCTCCTGCACGTTCTCATGCACTCTCCCACACCCTACAAACACCATTGCTGCACCAACAGCACCCAGCAACCCACCCGCTCATGTTCACAAAGACCAAACACCACCCACACAACATGCCGCTCTCAAATGCATGCTCCTCAACACCCGCTCGCTCATCAAACATGCCACAGAGATATGGGTCCTACTCCACAAACACGCTTCTGGCCTGCTTTTCCTTATGGAAACATGGCTAAACCCAACCTCTGCCCTGGACATTGCTACAGCCATCTCTGCCAGCTACAAGATCGCCAGGCAAGACCGTCAGCACAAGCCCAGAGGTGCAGTCGCCACGATAGCCAAAAATACCATCAGCTGCACCACCTACACAGACACGCCCGCCAGCTACACAGAATATCTCACGATCAAGATATGCATCCCTGGAAGGGACCCTTGTATGTAGACCACCAGGACCCCGCACCCATGTCGCCAGCGACATCACAGACTTCATTGCACGCCTCAACACCAGCACCTTCTTCCTCCTCAGGGACCTCAACATTCACGTAGATGACTGCATCGACCTAAACACTATGGCCCTTCTAGAAAACCTCAGAAATATTAGCATCAATCAGCAAGTTACAGAGCCCACCTACTCTGCCGGACACCTACTGGACTCGATTTTCTCCTCAATCAGTAACATCACCGACCTACGATGGATCCTGCTCAACTGGGCCAAATACTCCAGGGTTCGAAAAATCCAAAAAAATGTTACTAGACCTGCGGGTCTGGTGACTTAAATAATCTACTTGACCTAATTATAATGCTCTTGACCCATAAACTGGTTTCAAATTATGTGATCCTGGGCAAGTATTTTAATTCACTGAGACGCCATTTTCTTCTTTATCACATATGAGAGCACCTTCAAATACGCAAGTTCAGCATGTCTGCTGTACAGAAAACACTTTTGTTTGATTTAATAGACTAAACACTTAGCTCGATATAGATTGCAAATCTAGCCTCATATAAGATACACTTGACTGCAAACTTGCCTCTTAATTCATTAAATGCATGGTCATCAGGGCTTGGCCAGGAATGTCTCTCACATGTTTAAAAACTATCACTTTTAATAAATACATAAATAAAGCATAAAGTAGCAGCCCACTGTTATTTGCAATCAGCAGATTTTACATTTAAATGGCAACAGAATTTGTCACGGACATGTGGTTTTAAAACTATATAGTGTACAATGTTTGGGAATAAAGTTTCTGTAAATATTTGTCATTTGCACATCACCAAGTAAAGTGTTCTGATTTGTTGTCCTCCAATTTAAATCTTTGTTTGCATCACACTTCTGAATTACAAAAAAAACGTATTTCATAATTTCTGATCTACTTGTACTATTCATTGACAAGCTGTTCAAATGTTGTTTTGGAGAAAAAAACTGACATTTGACTGCATTTTGTTTCACAATTATTGTCAAATAGCTCACTTGACAAAAAGCATTAACTGTAAAAAGAGAAAGAAAGTAAACACCATTTTCCAGGAACACATGAGCAACAATTAGTAAAAAGACAAACTGACATTTGACCTCAGTCCTTGAGTAGTTGGCAAATGTGTCAAGATAAAACAAGATTTAAAGGCGTTTTAATTGCTCGTTCACTTTCTGAATGAACAGAACACCTGTTTCTTCCAGCTTAAGTTTACTCACCAGCAGGGTCGAGTAAGTGCTAAAAATAGCTCGACCTGCTAAGCTTTCACTGGCAATTGCGAGGGGGCGAGTGGATTTTTCGAGGCCTGTTTAACTCTTTCTGCACTTGACTCTGCGTGGCCGTCAAGATTCCCTAGGAGGGGAAAGAATGTAGATACAGGTCAGTAAACACGACTCATAACTCAAAGTGCATACAGTGCAAACAATATATCAATGTCCCTTTTAAAAGAAAAACAAGCATTTTATTTCTAACGCTACACATGCAAAGGAATGTGAAATTCAGAAGCAACAACATAATCCCCTTGAGGTCTCGGCTCTAGTAGTTATCAGGCAAATCCCAACACCATCCTCCTTTGTGTAAAGTGTTCAGGGTTATTCCCCATTCACTTGTGGCCGCATCCAGGGAATGCACACTATTAGGCTGTACACAAGAGTTCCCCTTTGACTCTTCAGGTGCCACAGCACTGTTAGTAGCGAGTCTCCTGGGGCTCAACTCGCCCACTTCTTGTCTTATCAGCTCTTGCAGCACAGAAGAGTTCAGCGGTGCCCTCTGAGCGAACACCTGCAAATTCCGCTCTATTCGGAGAGGTCGGGATGCCCGCGGCAGCGCCGGCTCTCTCTCCTGAGTGGCGCTGCAGAAGTTGACTCAGTTGTCAGAGCAGCTCCCAGTTGGCTTTACCCAGCAGGGGGAGAAGGGGGAATCTGGACTGGAGCCCAGGGAGGGTGCGACGTTTCACAGCATACTTATTGTCCAGCACTGTTATCTCCATGCATTGCACCATTACAAGTACACATACATTCAGCACACGTATTCAGTCTGCGTGCATTGTTCAGCACTGAAGCTTTTGTATACTGTACAATGATGTGCTATTTACAAACACACACGCTGCCAGCACACACACTCACCATGTGCACTGCACAACACTTCATCATTCATGTATTGTACTTCACGCAAGTACACACGCTTTCATTTTGCATACACTGCACAGCACTATATCTATTATTTCATGTATTCCTCGCAGGCATACATACACCCAGTACATGCACTAACCATGCATATAGTACACATTATTGCTCTATTCCTGTTCTGTACCCTTCCCAGCCACACATACATCCAACGCAAAGTCACTACAATTGCGCTGTGCAGCACTCCACATCTACCTGATGTAGGCCAAGGGTGTGTTAAGCACACAGCAGCAGAACTTTTAAAAAGGTGAGTGAGCCTGTAGGTCTCACTCAAGAGACACAGGGTACAAAGGTTCTGTTCACTACTACTGATCAATACACAGCATGCTGCCATGACCACACTTGTGCTGCTTAACTCCTGGCGAAGGCGGTAGCCTTCCACACTATGACGATAGCAGTTTGGGTGCGCCTCTCGGTCCAACAAGACTGCAATCCATGACACAGGCCCCTGTCAGGGTGCAAACACATGATATGTATTTAGCTATGGCAAAAAAAAAATCTGCATTTGGGATCCAGACAACAGTACAGTTGGGCACTCAGGGCAGGAGTACACGTCTTCAACCATGCAGAGGACTTTTCTGTCCGAACACTTAAGTCCCACCTACCATTTCAGCAACCACAAGCGCCTCGATGCAGTCCGGATTCAGGTCCACACACAGTACATAAACAGCACTCGTCTCTGCCACAGATGACATCTGCATGGTCCTTCACAGATGAGACACAGCAGTCCCGATTCTTCTGGACCTCTCTGCAGAATTTTACACTATCTCACACCCCATCCTCATCAGGCACCTGCACAAGATTGGCATTGAAGGACTTTCTCCTGAACAGATAGAACACAAGCTGTCAGCCTGGCACCTTACTTCTTGGAAGCCTGCAATCTCCTCTGCGGAGTGCCTCAAGATCCATACCTCAGCCCCACCCTCTTCAACGCATACATGATCCCTCTGGCTAATATCATCTGCGCAGACAATGTCAATATCCTCTTCTACACCAACACACAACTCCTACACTCCTCTACGATACGGCCCTCAACACAAGAAACAGGTTTACCCTCTGCATGACAGAAGTTGCTAATTGGATGTAAGCCAGCGGTCTCAATCTCAATGCCGACAAGATAGAAGTATTGATCTTTGACAAGAACACCTCCCTATGGGATTTCAACTGGTGGCTGACCAAACTTGGACCCACATCCAGCGCCCATGCCAGAATAATCACTGACAGCAAACTGGACATGACCGCACAAGTCAATGCTGCCAATTCATTATGCTTCCAAACCCTGAAGATGCGGAGGAAGATCCCCAAGCAACACTAAAAAACTGTCAATCACACACTAGTCACCAGCAAATTGGACTAAGGAAGCACCGTCAACACCGGGATCACCAAGCAACTTACTAGAAAGCTACAAACCATCCAGAACTTGGCAGCCAGACTCATCCTCAACCTCCCACACAGAACTCACATCACAGCACACCTCAGAGAGGTTCAGTGGCTCCTGATACACAAGCGCGCTCATTTCAAACTCCTCACACACACATTCAGGGCACTACCCAACTTAGGCCCCAACTACTTGAACAGTCACATCTCCTGCCACCAACTATGCAGACACTGCTGTTCCGCAGGACTCCTACTTGCACACATCCCATGCATACACAGAATCAGATGAGGATGGGCGTTCTTTTACATTGCTCCTAAATCATGCAACTGCCTCCCACTCCACATCAGAGCCTCCTCCTCTCTTCAATTCCGCAAGAAGCTTAAATTAACCAACTTAGTATAGGCAGGGCTAGGCACACACACCTGCTCAGCACCAGGATACCCTCCCGGGTGATAGTGCGCTTTACAATTACACATAACATGTAATAAATAGCACAGATCAGAAAGAAGAATAGAATAGAGACTTTATCAAGGTGTCGGTTCAAACAGATCAACATCACTGAAATGCCGTTAACGGCTCGGACCTCGCAGGCTCTCTCCAATCTAAAGCAATATTATCATCCAAATTTTATAGGGGGGATAAAAGGAAGGGTCAAATTCAAAGGGAGACCTAAAACAAGCAATAAAAAAGCAAGATCAACAAATAAAACCTAAGAAATACATTAAATAATATAAGAGTGTGTTTTATTTATATTCTCGCTGGCCCACACTTGGTCTCTGTAGCATCCTCCCCAGCCTGGATACTCGTAAAAGAATATGCCACACACGGAACTTGGTATTACACGTCTTTATTCTGCTGCGTGTACCTGTGAGCTCAACATTCTAAACATGAACTCTATTTCCCACACCCTAACACTTACGTCAAAGTTCTACGGAGTCCTTCTGGAACCAAAAGGGTCCCGTCATCGCTAACTCACAAGACACTACATCTCCCCCCCCCTTCTTAAATAATTTTTTTTTTTTTTTTATTCAGATATATACACATTACAACTCCTCTATAAGTCATTGTGGAGCTCTGACCAAACGCCCCGAACGTGTCCTCTGAGGCCGTGAAGAGAGAAGAGAAGTGTCCATGACTGGCACTGGTGATGTAGGGAGAGATGCAGTCAAGTGCCTCTCTACAGTCTCAGTCGAACCAGTATCATCTCTGACATCAGGAACTGCCAAATAATGAGGCAGACGCCTGAAGTGAGAAGAATCTCGCATAATGGACTTTGCAGGATGGTGAGCAGTCACCATGTGTCCTTTACTAGTCACAACTTTGAAGAGTTCAGCATCAAAGGGAGCATCAGATTTGTGATTTCTCTGTTGTCGCACCAATACTCAATCTCCTTCATTGAAAGCAGTGTTCTTGGCACACCAACACTTGTCGGCATATGTTTTCATTTTTTGCTTGTGGCACCAATCTGTTTGACGAAGTTCACCATCTGTTATCAATCTTCTGTTGGTTCATTGTGGTAACTTGGTCGCCATGGCTCTCCCAGACATTAGGGTGGCAGGACCTTCACCTGTCATTGAATGCAGAGTCCACCTGTAAGCTCTAAGAGCAGCATGGAAAGCGAACTTCAGATCAAGCTTTTCCAATGTAGCATGTTGGACGGTCTTTTTAAGTGTGCTCATAAAGTGTTCGACAAAGCCATTTTCTTGTGGTCAAAGAGGTGTGCTTTTCTGATGATTCACATTGGGAGGATCAACAAAGGCTCTGAATTTTCGACTGTTGAACGATGGGTCATTGTCGGACTTTAGATTTGTAGGAACACCGCATGTTGCAAAAATGCTATCCAACTGCTCAATGACTTTTGAGTGGTCAATGAGAGATCTTCTACCAATGGTAAACAGGAGTATTCATCAGTGACCACCGTCTGGCGATGTCCATTGTCAAGAGGACCAAAGAAATCAACAGCTATTCTTTCACAAACATGTTCTGCTAAATCCGGCAAGTTCAAGGTATGTTGATTGGTTTTGGGAGGTAGCAATTGCATAAATGACAGGCATTCGACTCTCTCGTCAAGATGAGGAAACCAAACTCGGTCTCGGAGAGCTTGTTTACTGGCAACAACTGCACAATATCCTTCGTCGGCCACTTCAATTACTTATTGTTGCAGACTTTCCAGTATGACAATTCTCGAATCTCATAAGACAACACCTTCTTGAGTAACGGACAGTTCACCTTTCACATTTTTAAACTTCTGATATTCACTGTTACAGGTGAGAGGGTGAGTGTGCTGTTTCCAGGATTGGTGTGCAATAATGTCTTTTAGTATCGACACGTCACTATCTTGGCTTGTTGCAGTAATGATTTGTTACACTGAAATAGCGGCAGGTGTACTGGACTTTACGATGAAGTTAATGTAGGTTTCAGACACTTTGGAAGGGGTACCATGACACTGTACTGCCACTCGTGAAAAGTAGTCAGTAGGGTTTTGATCTTTCCCTGGCCGCTGCACGATAGTGTAGTCATATTCCTGAAGTCGCATACCCTAACGTTCAATTCTAGGACGCATCTTGGCTTTTGGGTTGCCAAAGATGGTAAGCAATGAGCACCTAATGAGCAGTGGTATTTAGTTGGGTAAATGAAGGCGCCACTCGGGAGAGATAACACAAATATTTGATATTTACTTGCTGTATTGATCACGGTGCTGCAAGGTGAAGAGAACCACTGACCTCCTCAAAATACTTCTGGGACATACAGGGATCCCTTGGATTTAGCATTGAGAAGTGAGACGTCGCAAGATATTGAATCCCAGTGTGGGTTGGAATTAACACCACTAATAAAGGTTATACACAGGAAGACAATAGCCTTGATAAAGTTGCGGGATTAATTCCCATGTAAGCGACGAAACACGTGTCGGCTGTCTGAACATCGGAAAATAAAAAGGAAAAACGAAATAAGAACTTACCTACTTGTATTTTACTTATGCTCACATCAAGCATGTTTATGTATATAGTGACATAACAGACGTGTGCTGAGGAATTCCTTTGTAAAGATGGTAAGCAAGGCTTCATGATCTGTTACAAAAGTGAAACGTTTTCCATATAAGAATATGTAGAAATGTTAACAAGCCCACACCACTGATAAACTTTTCTTCTCAGGTTGCGAATAGGCACGTTCAGTTTGTGACAAACTTCTGCTTGCATATGCCACAATAAGCCTTCGAGCATTTGGGTGTCCACTGTGCTGGGCAAGGATCGTGCTCGACCGGGCTGGTATCAACAACAACCTCTGTATGACGCTTCGGATCAAAGTAGGCCATTTCCGTGGTGTTTTCAATTGCATGGTTTATTTTCTTAAAACTTTTTTCACATTTATGACCAGTAAAATGGAGCATTTCTTTTTGTTAAGTCTCTCAAGGGAGCATTTACTGTGGCAAATTCACGCAAGTATCTGGAACAGTAACTGGCCATGCCAAGGCACTACCACTATGGGCAGAGTTAGACCAGTAGATCGCTCAATATCATGCTTTAGTAATGTCTCAAGCTCTTTCTCAACAGCTTCTTATAGATGACATGCAATTAGTCTGTGTCTTTGAGCAACAGGACGAACGTCATCATTGATATGCAGTTATATTTTCATGGTCTTAAGTCTTCCTAATCCATAAAAAAATGACAGGCACCGACTTACAATTCTGTGATGAGCATTCAGGTTGTAGTTCACAGATATCAGTCCCACATCAGCAGCAGTATTAAAAACAGAGTAAACAGGCACTTGACGCAGTAAAGTATATGAATGGGTGCTTGAGCTTTTGTCCTTTTGTGTTTCATGGTTGCTACAAATGAACCTTGACTCTTTAATGGTGTTGATGCAACCCATGTGCATACTTTAGTCTTCGACGGTGTGAGATGGGGCAATGGAGACAGTTCACTGTATTTCTCCTCAGACATAACGTTTATCGACGCACCACTGTGATTAATAAAAGGAATGGAGCAACCGTATACTTTTAGTGTAATTTTCGGACAATGTTTGAAGGACTTTTGGGATTTCAATTGTCGACTTCCCTTCGACTCATATTCTTCTTTGCATGTGGCCACTCCGACATGCGCACGTTTTTCTGAAGTAAACCGACATCGCACATCTATCTTCTTCACGGTCATTTGACAATGGAACAGAACATTTTTTAGATGAAGATTTAGGTGACGATCAACTTCTTTTAGTGTTGATTTGCCTCAGCAGATTTTGCCGATTGTCCTTGTGTTGCTTCTGGAACGTTCAGGCGTCCATTTTGTTTTCTCGTTGTGACGAACTTAGCTTTTCCTTTGCCTTGCAAACTGTTACAAAATGGTTCGCCTTCCCACAGTCCTTGTATACTTGCCCAATGGTGGGACATTTACCTTGGTGTGGAAACGAAATCCACATCCAAAGCACAATTTCTTTTACTTTGAAGACATCACTTTGTGTCCTTCAGCTGTGTGTCTCTGCTTGCTTTTCATGTTCACTCTATGCACCTCCGTGTCAGCAGCTTGTCAATCAGCACGTTCCTCAGCTCAGGCAGCCATGATAACTTGCTCCAGAATAAGGGTTTTTCTCAGCATTCGTCGTCTGAACGAATCGGACAGACATCCGTCGATAACTCGTTAACATATAGCTTCTTCATCATTAAATTCATTGAACTTAGTGTTTGATGTGCGTTTCAAGTCTCTCAGCAAATTTGGCAATTGTTTCACCAGCTTTCTGTCGTTCCTGACTGAAAATATATTCGGCATTGGATTGAACTTGAGATGTAACGCTTCTTTGATTTGAAGGAATATGACTTAGTCAGTACGCTGCAGTTTCTTTATTACCTCTTTTACTCCTTCATCAGCAAGAATTTTGACAATCTTCTTGTTATCGGTTTCTCCCAGTACATCAAAGAAATAAAATGTTTCTATCCAGGCAGTCCATCTGTCACCAATTTTGGCTTTTTCGCCATTTTGAAGGGACTCTGTGGTTTTAGGAATGCAGCAGCATCATAACCTGTGGAACTTTCTGCTGTCAAGAGCGCTCCGGCAGCATCTGTTGCCTGCTTGTACTTGCATCTTCGTTAAGCACTAGCCGCGTGCTATCACGTGGGTCGTCGCGCCCACTCTCTGGTGGTGATATCTTCTTATTTAGCGATGAGTAGCGGCTTTGTTTCTTGCACATGTTCTCCACCCTTTTCACCTCTTTGCATTGTATTTGTTTTATCATGCCCTTAGCGTTTCTTTGCGTTAGAAATGTTTTCTGCTTTTAGCGCCTCTTTGCACTCACCTATCATTGTCTGTAACATTGTTGTACTGTATGATTTATAGCTCAGTGTTGCGTAGTGCGCAGTACCTCTTTCACTGTCTTACTAGCAGGTTTCTGGCCAACGAGTAAACTTCTCAGTGAGGCTTTCGTTATCTTCACAAACTTCACTCTGGCTGGAGTGGTGCTTCGACTCCACAAGCGCCAAACGTCGATCTTCACTTCAACTGATGCATAGCTGCCAAGGTTCCAGATTGCTATGTGTGACATTTTCGTAATTTTAGTGTAATTATGAGTGACATTCAATGACTATGAGTGACACTTTCTCGCAAGCAAAAATCAAGCAATGAAGACAAGGGAAACATATATGGAGAGGGCACTCATCTAGTATCCTTGTGAGCTGATCGTACAGTAAAACAATTGTGTAACTGTGCAGTATATTTTAAGTGTTTGATCTGGAGGAGCTCAAGCTGAGGATTGAAAACGTGCCACAGTAGTTGGGGTTGGCTTTGCTAATAAGAACACTTTTTTTTTTTTTTTTTTTTAAAGAGTTTTTTATAGCGCGAACTAGACCCGAGATATCTGGTAACAGATCACTTTACATGAGCACCAGTTTCGTTACAGAAGGACACATTCATTTTTGTTAGGCACTGGGGAGATTAAGTGATTTGCCAAGAATCACAGGATGTTGAGCGTTGTTGCCGAGACTCGAACCGGTTCCCCACCAGCTTCGAAGTCAACAGCTCTAGCTGTAAGGCTAAATCCTCTCTCCCATTTCTAAACAAACTAATCCTTTTTAGCAACATTAGGTTCTGTGATATGCATGATGCACGTTCTTTGCAGCAGGCACATTAACCCTTTACGCTACTGGTGAGTCAACTTGCACTGGGCAAATCTCTGATCTCTCCCAGGAGGAACATTAAACCCCACGATCTCTTTGACTTAACAATGGAGTCAGTGCTGGGAAAATAACTTCTGCTGCTCGGCCTGTACACTGCAGCTGCAGCCTGTGGGGTCACTCTCACTGCAGACAGCTGCTTAGACTGTGGGCAGTGCTGTGATGTGCTGGAGACAGTTGCCAGTCCGAAGAGAGCAGGCTGGCACAGTGACCTAGATGATTCTGACGCTCCTCTCTGCATACCATAGAGTACTGCGTTGCATCTTATCTGCAGCAGTAGTTTGTGATTTTTTTTAAGGCAGGAACAGCATGCTTTTTTTCCAGAGAAGGGTCTGAATTTTCAAGGCGTAGTTCATTCACGGTTAAGCAGTACTCTGCCTCTTCGGAACGGATAATTAGGGAGAATGGTACCCTGCCTCGCAGCTTATTTTGCCCCATGTCAGCTGTTTGCGTCTCTTCTACTGTTTAACATTTTTTTATATCTGCGTAACAGAACAACCTCGAATCTCAGTCAACCCGATCTCCTTTTGTAATAACTATAGCTGACCTCAGCTCCTTTAGGCCTCTGCAACAGTGGGAGCGAAGGTGTGAACAATGTATGTTCTCATCCTTTACGAGAATCTCTTATTGATAGTTCTTCGTTTAAACTAGAATTCCATTATAGCACAAACTGAAACAAATCAACGCAGGATCAACAATTTAATCTTCAAATGTTTCTCTTTTTTTAGGCAAAATTTACACGTGATGGGGAAGCACAGTATTATAGCACTAAGTTTTATCTTTTATCACAAAAATTGATCAGAAATCAAATGTGAAATAATCACCACATTTGAAGAGGGCGTGGCTGGCACGCAGTCTTCAGAGCCTTCAGGCCCTCGGCACATTCCGTTACCGTGATAGCCCCTGGAGAACACTCCCTCCCCCACCTCCTTCCAGCAGGGGAAGGGAGAACGTGTCACGGAGGACTCCCTTGTCCTTCAATTTAATTCTGGTGGCAGCAATTCCTGGTGGCCCGGGCTGGTTGCAATAAGATTTTAAAATTGAAAACATTCTGCCTGCGCCGACTGGAGCCTTTCAGTCCCTGACACAAGAAAGGCAGCTGCTGAACTTCGTCCTTTAGCAGCACTATCACTGCATGGACGCCTGGCAGTAGTAAACTTCGCTGTGTTGAGCAGGCCATCCGGCTGCACGCACGTGCTGTACTATACGGACCAATTAGTGCCGGGGGAGGTTGGACAGGCCAGTCTACCTACATAACAAGCAAAACACCGTCCAATCAGGGTGAACAATCAAAGCATAGCAGAACTCGCATAGGCTGCTGTGCCCAGTCTGCTTTGTGTTTCTGTAACCTAACGAAATATCAGACTCTAACAACCATAAAAACTGGTAATACACTCAGCTTTTAAGTACGCTGATTTGCGTGACAATCGTTTTACATGCGGTAATGTAACTTAAAATGCGTTAGTGTCACACAAGATGTGGGACACTTGGCAGGGCTGCTGATGCACGTGTGGCAAGCATGAGTAGTTTGCTGGACCACGCCAAACTCTCTGGGAGAGCACCCTTCCTCTTCGGGTTACGTATCCCCTAACTCGCCGCCAGTTGTAGCATCCACCCCAGCCTGGGTACTCAGAGCTTGGTACTATACGTCTTTATTCCGCTGCATGTAACTGTGAACTCAACATTCTGAACATGAACTCTATTCACCACACCTGAACACTTACATTACAGTTCTACAGGTTGATCAGGAACCAAAAGTGTCCGGTCATCACTGGCTCACAAGGCACTACAGTTTCTACAATGAGTGCGCAGGGGCGGGCGTAAAAACACTAGAACACTACAAACGATGTACTCGTTAACATATATATATATAAATGACTCACACATTCCCAGAAATGAAATTGAGGGGAAATTACATTTCAACGGTTAATTTGCATTTGAATATAACATGTTTTTAGCGCGAAAAGCTTCTTGTTAAATCAGGGGCTCTCGCCAAAATAGACTTACGGTAGCGCATGTATGAAGCCTAAACGTCGGATTAGCTTTGCCGATAGTGCGCTACATTACATTCACTTAACAAAAACAACAATACCAGTCTTGTGGCCCGGAATGATTAGTTAATTTGGAAAGGCAGGAATGCGGACGGTCAGCTTCCTTCAGATCCAGGAAACGGAAAGCAAGCAGCGCATCCCTGAGGAGAGCCAGAGAGCGGCGGGTTCCGGGAGCCCGCCCAGCTGTGGAGGAGACGAGGCGGAGGGCGGCTCCGTGCAGGGGGCGTGTAGTATCCGCTGCCATCACAACAAGCGAGAGACCCACGGAGGGCGAGCGCGCGGAGGTCCGTATACCTGTGAGAAGAGTGCCTCGCGAGCTGCGCACACGTGAGGTGAGAGGTGAGGTCAACCGTCACTCTGTCAAGGCTGCTGCGCCGAGGAGGTCCACCGTCTCCGGAGCTCACAGGTGGACGTCCGCGGAACTCTGCACCGCTGACCTGTCCTGATGTAGCGCTGCTCTCTAAGCACAGGGGACGCTAAACCACTATCACTCCAGGGGGCGCCGGACTGCTGCTCCTATAGTATATATAGTGTGTCGGCTCGGGTGGAAGGCTCGTTTCACCTACGCTCAGACAGACAGGATAGTTAGTGGCTTGGCTGTCATCTCTCCGTATGTAGCGCCTACATAGGAAGGAACTTAGTAGTTGCTGCATACATGCTACATGTACTTCATGCTTAATCGCAGTTGCACGTTCGCATTTTTTTTAATTTTTTGGGGATGTTTTATGTTGACGATATAGCGCCTTCATTTATACTCTAACCAATGAACAGCAGACTATTTGTCTACGGGACTGCCCGGAAAGCGCATTGTAGCCTCATAAGTGCTAGGAAAGCACTATAGAAGTAGTACAGCACAGTTGAGTGCCTAGAGGGGTAGTTTCTGCCACAGTGCACACATACATCTCTCCTGTCGCCAGGGTCCAGGAGTCCACAGGAATGGAAGTATTTTTGATAGAAAGTTAAAGTTTCAACAGAAAGGTTTTCCAAGTTTGACGCTCCAATAAATTCAGTGGTGCCATTAGGATGAGCATGACTGTGAGTCTAGATGTGAGATCATACTGAGAGAACGAAGAATATGTATGTGCGCCTAGAAGCGAAGTGATTTCAGCTACTACAGCCACTATGCAGTCAATCAGTATTTCATTGAAATTATTTAAAATCGATGGCCAGCCAGTGACTGAATGCAGTGTCCGATCTAAACTTTTTTTGCAGGGTAACTTTCTAAAATGATACCGTAGTAATCCTGGAGTGTCTGTTTGAGGGCGTATCCTATAAACATCTATGGGAAGAGCGTTTCACTGTAAGCGAAATTAACACAGCAACAGGGTTTGAACGCTGCTGTGACTTGTACACATGAATACAGTCTATAGAACAACTAACGTCAGCTGCAGTGTTAAAAAAAGTAACATCTTAAATTCTGTAGGTGGATGAACAGACCACGTGCCATTGACACTTTGTGCTTGCTGCACAGAAATATGCAAACGAGAAGATATATAATGTGTGTGTATATATGTGTGTATGTATATGTATATATATATATATATATATATATATATGAGACTAAAAACGCCATTCAGTAGTGCAGAAATCAAAAGAAGCAGTGCTCTATTAAGTGTGTTTTTTGCCAAATTTGGGGCTCTTTAGTGAGAGAATGCTGCCCCTTCTTGAGCTTTCATTTAAATCTATTACATGTGGTCTTCCCAGTTGATTCAAAAGGGCTGGAATGCAAAATCATTCCGTGTGCGGCCCAGGCAGTCATCAAGGGGGACAAATTTGAGGAAAATACAGTACAAATTAAAAATAAGATCAAATCGAGGGCACAGATTGAATGGCCCATCTACTATGTCAATTCTTGTGAGGCAGTTTAGGGCCTCCCCCGTTTGCCTCTTAGACAGTAGCGGCTGCTACTGGGCAGTAGTGGTGCGGTGAGGGGGGATGGTTAAAAAAAAGAAAAGGGGAAGAAAAAAAATCACTTAACTTCCCGGCGGCTACCTTTCCTCCGTCCTCGTCCTTTTCGGTCCACGAAACAGGAAGCACCCAGGCTCCCGACTCCTCTGACCAATCACGAGGCTGCCTTGCAGCAGCGTTGTGATTGGTTTGAGCGCCGTGGTTCGGCGCTCGGAGAGGTACAGGGAGGCTGGTCATGTTCTCCACCGGGCTGTACAACACAGCCTGGTGGAGAACATACCAAGAGCGCAAGACGGTTTGGCCGGCCCGAGACGGCCGGCCAAACCCTCGTGTGCACTTAGGAGAGTGCCACCACTCTTCCCCCAGCTCTGGATGAAGCGCAGCCCTGCCCCACCCACACCTTTACATAACCAATAATGAAAAATAAAATAACATAGTTTATTTTAATTAAATTTTTCTTGTGGGGCGACGCTCCTCTGCCTTAGCCGAGGAGCCGCCCCTGGGGCTACAGCGATACAGTAGAACAGTTGTTACCACCTCGTCACTCTTTCTTTGTCACAGGAATATATATCAAGCAGATAAGAGCAGAATTTGATCAACCACCGCATCGGAAAAATGAGGAAGCACACCAGTGTTTCATAATATGCAAAATATTTTAGAGTTTCACAACTGATAATAGCCGTTCTAAACTCTGCGAAGGAAACATCTGAAGTCTGACGTTAGAATAAAGGTACCAGGAGTTTCCCCGTCCCTGCTCTATTGCTAACATACATCAGTACGCCCATGAAACACCTGAGGCAAACAAACCTGCACCTGCTCATATGCCAACACAGTTATCTCACACACACCCTTCTATTTAGTGTAGCCATAGAAGGCTTCTTTACGCCTGTGCCCTGCACCAAAAACTACTGAGAGGTGGGGCGGAGGAATCAAAACCGCTGCTCAGTCCATGACAGTGAGCACCCCCCCAACGCTGGGTTCTTTTACTTGCGGTGGATGGAGAAAGCTTCCTCTATGACCTCACCAAAAGAGGACATTGAAGAGAGAAAAGAAAAGTTGCTGTTTAGTTCATGTTATATATGGACCGCCCATCTGCTATCTAAGTAGATACAGTAGTCGCCCCTCATGAGAACCCCGGGTACAGATATGGGATGGAAGAAGGTGCAGACGGAAGTCTGGAAACACCTTGGGCCTAAACAAGGGAGAAGGAAGGACTTTGGAGCCTTGCAAACAGAAGAAAGTACAGATAGGCATTAGCAATCTCAATTGGGCTTAGTCCGAATGGAGACCTAGTATTAATGAGCAATATGAACTACTAATTGCCAGCTGGTAGATGTCACTCTTTCTCTGCAGTGGTAGGTAGAAGCCTATTGGGTGCTTTTGTAGCCAACGAGAAGGAAATAGTAGGAGGAGCTGAAATGAGAAAACAAAAGCAAAACCTATGGGGCTGGACCATGTTTTTATTGCACGACCCACAGCCGTTATTTAAAATTAGAGTTCCAGTTATTCAAAAATGGGGCAAACGCCTGATAGATTTCCTTACTTGGAAATCAACTTCTAAAGACAGATGAGTCTGAATACAACGTGAACCTGACCGTCTCTATTGCCGTCGTAAATGTTGAAAAATGAGCTAACATTGTGGACAGTTAGTGGGAAAATGAGGAGAGAAAGACAGCTATTGTGACGTCTCTTCCAAGGTTGGTATACGGAGACCTCTGTCTTGGTACTGCTCGTTTGTTAGGTAAGTATTTGTCAAAGTACTCTGCGACCTCACATTTGCTGAAAATGATTATGTTTACATTGCATACTGGCACATCCACACCTTAAATTTAGGGTAATAGCACATCAATAGGAAAACCATGTAATAGCAAGGCTCACAGTAATTCACAGTTGGTATCCCTCTTATCTTGACCTCTACCACTTGTCCGGCTGTGTTGATCATTGAGGAAGACTAGGAGACATTCCCAACAATCAGGCGAAAGCCAATGATTCAGAAGCCAGTAAAATTAGAGTAAGGAAGCAACAAATAGAACAGCAACAACCTGACTAACTGAGCAGGTATAATCAGGACCGAAGGGGGTAAAGGAGCGGGAGAACAAAACAAACATGAAGGAAAGGCCATTTTGTGAACTGGTGCGGTGTTGAATACACCGTAGCAAGATGCAAATGTCCAGGCATGGTTTGACTGCTTTACACTCCATCTTATGTGGGTGTTCAAATTATGACTAAAACGATCACATTTCCAGAACCACTGGCTGCCTCGAAATGCTGCTAACCTATGTCTAAGGCGCCATCTTCCTATTTCCCTCAATTTCCAGGTTTTCCTACTCCGCACTAGAGCTTGACCCTTCTTAATCCTGGCCAATAGAGGAACCACTGTGTTTACTTTTCAGGTCCAGATTGGCACAGAAATCCCTGGTTTGTTTCGACACTGAGGATTAGGGTATTTGTATAGGGCAGTTGACACCCAAGGGTTTCTTGGTGCTGGATCGAATAGAATCTCATACCCTCTTTATCTTGTGATGCAGCAATCAAGACATCTCACTGCAGATAATCCCTGAGTTCCCAGAATAAGAATTTTGAATCCTCCTCAGTTCCTGACTAAAGTGACCAGAAGTCTTGGAAAAAGGATGTGTGTAATGTGAAGAGTCTCCACTCGCTTTAATAGAAAAATGGAGGGAATTATCGGAAATGTACAATAACTTTAGCCTGGTGGTATGTAAAGTTGCCAAAAAGAGGCCGTTAACACCCTCTAAGTGGTAGAGACTGCTTAATTAAGTCTTTTATTTGGTATTATTTTTCCAGATGTTTCTGGTGGACACCAGCACACTTTTCCATGATTTGCTGGTGTGTGGAGTTATCTTCTAGATCTCATTCCACCGACAAAGACTTGTTTCAATGTGTGAACCCTAAACTATACACAGAAAACAAACAAGTAGTAGCAAGGCCAATAAGTCTGACTTTAATGTATGTAAACTGCAAATGTGAACTGCAGTGTCTCCATGCATAACCATATTAAAACCAGATGTTTTGGCTTTTCCATTACTTGTTTTATTTAAAGCAGCTGGATTGTACTTTGTGTGTGAAGAGATTTGTCAACATGTGTTTCGCACACAATTCCTGACTTAAGCACATTTTAAAAGAAGCCTGCTGTAGAGAAAACACAAAAACATTGCTTTTCATATACATTGTACGCTTGAGACAAATAATTTAATATATGTTGAATCTTTGTATTTTTTTAGATCTAAAACAGTTCTTCATGCATTGCTATGTAATGTACGTCACAAGAGACCGAATATACATCAAACACTCAATAGCGTGAGGTTAGAGAGGAATATTTCTTTGGGTGGAGTCAAAGCACACTCTTTGCATATTTTTAATCATGTATAGCAATACACCTTGCTGCCTGTCAGGCCAGACCTGAAATGGCAAACATCATATGTAGAGGAACTGAGGTTATTATCCATGTTCATTAATAGTAAGCACTCAGTCTTGCAAATGGACACTTACAAAACAGGGTTAACCTCAATGTACTTACTCTCCCTTCAGGGAGAAGTAAAGACGGTGAAGTCACCCTTACTTGGCGTCTACCAAATTAAAGCTGTGACAAGTCAGGGCGGCAAAGTGCTATTGTCATCCTCTTTGGAGGGGCATGTTTTTTTCTGTAAAATAAACACGTGGTGGGTTGCTTAGAATATAGTAGTGTTTTGGTTAGTCATAGCATAAGATGGTCATGCAACTGCTCACACTCACTTTCTCTTCCCCTTTTTTTTCTCACACAAAAAGAGACGTGGGAAGTTTTATTTCTGTCATTTTTCGGAAATTCTACCACTAGGTTCCCAAAAATGCAGGAAAGTGACGCCAACTACTGTACTACACATTTATATCAAACACATCCCACTGGAAGGGAAAAGCCAATAGAGATTTGTTAGGCACACAGACTAGAAAGCTCAACAGAGACTCCATATAAACCAGGGGAAAACCGTATGTGCCACTGTCAAAAACTTAACCGGTTAACAGCCCAACCACCATTTTAATGCACCTAATTTCCTGAAGATGGGAATCTACTATGCACGCATTGCCAAAGTGTACGGACTTGGGTGTGGGGTCGTAGTCCAACCACCACTTAGTATTTTGACAGAAAATATCTGCAGATTCCCAACTGTATTTACTTGATGCACAAAGCAGTCGTTCATACTCCCTGACCCAGGGAAGTACAGCCATGTTTACATGTCAAAATCCTGCTTCTGAAGGGTGAGCCCGAGCGCTGTTCTGGTGAGGCATCCACATTGCCACTCCAGACAAAACCCCAGGGGAAGATGCTAAGTTATCACTTCCATGAGCAGCTCGGAAAGAACAACCTTATTATCACTCATGTTCAATAAAGAAAGCCCATCTTAACTCCAGTAAGTTACATCTGGGCCTGTGTCACACTGAGGGGAAGATGTCTTTGAAGTAGAACATACGCTCTCTGTAGGAGCCCTTGCATCTAACATCTGTAGGAGTCTTCACAGTTACATGGTGCCATCAGTCAGTCCAAAAGCTTGGTGCAGTGTTGACTTTTGACACTTAAGAGCCGATTACGATGTCGGTCGGAAAGCCTCCGACCGCTAGTCGGAAGCTTTCTGACCGTAGTCGGAGGCTTTCCGACCGACACGGTTGGTTTGCGGTCCAACCGCCTGTTTACGATGTCGGCAGTCGGAACTTAAACCGACTGGTCATTCAGACTCGGTTCCGACTGGCTCTTGGAGTCTTCCAGCCGGTCGGAACCGCACCGTAATCCCCTATGGACGGCGTTTCCGCCGTCGGGATTACAATGTCGGTTTCCCACAGTCTTTCCGTGCCGGCCTTTCTGACATGGAAAGGCTGTCAGAAAGCAACTTTGGGGGCCCATAGCAGGGCCCCCTTGCCTCCGCGGTCTATGGTTGGTGGTCGAGGGGGTACCTAGGGTACCCCCCTGAAAAACCCTGCACTGTGTGGTGTGGCAGGCACAAGCCTGCCCCATGGTGCAGGGTTTTACACACACCCCCATTTCTCTATAGGAGCATGTATTACGGCTGAGACGGAGTCGGTCGGTGTCAACTCCGACCGACATCGTAATAAGAGCCTTAGTCTCTCTGGGCTTAGACTGCCTTCTCCATATCTCTGCAGTCTCTTAGATAGCTGTGGACCAAGTCGAAGCAGCTTGAGCCTATATTACAAATAAGATGGACAAAATGAGCTTTCTGCACTGCTTTGCTCGAATGTTAATTTTTTATGTTTTAGTGCACACAGGCGTTTTAACACCTGCCATTCTGGAGCAGGTTGACTGTAATTCGTCAAGAAAGTTTTAGACTAATAAATATATGAGCATGGCAGCCAATATCTATGGTACCTTATTTTAGGGGAATTCTTGGACGGATCAAGGACTCAAAATGAAAGTAGAATGAGGTAAAGAATAAACCCAACATTACTTAAACATGGCACCGATTTCAATGAATGCATTTATCCATTGTGCACTAATGCCAGCTCCTGTTGGTTATCTTTCAGAATGTTATCTTTCAATGTACACCTAGCAATCAAGATATGCTGAAAATGTGGTAATTGTTGACTTTGAATATAATAAGAAATCTTTCAACTTTGAGGTTGAAGCTCTTATCTTTTTGTGGTTATCGCTTCTTAGAAACTGTTACTTACAGTCTTTTATCAATTCAGTAGCCGCTAAGTGCTTCCGGTGACTTAAATATTACTAAACTTGGACTTCAGACTTGCAGATATGAGGATAGCTGCCAGTTTCGAGAAAGTACTATTAAATTACTAAAAAGGTACCCCAGTAAGAGTGGGAACATATCGGGTTGCACACTTTATGTGATTGTGACAAGGTTGTTTTGCTAATGTATTTGTGTGTAATCACTGAACTTGATATTGATCCTGCGAGGTGGGCTGTCTCACTCACTCCCTTGCCTTTTTGCTGAGATGCAAGATTGCCTGTATTGCATGATTGCTTTTGAAGGCTATGATGCGAGGTGTGGTGCCTGACCCTGTCACTTGCCTTTTTGCAGATATGCAAGATTGCTTGTATTGTATGATTGATTTTGAAGGCTTTGCTGCATTTAAAACCCTCAGACATCAACAATCAGCCTATCTACTCTCACCCCCTAAATGTACCCAGGAGTTCCGGAAACCTCAGAAGCAAAGGAGCTCAGCTGGAATTTAAGATTCCAATACCACGCGGCTCCAAGCAAATCTTTCTGGATCTTCTCCCTCGTCCCTCTCGCTGAGGATCTGAGATGCCAGGAAAACATAGTCCCGTCCCGAAAATAACTGAAAACTCTTATAATGAACTCTCACCTAAGCATTTCAATCCTATGTCTTCCTTCTTCAACAACAGGTGGAAAGCAATTTGATTCTGTCTCCCGAGATGCCTTACTTTTCTGCTCCTCTCTTTCCCCTGGTGTCCTTTACCATGCAGCATGAACTCAAGAGTTTTTCAAGTGCCTCTTGATGTTTTTTTGATTTATTATTTGAGAGCTTGGTCTCGTGTTTTCTTAAATGTAAGGTGCACTGATACCCCATGGGGAAAAACGCTATATTAATATCATAGTTAAATGTAAGTGAAAAAGTACCATACGTTATCATTTCATAGTAGCCCACTGGGAGATTTTGGTACACCAGGCACACACATGTGAAGATCAGCACAGTTAAATACTAATATAAATGAAATACATGCAACTTCTTATTCATGGTCATAGCTTGATAAAAGACCATTGATCTGTTTTTTTTTATATTGGCCTATTCCTGTATGTGTTCTCAAATTTCCAAAATATTACACCTTTATTTTAAAAGCTAAAGCTGGGATCTTTATTTTAATGGTTCTTTAAAATTATGTAGGACGTTTGTGATGTTTTAAGTACTACAATGAAAATCAGAGAAGGTAGGGAACATGTGTTTGAGGATTGAGGTTATGTTCATGTTAGCAGGCACAGTAGATGCCAATGACCTAACGATGATGTATGTAAGGTAAGAGAGCATACGTACAATAGCCTGTATCTGAGTTGGCAGCAGTGCTAGATTCTGATGTACCATAGAGAGGACGTACAGTTGACCAGAGAGGAGGATCTTGTCCAAATAATATTTCAGGTTGATAAAGGCCTGACAGCTTCAATGTGATTTATGGACTTCTTCATCAAGTATGTGTCTGGGGATGTAGGTTAGATATGATTTGAAATTTAATAGAAATTCTTGTCATGGAAACAAGTTTAAAGTTCTTGCTTTCTTATCAGTTACAAAGTTTTCGATCCTTTTTACATAGCACATCCAATTTGAGTATGTTGGGAATTGAACAACTTTTCACAAGGAAGGCATTTTGTAAGACACGGGTAGCCAGAATGTCCGGTTCCCTGATTTGATACAAATATATGTGCATGCCAGGGGATAATGATAGCATCTTTAATTCTTTGAAATAGGAAGGTGATTGTGGACACGCAGAGGAGGGTAATATTCCAAGTATAGAGACACCTACAGCTTTCCTTAAAGTCCTCAGGGCAAGGTAGACAAAGAGTTAATGTTCTGGTGCACACCCACTCATATGTTGATATTCACAACATTCACATGTTCCTTAAGGTCCCTTCTGTGGTTTCCATACGGTGTCCATAACGACTGATGGCAGTAAATAGCATTGAGTCCCAGAGTCTGATTTATAGGATTTGTGTTCCTTTGCTGATTTTCCTCAGAGTGACCTGATTCATAACATTTTGTAGTCACTTACTTTGGCGGTGGTCAGATAGTTTCTTATGTGACATGGCAGTGATCCTCCCTTGAATTTATACATTTTTAAGTCCAGGCTGTTTTTTCTACCAGAACCTAAGAAATTGTTGACCGTTTTGCAGATTGTTCAGTGGAATGAGCGACCACTTCCCTCTCAGGATAGCAACATTGAAGTTGTGTGTAAAAGCACTTCTGTTTGGGACACACTGGGCCTATTTAACTGGAAAAAAAAAAAAAAGTAAACTTAAGGGCAGATATTTACATGCCCGCCCAAGCCTACTTTTTATGGTCTGGCTTGACTGTGCAGCTGTCACCAGTAACTTATGTGAGTATTACCAGGAGAGGGGCTTTGGCTCTGCCTACTTACTGGGAGCACGTGTGTTTTGTATTGGGCAGAAGGTGTGTGCTTCCACAAGAAAGCGCTTGCCCTCCACACTGCTGTGATCATTTTGTTTATTTATCCTTATCCTTTATAACTTTGTGGGCTCTGGAGATCAGCCCTAGGACTTGTTTGCTTCCGCTTAGGGACTTTATTTTCTGTTCAACTGCCTCTATTTAACTGTCTTGATAGAAAACGACCGGTAGAGGTCAGTAAAATACCAGAATTGCTTTCTGCTGAGGGACTTTCTTTTTTAAATTTTTCTGGCAACTGCCTCTATTTAACTTTCTTGACTGTCTTCCACGAGCACCCGTAGACCATATTTTTTTCAAATCTTGTATTTTCAGTGATATGACCACCGAAGGCCCTGATTTTATATTAAAAACAGAGCTTTGGACTATACCATTTCCCGCTGAAAGGCAATATTTCTCTCCATGTGTTCCCATACCTGGCGTGTCACGCAGTTTGGTGCTTACTTTCCCTCCATGTTAAAGAACAGTAGATGTTTCAGCACCCAAGCTAATGTGCTGCATAGCTAAATACATATAAGGTCCCAAAGGCGAGACCGATTGCATTGCAAATGCTTGTTTCGTTTGGGGAAATTCTTTCCCCTACGGACCCCACCAAATTGGGGGTGAGCTGTTGCCCTAAATTTACGGCCATTTTCAGGGTGGGAAAGGGTACGATGAAAGTTTGAGTATGCCCACAAACATAGGTTTGTAGAGTTTCTCAAGCCACCAAACAAATCATGCCCCATTCCCTCCCTCTGGGAATTTATGACTGCAGATTTTTGCACTGCACTCGTGATAGAAAAATCCACAGTGGTATTTCCATTTACTGCAGGCAGTAATGCTTTTGTGAATTCCTGGCAACCTTAAATGGAGTTATTTTCTGCCGAAAATACCTTTGTGAATAGGCCCACTGTATTTTTGCACACAAGCACTCATTTATCACATTTGTACTCCTCACACAAAGGATTGAGTATACTATATATACTGGAGAAGTGTGGAGAAGTGTGGCTCAATGGTTAGAGCGGCAGACCCTGATGCAGAGATCTGGCCCGGGACCAGGGTTCAATTTCCGCCTCGGCGGGTCTTGGGCTCAATTTCCTCGGACCTGATAATTCTCGCCTCGGTGCCTATTCTAATCATGGGTCCCACTCTGCAACTCTGGGCAATAGCTTGCTTAATCTCCACAACGGCCCCAACAGCGCTGGGATGCCTGGCTTCACCCTGGGGGTGCCCAGGAGTGGACATTTCACAGGGAAAGGCCAGGAAGGGTTCCACAGCGGTATGCGTACAGCGCCTGGACACCCCTTTGGGGGTATGGGTGCGCTTTACAAGTACAAATTTCAATTTCATAAAATTAATGTTGATCATTTTTAAACGTGTACTTTTGAAAGAGTAGAAAGGCAGTTTCATGCAGCGTGCAACATATAGTTAACATTTAAACCTAGAGTATCTTGATTTCTTTTCAAAGCAGTTTTTATAGCCGAAGCTCTGAACAGGTTTATTGATTTTCATGAATGATTTATTTTTGTTAGCTTCATTTTTTAAAATAGGCCTTTTTTCAAAATGTCTTCTGCAGTTAGCAATTGTCAGCACTGTTACATCTGTTAAACGCAAGTTTCGAAGATTAAAAACTTTTTGGTTGCTTTTAACCTTTATCCCATTTATGGACGGTAGCCAAACTTGTTCAAAATACAAGAACAGCGATCATTTTTTTTCTTTTGCCTGAAAAAGCACTTCTTTCTTTTTTAAATCACTTTCTTGTAATTGGGTTTTAGAAGTACTTAATGCATTAACCATAAAGATGCTAAAAGCCAACTCTAGTCAAAAAACACATGGATGCTTAAGACTGCAAGCTCGCCTCATGTGGGATCACTTCTCTTCCTGGCCGAGTGTGTAGCTGCAATACCACAACAACAACAGGTGAAAAGCCTGTGACCCTTTAGTGTAGGAGAAGCAACACTTGGACTCGGCTAAGGGCAGTGTTCCCATGTTGATGTCTTTAAGTGTCGTTTCACCCACTTATGAGATACATCAATTTATTGTAGTTCTTGCATGGATACAGTACTTGAAATGGAAACAGAGTAGTGGAGATGTTCACTATTTCATAGGACCTGTCTGTTCTTGAGACGTTCAGACCCACTTCCATTATAAGTATTTCAGTCCTGATGAGAAGTGATGACACTCTTGCTTTGAAATTAAGAAAGTGCAAGCTCTCGGTACCCAAGGACAAAAAAGCACTCTACGTTTACCGTGAAAGGTAGGATGACAATATAAACCATAACTGAAAACAAAGCACAGCCTGTGTTATCTTAATGCACAGAGCTTGCTTTGTGTCATTTGACAAGGAGAGGCCAATTTCAACAAGCATTGGCATAGCCAATAGGTCTCGCCTTTGGGACCTTATAAGTGTTTAGCCAGAGCTATTGGCCATGGCAATGTCTTTTAGCTATGTTGTAGAGCAGCGTGGCTTCTGTGCAGCATGTTGCAAAGTTATAATAAAAAAGTGTTATAAGCATTTTTAAAGTAAAGGAAGCACATATACGCCAATGTAAAAACAATGTTTTTAACAAACACCATGAACGCGGCAAGGTTGTTGGGACTGGGGATGAAGCAAGCACTGGTGCCTGTGACAAAGTATGCCCAGAAATAACCCCAAGAGTAAACACAATCCCAGAAAAAAGCGATGAAAAACATCAGGAGAGGGATACAAAAAAGGGGGAGGAAGGCTGCCCTAGGTCAATATGGAAGCCGGCTAGGCAGGGAGAGTGCAGAGAAATTATCCCTGAAGGGTATTAATATTTGAATCACCTGGGCTGACAGAAGCCACGCGAAATGCTAATTTTCCAGATGACGGATGACAGGACAGATTAATGGCAGATGACAGGACAGATTAATGGCAGATGACAGGACAGATTAATGGCAGCAGATGCAGAGGTTTTGGTGCTTTAATTAATGACAAACCAAGGAATGTCAGTAAACTAAACAATGACAAATTGCCACACAAAATGCAAATTTGTGCAACAAAATTTCCATTATTCTGCCTCAAAATCTTCAAGTTGGTGCCTCATTATCCTGGGGGGCTGACTAGATCACATTCTTGGATCCTGGAATCATCAAAATGCAAGAAAAGTATTTAGACTCCTTGCCAATGGACATACGTAAGTGCTTGCACTCATAGCAGAGGTTTCCTTGGGCATGAAAATTATGACTGTCCTCGGGAATCCCCAAATCCTCGTATTTCTTGCAATTACAATATAATATAGATAGATGGAACATGCTGATTGGTCCGCTGCAACGATTTAGCAGCACATCTGTGAAACCTGATGTTTCTTGTTTCTATCGCAGCATGATCAGCTTATCTTTTCATCCTTCTTTGAAGTGGATGAAATTCAATTGTAATACGATACAAGGAAATTGAGCAGAGTGCGGTATCATTTGTTCAGGGCATGTGCCATTGAGCTGCGCCTGGATCGCAGCAGTTGCTATGCCAGGAAATGTCTTGTTACTTACCGGTAATCTTCATTACCCCGATTAGGGTCCTCCCCGTCCCAGTCCTTACTACGTGAGGCAGTCCTGCCTCCACCCAGCCAATCACAACGCCAGTATTTTAATATTACATAAGCCCCGCCCACCTACCGCCATGCCTGTTATCAACAAGACTCCGACACAAACACAGCGGGAGGGAGGGAGGGAAGAGGACTGGGACGGGGAGGACCCTAATCGGGGTAATGAAGATTACCGGTAAGTAACAAGACATTACCCCCTCATGGGTCCTCCCCCGTCCCAGTCCTTACTACGTGAGGAACTCACAAGCAGAGAACCAACAAAAAACGCAGGACACCAGGGATCCATGCAAAGTACAAAACTTTAATCAAGAAATGATTAACGAACAGCAGCGTTCAAGACGCCAACAGAAAAACTGTCAGCAGAGGCATGTAAAACATCAAGCCGATAATGCCGCACAAAAGTGTGATGGGACTGCCAGGTGGCTGCCCTACAAATCTCCTGGATAGAGACCCCCGCCGCCTCAGCCCAGGAAGCAGACACAGAACGCGTCGAACGGCCCTGCACCTGAGACGGAGGAGGCAGATCCAAAGACCTATAAGATTGGCAGACCGCCAAACGCACCCACCGACTGATCGTGGAAGTGGAAACCTTCTTCCCCTTAGCCACACCCCCACAGGAGACAAACAGGGAAGGAGAAACCCGAAACCCCAGGGAACGTTGGAGGTAAATCTGGAGAGCCCTGCGAACATCCAAGGAAGGGGGAACAAGGGAATCCCCCACAGTAGGCAAATCAGGAAGAATCACCTCCTGTTGCAAATGAAATTTGGAAGAAACCTTATGCAGGAAAGCCGGATCAAGCCGCAAAACGACCCGATCCTGCAGGAACTGCAAATAAGGAAACGAAGTGAGCAAGGCACCCAACTCACCCAACCTGCGAGCGGAGGTTATGGCCAGCAAAAAGCCACCTTAGCGGACAGCCACAACAAATCCGCCTCCAGCAAAGGCTCAAAAGGGGGCAACTGCAGACCCCGCAAAACAGTAGGCAAATCCCAAGAAGGAACGAGCACAGGAGAGACCGGCCGACGAAGCCGAAAACTTCGAAGAAGCCGACTGACCAATGGAGCAAGAACCTCCAATGAGGCCCCAGGACCCCTACAAGCACGGACCGCCGCCCACTGAGCAGACAAAGTGGAAGGGGAAAGGCCCAACAAAAACCATCCCTGAGAAAATCCAACACAGAAGCAGGATCCCCCAGCACAGGATCCACCCCATGGGAAGAACACCAAGAGACAAAAGAACCCCAATGTCGACCATAGCACTTAAGGGTCGAAGGGCGCCGCGATAACTGAATGTCACGAGCCACCACAGAGGAACAGCCCAAAGACTCCAACGTCAACCGCTCAAGAGCCAAGCCGTCAGCTGCAAACGACGAAGACAAGACAGAGACAGGAGCGGAAACTGAAGAGGAGCCGGGCACAAAGGAAGCCGGACAAACCGACCCTCCGCCAGCCGCCACAGGAGAGGAAACCAAATGCGGCGAGGCCAGAAAGGAGCAATCAACAGGACCGAAACCCTCTCCCCCGAATCTTCTGCAGCACCCTCGGGAGGAGGGGAATAGGAGGGAACGCATACAGAAGGCCCGAAGGCCAGGGAATTGATAGAGCATCCACCGCCCAAGCCTGAGGACACAGCACCTCCGAACAAAACCGGGGTAGAAGAGCGTTGTGAGGAGAGGCAAAGAGATCGATCCAGGGAGTCCCGAACCGAAGACAAAGGGACTGAAACAGAGGAAGAGAGAGATGGTACAGAACAGAGGATGGAAGGTTGCGGCTCAAAGCGTCCGCATGAAAATTCAACTGTCCCAGAATGTACACCGCCCTCAAGGCCAACAGATGAGATTCCGCCCAAGCACAAATCAAGGAGGCCAACAGGTTCAGAGACGCGCACCTCGTCCCCCTGACGGTTCAAGTAACAACGAGCCACCTGATTGTCGGTACGAACCAACAGATTCGACCCGTGGAGATGAACCTGAAAGAACTGCACAGCCTCCCAGACGGCCGCCAACTCCCGCCAGTTCGAGGAACGGGCGCTGTCCCCCGAGACCACCGACCCTTCGCTTCCAAGGACCCCAAGGTGGCCCCCCAACCCCAAAGACTGGCATCCGTAGTCAACAGAAGGGGAGGGGGAAGACAAAACCGCACCCCCTTCTCCAGATTGGGAGTGCAAAGCCACCAGTCCAAGTCCAGAACCAGAGCAGGAGAAAGAGGAACCAGAGTCTCGTAATCCGCCCGGGAGGGGTCCCACCGAGCCAACAGATGAGTTACCAAGGGCTTGAGATGGAGGCGAGCCCAAGGAACCACAGCAGTGGTTGCAGCCATCAATCCCTGGACCCGCAACCAAACACGAGCCGGGGCAGAGGGACGGCTTAAGAGATCCCGCAACAGAGTCTGTAAGGAAAGGATCCGAACAGGAGGGAGAAACACCGCCCCCAGAGACGTGTCGAACAGACCCCCGATGAACTGCAGCCTCTGAACAGGATCCAGATGAGACTTGGCCAGATTCACCTTGAAACCCAGCTCCTGGAACAGGGTCAGCGTAGCCTCCACCGCCAGAAGAGCCTTAGGAAAGGAGGAAGCAGAGACCAAACAATCATCAATATAGGGAAACACAGAGAAACCCCGACGTTGCAAAACCCCCACAGCAGGAGCCAATACCTTGGTAAAAGTCCTGGGAGCAGTGGAGAGGCCGAACGGCAGAACCTGAAACTGGAAATGCCTCCCTTGAACAGCAAACCTCAGGAACCGCTGACTGGCAGGATGGACCGGAACGTGAAAATAAGCATCCTCCAAGTCCAGAGACGCCAAAAAATCGCCCTCCTGGATGAGGGGAATGACGGACTGCAACGTGACCATCCGAAAATGATCCAACCGCACCAATTCGTTCAGGGAACGGAGATTCAATATGGGGCGGAAGGAACCATCGGGCTTTGGAACCAGAAACAGATGGGAATAGAACCCCAGGCCCACTTCTTCCACTGGAACCGGCACCACAGCCCCTTTCCGTAACAACATGGCGACGCCGGACAACATGGCAGAGCGCCGCACGGGGTCTCTTGACAACGGGGTAACCAGGAAACAATCCAGAGGGGGAGGGCCCCGGAAGGGAATCTGGTAACCCCACTCGATGACAGACAAGACCCACTGGTCGGAAATCAGAGCTGACCAACGGTCCAGAAACAAACGGAGACGAGCCCCCACAACGGCATAGTCACTTCTGTCCTGCACCAGAGGGAGGCTGTTGTTGCTGCTGCTGCTGCTGTTGTTGCTGAGGCCGGGATTTATAATGGTACGCGGCCCCCCGACCACGGGCCCGACCACGAAAGGGCTGAGAAGACAAAACCCCTTGAAACCCCTGCTTCTGAAAGAAAGACCTTTTCTTAGGAGCAGGCTGAAAAGGCTTCAACAACTTCTTTTCCTCCGCTGAGCGCTGCACCATCGTATTCAAAGCATCCCCAAAAAGACGGGGACCCTCAAAAGGCAGTTTATGGACTAAGGCCTTCTGTGCAGCCTCAAGACGCCAAGGTTTTGTCCACAGAGACCTCCTTCCAGCCACCGCTGCCCCAGCAGCCGAGGAAAAAGCCCACAAAGAATCAAAAGTGACATCCGAGAGGAATTGTGCCAACACCTCCATTTGAGCCAACACAGGAGTAGGGTCCCCCTGATCCTGAAGACAGTCAAACAGTTTCTCGAAATCCTTAAGCAGGACCTGCGAAGCATAGGCCGCATAAGTGCTAGCACGTATCCCAAAGTGAGAAGCGGCGTAAGAACGCTTGAGAGCAGACTCCACCTTACGCTCCACCGGGTCTGAAAGGGAAGCCTCCTCCGAGGACAAAGAGGAAGAAGAGGCGGAAGCCATAGAGGACAAAAGAGAATTAACTTTTGGAATCGCAGGAAACTGGGAATCAAAGTCCGCCAAGCGATACCGCTTCCCCAGGAATCGCGGAATACCCTGCTTATCCACCTCAAGCCACTCCTTTGCGAGGATATCCTTCAGGACATCATGGAAGGGGAGGTCATCCACCACAGAGGAACTATATTGAGCGTAAAATCCCTCCTCAGCCAGGGATTTAGGGTCAAACCCAAGCACCTCTCGAATATGGACCAGCATGTCAGAAAAAACCTTGCCCCGGACGTACTTTCCCTTAGGGAAATGTCCATGTCGTCCTCATCATCCTTAGCCCGCTTAGCTGCAGGCTCCAGCAGCGCAGACTGGACCGCAGAATCAATCAAGTCCTGTAAATCCGCCCTAGAAATCTGCAAGACGTCATCCTCCTGCAGATCCTGAACATTAAGCTGCTTCGAAATCGCCTTAGCAGGCACAGGTGAAGAAGCCCCTTCACTCATGGCGAGAGATCCAGTGTCAAACCAACAGGAACTCACCACACAATCAAAGGAAGTGCCCAGCAACCTCCAATAAATACTGCCCCCAATCACCCAATCACGCAAAAGGTGAGTGAAATAAAAAAGGGCAGCCCTGTAGTCTCCACCCACAGCCATAGATCAAAGGACAATGGCCGCGGGGGCCGGACGCTGCACGAGAGCCCCAGCGCCGGAACGACCCGGGGCCAGGAAACCACAAAACTCCCCGCCCCAGCCCAGCACATGAACGGGGAGCGTCCCTGACCCCAGAACAGGAGCGTGGTCGACCGGAATACCGGAGCGGCCGCGCCGACAACAAGAAAAACAATGCAGAACACAAAACTGCAACTTCAAACACTCGCGGCACCGTCCTGAAGAAAATCCAGACCAGGAAACAGGAACCGGGAGCACTAGCGTTCCGACCGTCCGTCGGAGCAGAAAAAAAACAGGCATGGCGGTAGGTGGGCGGGGCTTATGTAATATTAAAATACTGGCGTTGTGATTGGCTGGGTGGAGTCAGGACTGCCTCACGTAGTAAGGACTGGGACGGGGAGGACCCATGAGGGGGTTTGAAGTGGATGAAATTCAATTGTAATACGATACAAGGAAATTGAGCAGAGTGCGGTATCATTTGTTCAGGGCATGTGCCATTGAGCTGCGCCTGGATCGCAGCAGTTGCTATGCCAGGAAATGAGGGTGACACCAGGATATGATGGCGCACCTCTGCACTCCATCCACCCCAGTCAACGGGGGTCAGCGAGCCACAACTTACAAGGGCGAGTTAATAGCTGCGGGATAGAACCTGTGATATGTGTTACAGGCCATTTCGTGCTCCCTGAGCATTAATTCACCCAGCTTTCACAAGCAGCTTCTGCTTTCCATGCGCCACCCGAATTGGGGTGTGTGAAAGAGGGATGCTGGCGGGCAAGACGCCTACTAAGCAATTGAATATGGGAATGCATTCTTTTATTGTGGCACTCCCAGAACTGCTTTCACTTACCCGATGTAGTGACAACTTGTTGCAGCAGTATGCCTCGCTGAGCTGCCTATCTTTGAGCCGGGGCATTCTGCAACCATAATTTACCCTCTCTTCACCACCGCTACTTCTTTTCACCCTGGCTCTCTGCTGCTGCAACACGTGAGAGTCTCAACACTGGAACTAAGTGTTACATTGCAAGAACTCCGACTGGAAGCAATCGCCCTCGCGCAACAGACGGTTAAAACACATCACAGCCATAATGGGAACTACCGTGCGCATGCACAACAGCGGCTTTGCAGATTACTGCCTCTAACGGCGCAAAGTATGCTAGAGTTGTCTGTTTTTATATGTGCAAAACCAGATCCAGCACAACAATTTTGCGATCAGAAAGATCAATATAGAAAAAGGCTGCGCTGGTCTACATTTTGGGGAGATAAACACTGTTGCAAATGAATGAAGAGCCCACGCCCAGCAGCACACTATGGCTACTGAGTGTCTGTGCCCCCTCGAGTCCAGCTTCACATCTAGGAGCTGTACATATGTTAATGCGATACGGGCGAAGGGGCAGCAGATGTAGAACCAGTTGTGCCTGGCGTGGTCTCTCCCAGTGCCTCCCGTATCCCCCAACAGGGACAAAATCGGATCCCAAACACCTACCAAAACACAGTCGTGAGGCACCCTCTTTTGTTCACCTCACAGCACCGTGAGGAAGAGCTGGGTCTGTACACCTCGACACTCATGCTGCGGCTGGGCGTGTTCTCGGAGTCCGGAGGGAGAGAGAATGAAACTTAACCGACCCCCGCTCACCCTCCCGGCAAGATTGAAAGGAAACCCCTGAAAGCTACATGAGGGGTCAACGGCGGAGGAAGAGACGGGAGGCAGGCTTAGAGATCGCTGACAGCAGAGTGCGGCCCGCGTAGGAAGTGGCAGTGCCAAGGCATGGTGGGGATGATTTACATGGCCGTCCGAGCGACTGAAAACAGCAACGCTCATGTTGTATGAGAAGCCTGTCCTAAACAAGCCGGGTGGGGGCATGGCAAATTAAGCAG
The DNA here is from genome assembly GCA_963921515.1 of Calotriton arnoldi. NCBI lineage: Eukaryota > Metazoa > Chordata > Amphibia > Caudata > Salamandridae > Calotriton > Calotriton arnoldi. Next base: position 2,198,808 of record CAWUFW010000216.1, on the reverse strand, counting down.
CCATGCGCCTTTCTTTTCTCCAAAAAGAAATAGAAACACAAGAGAGAGTGGCTGCCGTGAGAAAAATCAAGCACATGAAGCGGCCTCGAACCCTTCATGAAGCCGCCACACAATGTAAACAAAACACGAACACTTAACACGAGCGGAGGCAGGCCAACAACAAGCACGGAATCGAAACGGAGGAGCGGGGGCGAGCGAGCGCGGCAGCCTGCTAAGCTGACCAGACGCTCGTGCGTCATGGCCTTTTCCCCGCACGGCCGGCATATGTTTCCAATTATCACGCACGCGTCTGGGCACGATAATGGGAAACAGATGTCGGCCCTGCGCGCGTAACCGCCCGAAAAAGGCCACGACGCACGAGCGTGTGGTCAGCTTTCGAATCCCCCTTACATAAAGTCTTCGCCTAGAAGCGCTTGCGCGCTACTCGAGGCTCGACCTAAAAAGGCCCGTCTGTGCATGTCCCTCCCGGGCTCCCAAAGAGGAAACATTCTCTAGCCAGGCAAGCCCCAAGCTGACTTATACTCCAACTGGTCTGGTACTCTGCACACGTTATGTTATGTATTGGTTTTTGTTAAGCGCATATATCACCCGGAGGTCTCAGAGCGCTAGCCTGACTCAGAAAACTGGGAAGGGAAAAAAGAGGGGACAAACTGAAGAGAAGACGGTCTCAAAACAGCCTGGTTTTAAGAGATTTACGGAACTTCTTGTAGTCAATCTCTGTGCGGAGATGAAGGGGGAGTGTGTTCCACAAAGTGGGGGCAAGACAGGAGAAAGATCTTCCGCCGTTCCTAGCGGTGCGGATTTTCGGAATGATTAGAAGATATTTATTGGTGGATCGAAGAGTTCTGGCGGGCTGATACCTTTTCAGTTTGTTAGCCAGATAAGGGGGGCCGTGTCCGCTAAGGGTTTTGTGTACTAGACAGTTAATCTTGAATGTGATACGTTTTCTGATTGGGAGCCAATAAAAGGCTTTCAGACTTGGTGCCGAGGGGGAACGGGGTGGAAGATTTAGTACTAATTTGGCCGCCGTGTTTTGAAGGGCCTGAAGTTTTGTTAGGTGCTTTTCCTTTATGGAGGCCAAAAGGGCATTGCCATAATCCAAACGGCTGATGATTAATCCTTGCACCAGTGGCTTGCGAGATGACAATGGGACCCATTTAAAGATCTTACGGAGGCTGCAAATTAGTCCATAACAGATGCGAGCAACATGATTGACATGGTTTGACATAGAAAGTTGATTGTCAATCAGCACTCCTAGGTTGCGGACTGCTGCCTTAGGTGAAGGACATATGCCTAGATTTGGGGGCCACCAGTCACTTGACCACAACGTTTGTGCATTGCCGAAGAGAATGATTTCGGTTTTACTGGCGTTGAGTTGAAGATGATTGTTTAACATCCAGCGGTGTATGTCAGACATACACTGCCTGAATCGGTGTTTGGTGTCGGTTGGGTCTGGTCCGAGAGTGATTAACAGCTGAGTGTCGTCAGCATACGACACTGTGTCGAAGCCATGGGTTTTAATTACGTTGGCTAGAGGTGATACGTACAGGTTGAAGAGTGTAGGGCTCAAAATGGATCCCTGGGGGACACCGTTGTCTATGAGTTGGCTGCTGGAGGTGAATGTGCCCATTTGAACTTTGGAAGTACGATCGGTCAGGCAGCTCCTGAGCCAGTTCAGTACGGTGCCCCCCGACACCCAACTCCCTCAGGCGATTCAAAAGAGTGCTGTGGGAGATGGTGTCGAAGTCAGCCGACAGGTCGAGAAGGACCAGGATGGCAGATTGTCTGGCATCAAGGGAGAGTCTATTATTGTCTACTATTTCCAATAAGGCCGTTTCGGTGCTATGAGAAGCTCGAAACCCAGATTGAGAGGGATCCAACAAGTTATTACTCTCTAGATGATTGGTGAGTTGTTTGTTGACCAGTGACTCTAAAACCTTCCCGAAGAGATGAAGAAGGGAGATTGGCCGGCAATTGTTAGGCTGCTTAGGGTCTAGGGTGGGCTTCTTTAGTATAGGTCTAACTTTAGCCTCTTTCCATCTTGTTGGAACGATAGAGTGGAATAGTGAAAGATTGAGGAGTTTAGTTAGGCCGGGAAGGAGGGCTGGTCCAATTTTGGACAGAACATGAGAGGAGACAGAGTCAGTGGGGGAGCCAGATTTCACCCTCCTGAGCGCGGTCGAGACATCTTCGTGGGTGAATTCGTTAAGAGGAGTAGAAAACGGGAGGTGATTGCTGGCAAAACCCTGATATGGTGGTTCACTGGCTGTGTGGGGGAAGAGGCTGTGGATGTTGTTAATTTTATCCACAAAGAAAGATGATAGTGTGTCCACCCACTCTTGCGATGAAGTCTGTGTTGGCTGACAAGAGGAGGGGTTGGTAAATTCTTTGAGTATTTTGTACAATTCTTTGTGGGAGTTAGAAGCTTCATTTATCCTGGCCCCTAAGTATGTTTTTTTGGCCGTTGCAATGTGGTCAAGATAGCGCCTATGTGTGGATTTGTAGTGCTGTCTATCTACGGCACTTTTTGAGTGCGTCCACTTGCGTTCAGCCTTCCTAGCGGCTAATTTGTCTGCTTTTAAGTCTATGGTGAACCAGGGTGATAATTTATGGGGGCGTTTGTCTTTTCCTGGGGGCAATTCTGTCTAAAGTCTGATTGATTGCTACCTCGAAGGACTCAACTGCCGCATTGGGATTGTCCAGTTCAGATAAGGGAGGGGTGGTAAAATGTAGGGAGAAAGAAGCTAAGTTAACTTTGTCCCTTGACCTACTAAGCGTTGGTTCTTTCCGGGAGTTATTCAGGATCGGGGTTACCTGTATGTGAGATTTTAGTATATGGTGGTCAGACCAGAGGACAGGAGTCGGGGACTCGACCTTGATGTGGGGCGAGTTGATGAATAAGAGGTCTAGAGTGTGGCCAGCTGCGTGAGTGGGGCCAACTACCAGCTGATTGAGTTTCTAGACAGACGTGAACGTCTGACTAGAAAAGGGCAGTCAACCACTACCCTGGCAAATTTAGAATAGGCTCTGATCACCGAGAGGGTCACTCTCCACTCTCTTTAAGTACCTAAAAGCCCACAACAAAATTTTGATCCCAGAAAATTTCACTGTGTGTTCTGTACATATGCAGGGCTGCCACGGTTTCAATGGAACCTGTGCAAAAGCCGTTGGACAAGAAATGGAGCCTCATTTTCATTATTTAAGTTGTTTATCGTCACATCACCCAGTTAACTTAATTGTGATCCTGAACATGCAGACTTTGGTGGCTGGGGAACCTGAAAGGGCAACATTCTGGGACATCGAAAGGCCACATACAGATTTCTGTGTAGGCACCTTTCATTGTCCAGTTGGATCAGGCTACCCAGAAAGCTTCCATTAATCATTTCTGTAGAGGAGGCTCTTTGTGCAGGCACTTTTGACAGTGAGCATCTACGAACATCACCCTCCCTGGCAGAATTCAGAAGAGAACTCGAGACCTGGCTCTTCGACTGAGACCAGCGATACCTCCCCGCCCGGATACCCTCAGGGGTGAGGAGGAGCGCTCTATAAAACTGATTGATTGAGTGGTCCAGCGCAGTGTGAGAAGTATTTTTCATAGTACCTTGAGATCCACATGGTCACTACTTTGCCTGAACAGTCATAAAATGCCATTGCCTATTATGGACTGGTTTTGCCAACCATATGCATCAGACTGCAGAAGTTATTTTTGATGTTTCACTAACAAATGTTTTTTAAGACCAGTGGATCGCGCTTCTTCCGTTCTCTATACTTTGACCTGTCCGGTTCAGGCGACCCTGCCAGGAGACTAAGCTTCTGCCGGCATAGCTCTATAGATCACTGAGACATACAAGCCCCTAATCAAAATCTTTTGTTTTCCAGAGCTGACTGTAAATTTTGGCTTGGAAATATTTTAAAAATTTTCTTCAGTAAACATGCAGTCATTTTCATCTTGTGAGTGTGCAGCTCAGCTCAAGAGGCAGCATCCAGAATAAAGAGGTGAAGCAACAGATTTGGTTCAGTAGCATCGAATCCGATGAGTCCATATAGCGCAAAAAATAGTGTGTGAGACATCAAGAGAGCATAAGGTAATCTTTTCTTCTGCAGGGAATGCTCCGTCTTTAAGCTGGTGCAAATCATTTGACTCTTTCCTTCAATTCCCTCGAATTGCAATGACTGTATGGGATCTTTGGCCATCTTAGGTGAAAGTGCCTGGTTACCAAGCAGGCAGCATCTTATTTGACATGTTATTTGTCAGAAAAAAATAGATTTATCTACTGTTGTGACTTGGTGAGGACTAGCTGAATGTCAGATATGTCACTGTGTGAGAACATAGAAATGTCATAGGATGTACTTTATTTTCCGCATTGCTGTACTCTGCCTTATGACAGTCTTCAGTCTTTAACAGAAGTGACGTTTTGATAAACAATAAAACCGAATACCTCACTTGGTGATTTTCTAAGACCCTCTATCACCAGGATTGTCCAATTTTGAGTGCTGCAGGCCCCTTGTCTCAAAGAGTAAGCTCCTGAAACTGCATCTGTTAAACATCCTTGCCTGGGGTAGGACAGAAAATAGAACCTCTGACTGACCACTTTTCTTATACCGAAATGTTCCACTAGAACCCCTGATTGTCTTCAGACAGGAAGAGCAATGTGTTGACAGTCAGTGTATGAGTTGTGGATGTACGGTTTTACAGTGCATGCCATTACCATGCATGCCTTTACCAACCATGCAATACAATGCATTGACCTTTACAACACGTTACATTTCATTGTGGGTCTTTACCACTCATATCTATCTATCTGTCTCTGTCTCAAACCCTCTTTTATTGTGTGTACACATGTAATTTTGTTTTGGGGGGTACCACCCCAAACCCCACCTTTTTTCCTACTCCTATTTCCCCTTTACTTCTTCCCATCTTGTACCATACAAATATCCTTACAACCCTATATTTCTACCCACCTCTAAACCCTAAAATCACCCTTACCCCCATTTACCTCTACACTCCCATAAACCCAAAAATCGCTTTTACCTCTACCCATCCCTAAACACTAAATTCACACTTGTCTCCCATTAACTCTACCCACCCAAACCTTTTTTAAATAACATAAATTGTTATTTAAAATATATGCCTAGCTGCATGGTACGGTACCATGTTGTAAAGCATACGTGATAAAGGGAAAAGCCTATACTATGCACTTACCTGCGTGGTAAAGGCCATGTGTGGTAATGGCTGCACTGTAAAGGCTGCACACCATGGATTGTATATAAAGGAAGCAGTATTGGACTTCCTGGGCTGCCTTCTGAAGCTGTTAGCCCTTCTAGGGAGACACGATTGGTCCCTGCTGCAGTTGGTGGAGCACATGGCTGAATGTGACAATGAGAGCTGTCAAAGATGCAGCATGCTTCTCGGCCCATAGGTATTATCACCAACCTCATCTTACTACTATGATGTCCCAAATAACACTTTTTAGACTCTTCCCTCTTCTATCCCTCCATTATCCTATTCAATCCAACTAACCGACTCACCTGTCCCCCTCACACTTTAACTCATATTTCCCTATACTAATCCACCACTAATCCTTTTGGGTTCTGGAGAAGCATGCTACTCACCAAAAAGCTCTTCGGCGCCTCGCCAGGGGTAGTAAGCGGTATATAAATACAATTACCCAATTACAATTATAATATGTCATTGCAAAGACCCTCAACGCCTTCATCTTATGTGCGTGAAGCTCAATGGAGAGCTGCAGTTATTTGACTTGCCTTACTCAGACTCCTGCTTCTATGGCTCACATGCTGATGATAAAGTGGCTTAAATAGAGTCTTAACTTCTCAGTTAGGTGGAACTAGAAGAGAAAAAGAGCACATTTCCTTGTCACCTCCTTAGAGCTTTGATCAACAGATTTCTGGGACCACAGCAGCAGTTTCAGATCCAGTATCAACCGAGAGAAAGAGGGTGTGCTCAGGTTTGAGTGACTGCCAGGAAGTGCACCACCACTCGAAACCGACAATGCCCACTTTCTTCTCTCTGAATCATGTTCAGTAGTGACAAGAAGTCACAAGATATATGGTTTCTTGCTGATGTGCATAATGGGTAGGTTCTTATATTCACAGGCTCTCCACCAAATATCCCTCCTAAAACATCTTACAAACCTCTTCACTTGGACTGGCTAGTCTGGTAGGAGCAATTCCTCAAGGATGGAAGGTCCATTGAGAAAGTTTTGAAACACATTGGATATACTCCTGCTACTTCTTGGTAGCATAGGAAGGACCTCAGGAAGAGAACAAACCCATTTTGGATACAGCATGAAGTAAGTGGATCAAAATGGCAACAAGTCAGGATCCTTGTGGTACATCACATTTCAGACAACTAGAAAGAGTCTAGGTGTACTTCACAGGCCTTCCAGACATTTACTTCCATATCCCTTTTGCCGGTAAGCATAAAAACATATAGGTTTTTTAATTGTAAGCTTCCAGAATAACCAGTGCAAGAGCCTGCTTTTTTTTCTCCTCAAGATACATTGGTAATCTTTCACCTGTGCATTTGAAGAAGACATAAGGTGGTCCCCTTTGCAAGATGGATATTTGAGGCTACTCCCATTTGGAGGCCTGACTCCTCGAATCCAACACGTGCAAGAAGGCCTTGCAAGATTATCAGACCGTGCAAGTCCTCTGGCTTTAGTCCAATTTTACCAAGGTAACAAATGCTTCAGTCCAGATATTAGAGTGGAAAATAGGCTGTCTACAGTGCTACAGAAGTGTATAAAGATTTGGGCAACTCCTCAACTTCAGTCGGCTCCTTCATTCTTGTTGCTACGTTTAAGAAACTACAGCAGTGTCAAGAGGGCTTATGGATCCATAAGTCAGTCAGAATACAAACTGATTTGATTTGTTGGGATTTCTTGATTTCTCTCTCTTCCCTTTAGGGATGAACATGATATTCTACTTGAGTGCACCCAACTAAGAGCTGATGCGGGAGGAACGAGTTACTTGAACTTCTCCTTTCTCGTGTAATACTCTAGGTAGGAGCTTTAATTTATGACTGCACTGTGATGTGCGTCAGTTCTGTAGTAGACTTGAAGTTTAGAAAAACCCCCTGGTGCCAAAGCATCAGCAAAAAGAGCACATTGATTTAGGTGTAATGTGTTTCCTGCTCTTCGAAGGGGAATTTGCGTTGGCACTGGCATTGACGGACAAAGTAATTACTATTTGTGTCAACTTCCTTGTGGTTGCTCTGATGACCATGTTCAGAGAGTCTGGTATTCCAATGTGATGTAATTCCTCGCATAATAAATGCTCTGTCATTGTGACTTGAGAAGTATAATAGTTTTTACAGCCATGTGTCTTGCTAGCGTATCCCGTTCTTTGGTGGCAGACAGAAACTGGTTCTATGATGGCTGTGAGTTGATATTTGTTTTACTGCTCGTTTGTTCGTTGGGTGGCTGCTGTACATTTGAGATACATATCTGTTAAGAGGATCGGATTCCTATTTTTTCCCCAAAAAGTATGAGTAGGTATCCAGCACACTAGTATGTTTCGACGAGCTTTCCCCCCCCCCCGTCTCCGTTGTCTTGGATACCAGCATGCAGCACTCTGAGACAGCCATGTGGTTTGAGGGGCCATGTATATGACGCTTAATACATTCTGTTACATTGGAGACCATAAACTTCTCTCATTTGCCAAAGTCAGGGCTTCCACTTTACCATTTATTTTTCTGTCAACGCTAGACAGCACAATATAAAAAAAATTATGTCCACTTGAGATTTCAGTAGGACAGCCAGTTTTTAGGTCTCGCGCCTAGCGGTGCAGCAGTGCTCGCGCAGCGCGAGACATTTAGTAGGTAAAACGGGGAATCGAAGCTGACCTAGGAATCGCACACGCCCGTGCGTGTGCGATTCCTTTGTGCTACGCGATTGGCCTTTGCATGCGTCTTTTATAAAAGACTGCACGCAATTGGCCAAAGGCGGGCGCATTGCTCCGCCCATGGCCTATTGGTGTCTATTACGCGCTTGGTGCGCGTAATAGACACCAATAGGCCATGGGAGGAGCAGCAGCGCGCGATCGCCTCGCTGCCGCGCTCCCTCCCCCGCTCCTGTGCACGCTCGCACGCTCACGGCGTGTCTTTCACTTTGCGCCCGGCGAATGCTTTTTTTATTTAATTGCATTTTACTCGCGCCTCCAAGACCAGCTCCGCCGGCCCGACCAAGCCCCCCGCCAAGAGGAAACATGGGCACTGTAAGTGAGCGCCCAGAAAGCGGCGTCGCGCCGGCCGCGGGGAGGGCAGCACCAGCGGGGGCGACCAGCACGAAACGAGCAGCAGCGGCGGCAGCAGAGCTGGACCAGCCCCCTAGTAAGCCCGCTGGCCCCCGCTACCTACCTGCACCTGGGCCGCTCCCTGGGAGGCGGACACCCTGCGCCTCTTTTGTGTAAAAGGTAAAAAAGCTCTTTTGGTTCTACTTTTTATATTCCAATCCATCTCAGATTGTTAAAGGAAGGGACACTAAATGCATGCTGCCTCGCGCCTACAAAATGATGCAGTGGCCACTTCATAGTGCTTTTTCTTCTTTTTTCTTTTTTTCTTTTACTTTTAGCCATGCTGCACACCAGCCACTGTGCTGTACATCACGGTTAAAACAATTGACAGATCAAATTGGTCTCATAGGCGAGACTTATTGGCTTTGCAAATGACTGTTAAATATACCAACTAAGCTTACCTCCCCTTTCTTTTAAAATGCTGTCACTTTGAGAAATGTACACGTCCTATTACCTTCGAGTATGTGACAAAGATACGTAGGCGCGTTTTGGTATAGCTTACACAGTTAGGAGCCTGATCAGGTTTTGGCACCTGAGCTTAATGGAAGCTCTATTAAGAATTTGGTGATTCTGGCTCACACGAGGCCTAGTGAGCCTGTGTCTTAAAGAACAGTCTACTGCCCCTGAGATGAGATTTCAGTGACAAGCCCCACTAATCTAGGCACTGTTCCTTCTTTCACCCTCTGAGACTTATAGGGCGAAAATCCTCCAGTCAGAGGTCAGCACTTCTGTCCCAAGGTGGTCCCTGGGCACGGTGAGCCCCAGGTCCCAGCCTCGGGACTGGCAGATCTGCCCTTCTTAACAGACAAGTGTGATGTGTGCTTTCATTTCACCTTCGGACACTTGCTAAAACCTGATTGTGAAGGACCTTCCTTGAAGGCAGCAATGAGACACCATGTTTCTTCATATTAGTTTCTGGAATGTAAATCAGTCTCCAGAGTCCATTTTTACACAATCCCTGATGGTTTGTCTTGATGCTCCACTGCTTCAGTCCTGTGTCCTTTCTACTGGAAACTGCTGCACTACAAATCATTAAACAGAATAAAATTAAAATATAACTTGGCTCAGCCTGCCCACTGATCTCCGAAGAGATAGCGGAGATGTGTGGTGGACTTCCTGGTCCCAAATCCACATCTCCAGGTCTTAATCAATCCATGCATCTAGTTTTTTATAGCACTCATTTGCAATGCAATAGGTCTCGCATTTGCGAGAGTTTCAGCTATTGGCATTGTAAAAGACAATGCCTTTTATTTGTTTTAAAAACCACATAAATAAAAGGCATTGTCATTTATAATGCCTATAGCTCAAACTCTCATAAATGCGAGACCTATTGCATTGAAAATGCTTGTTATTGCAGTAAATCAGTGTGATTGGTCATCACTAATTGATCTGTTTCAATGTATGCAGTGGTGAAAGCACACAGATGCCATGTTAGCCCAGATGACGTTTTCCATATTCTGCCTCAGTAGCTGTCCTCTGTGCAGTCCCTGCCCATCTCAAGTCAATGCATGAAAATTCAGTGGGCTAGGGATGGATTTTCCTGTTTAGAGTACAAGTGCTGGCCCTGCTTTAATGTATTTACATGCACTGAAAAGACTGGCGTGAGTCTGATTCTACTAATGACGTGAGAAAAGGCAGCAGGTATTACTTGGCCAGGTGATCACTTAAGGCGTTGATTTTAACCGGTGTATTTGTGGTTGCAAACCGAGAGAAAGTGAGTATTACCATTTCTGCATTCCCATCACTTCAGAAGGAGGGCCACAATTCATCTGAGTCTTGTTTATGAAGAGAATTCACAATAACATTATATGCCTCTAGCATATCAGTTTGTGATTGTGAAATGTTGGAGTAAGGTATGCTATGTTAATTTTGAGAGCAATTTCCCTAGCTTCGAATGAGTAGCAAATTTCATTCAGCAGGCCAAATGCGGGAGTATAAGAGCTTGAACAGCAGTTCTGAAGCCACTTTCTGGAATAAACTGTTCACTTTCTTCAGAATAGATAGGTGGTACTATGCCGTCTTAGCTATTTCGCAATGCGTTCCTTGAGGGCGAGGTTAGTGCCCAAGGTGAATCCAAGTATCTTGCCATTCTGTGAAAGATAGGGAGTTTGGGTCTAAAACCATCAAAGTTAATTTCATTGAGCCAGGTTTGTACTATTTTTTTGCTTGTTGTTCTTAAAATGTAACAGGAATTGTGTTGAGCTTAAGGTATGGATGAGTTGCACTCCATATTTGAGGCTTAGAATGTCTGGAGCAGAGGAGACTTTCAAGTAGTGTATCGTCAGCATATTTGCGACTTGATGCTGTTATATGTTAGTAGAGCCCCCAGGGGCTCCATGTAGAGGTTGAAGATGTTAAGAGACTGAATGGAACCCTGGGGGACTCTGCAGGTGATGGTAATCCTTGGGGACTTTGGGGGCCCATGTGAACAAACTGGTGTTCATAGGAAAGTTAGGAGAACCAGTGAATAACACGAAATAGATAACTATTATAGACCTAAAGCCTGCTGCTGAGGGCTATACCTGTTGTTAAAGGCCCTGAACGCTCGGGCTTATAACGAGGTTGAGGGCTTTTAACAACCAGTATAGCCAAAGGCAGAAGGGCTATAAGTAATAAACAACAAGAGAGTGAGGAAAGGATTAAATGGGGCTACGTCCTCTTCCCCAAGTTAATTAATAATAACCAACTTGGACAAGCCCACAAAGAAATGTGGTCACTTCGGGTGACGCATTAATTTGTATAGGAGTACAGACATCCGATGGAAGTTTAAAAAGACCCCTCACCCACCAAACTAGTTGGTGGCATGCTTCATCATTGGGGTCCCAGCTTGGTTGCCGAATGCAACCCAGCTGTGCTAAGACGCCTGCTTACAGCGGAGCGGGTATTGTGATGTGAGGTGAGTGCTCTATGTGGTGTGACAAAATGTTAAAAATGTCTCTAAGAAATGCCCTTGTGAAAAAGTTTAATAAAAGGGTCTTAGGACATAGTTAAAAACACAGGCGGGATATAGTGAGGATAAGAATTGTACCTCAATATCCCTGGAAGTTTAGGTCAACTAGTTTCAGCCTTCCACGAGATACGTGAGGCTTTCATCAGGACCATTGTGAAGTGGCTAAAAAAGCTGGAGTAGCCACAAAGGTGCAAATATCAGCACACGTGCTAAAGTGTGCTGTGAGTGTGGTGGGTACGTTGTACTAACGGACCTATTAAGGTAGGTATCTGTAAAACAAAAGCATACAACTTCAAAGACATACACATATAAAACAATGATTATCCTTACTTGCATGCTTGGTGGTAAATTGCTGTGCTCAATGGGGCTCCTCGATGAGCTGTAGTACACCGAACTGTAAGTGAACTAAAAACATCATGCATGGTGACAGGTACTGGCATGCATGATAGTTGTATTCTGAGGAACCATGCGTGGCCACAATGCGCCAAGTAGTCATAAGTGTAATGATTTATTTATAAAGAACCATGCGTAGTCACAATGTTGCTTAATTTCAGCCCTTTCATTGAGGTTGGCTAACTAAAGTCAAGAGCCAATGACGCAATATAATGAGCGCGCGCAGTGCTGTGCCCGCAGAAATAACACCCAGATTAATCAATGTAATTGGGTGGGTTGTGAAACAAGTAAATATTTGCGCATATTATCTGCATAAGCGTGTGAAAATGCATAAGCCATAACGATGCGGAAAAAAAGGAAAATGCAAATTAAAAGAGCCTTACTTTAACTCTGTTATCCGGACATACTGATCCTGCCAAGGGGGAACTTCCTATAGTCACACATTCGTCAAGGAAAGATTCCCTCCATTTGAACCTGCATTGCTCTCGGACAGGATCTCGCAGGTAAAATGACCGGCGAGCTGGGAGTATTTGACTTCCTGGTGTGGGTGTGTCGGCGTCAGGCGACGCGTATCACGTAATACCAGAGCTAGTGTGCTAACCTTGTCCAACGTAGCAGCGTGGGAGAGACGCTGGCAGGATTTGACACAAGCCACTTCCTGTGATATGTGGCTGTTGGTGGACGGGGAGAGAGGAAATGACCTTAATCTCTCACAAGTGCATAACTGTCATTGGTGTAAGTGCTTTTGGTCGGGCTTTATGAGGTACATTTGTCAGTGAGGATGATGGTATCTTATTGAAATGCCTTATGCTAGGTGCCCTAAGCGAAGAGTACTATATCCAATGTCTATGTGGATAAAGTGTCATGGTCAATAGCATAATATGGTGTCATGCTCTATTTAAGGAGTTCCATGGGATGTTATCGTTAAGACCCATTACGTGGGTAGATAAGCGGCAGACCCAGCGCTGTTCTTTTTCCAAGAGCTGATTTTGCAAGTTGGTCGTGTTTTTGTCTATTTGCTCAATGACTACCCAGGTTTCCAACTTGCAAAATCAGCTCTTGGAAAAAGAACATCGCTGGGTCTACCGCCTATCTACCCACGTAATGGGTCTCAACGATAACATCCCATGTAACTCCTTACATAGAGCATGACACCATATTATGCTATTGACCATGACACTTTATCCACATAGACATTGGATATAGTACCCTTCGCTTAGGGCACGTAACATAAGGCATTTCAATAAGATACCATCATCCTCACTGACAAATGTACCTCATAAAGCCCGACCAAAAGCATTTACACCAATGACAGTTATGCACTGGTGAGAGATTAAGGTCATTTCCTCTCTCCCCGTCCACCAACAGCCACATATCACAGGAAGTGGCTTGTGTCAAATCCTGCCAGCGTCTCTCCCACGCTGCTACGTTGGACAAGGTTATCGCACTAGCTCTGGTATCACGTGATACGCCGACACGCCCACACCAGGAAGTCAAATACTCCCAGCTCGCCGGTCATTTTACCGGCGAGATCCTGACCGAGAGCAATGCAGGTTCGAATGGAGGGAATCTTTCCTTGACGAATGTGTGACTATAGGAAGTTCCCCGTTGGCAGGATCAGTATGTCCGTATAACATAGAGTTAAAGTAAGGCTCTTTTCATTTGCATTTTCTTTTTTTTTCCGCACCGTTATGGCTTATACATTTTTACACGCTTATGCAGATAATATGCGCTTTGTGCAAATATTTACTTGTTTCACAAACCACCCACTTACATTGATTAATCTGGGTGTTATTTCTGCGGGCACAGCACTGCGCGCGCTCATTATATTGCGTCATTGGCTCTTGACTTTAGTTAGCCAACCTCCATGAAAGGGCTGAAATTGAGCATCATTGTGACCACGCATGGTTCTTTATAAATAATCATTACACTTATGACTACTTGGCGCATTGTGGCCACGCATGGTTCCTCAGAATACAACTATCATGCATGCCAGTACCTGTCACCATGCATGATGTTTTTAGTTCACTTACAGTTCGGTGTACTACAGCTCATCGAGGAGCCCCAGTGAGCACAGCAATTTACCACCAAGCATGCAAGTAAGGATAATCATTGTTTTATATGTGTATGTCTTTGAAGTTGTATGCTTTTGTTTTACAGATACCTACCTTAACGGGTCCGTAAGTACAACGTACCCACCACACTCACAGCACACTTTAGCACGTGTGCTGATATTTGCACCTTTGTGGCTACTCCAGCTTTTTTAGCCACTTCACAATGGTCCTGATGAAAGCCTCACAAATCTCGTAGAAGGCTGAAACTAGTTGACCTAAAATTCCAGGGATATTGAGGTACAATTTTTATCCTCACTATATCCCGTCTGTGTTTTTAACTAGGTCCTAAGACCCTTTTATTAAACGTTTTCACAAGGGCATTTCTTGGAGACATTTTTAACATTTCGTCACACCACATAGAGCACTCGCCTCACATCACAATACCCGCTCTGCTGTAAGCAGGCGTCGTAGCACAGCTGGGTTGCATTCGGCAACCCAGCTGGGACCCCAATGATGAAGCATGCCACCAACTAGGTTGGTGGGTGAGGGGTCTTTTTTAAACATCCATCGGATGTTTGTGCTCCTGTACAAATTAATGCGTCATCCGAAGTGACCACATTTCTTTGTGGGCTTGTCCACGTTGGTTATTATTAATTAACTTGGGGAAGAGGACGTAGCCCCATTTAATCCTTTCCTCACTCTCTTGTTGTTTATTATTGATTAGACAGCGCACAGCTGTGAGAGCCTTTTCTTCGTTTTTGCACACAATAACAGCGCATGCCCTATAGCATTATCCATAATGGCAGAAAATCCTGGACTAACCTTTACCGAGGAGGATGTCAACAACATCCTCTCAGCCGCACTTCTCATGTCAGATTTCAACGTAGCCCAGACAATTGCACAGAGTGCAGATTGGGAAAATCTAATAGAAAAAAAGAAAAATCGCATCAGAACCATTCTCCATGGAGTAATTCTGACGGAATATCTGCGTTCCAACACAGCCCCAAAGGGATTGATAGTCACCAACGATCCACGTATCTTTTTGGATGATGCAGCATTTCGCAAAGATTGGGCTCAAATTGCCTGGCATTGTACTAGACACTGGATTATCTTAATCGTACAGACAGCTAAAAGACTGTCTGATGCCATCCTTATAGATAGCCAATCAACAGAGAGCCATTTCAAAACCACACTGACTTCATTCAAAAAAAGACTCGATGAAGTCAACAAAGAGATGGCTGATTACAAGGAGGATTTGACCCAATCCAAAATCCATAAATTCCAAAAGGATCTTAAAAATTTTTCATATGTAAAAACGTATCCATACGCAGATGCGGACTACAAACCAACTACACGCACAACACAATCTGCATCCTCTGATGATGACTCATCTATAAGCAGCGGGTCAAGCAATGGAAGTTTTCGCAACAAACAAAGAGGCAGAGGTCAAAACACTAACTGGCACCAACCATGGCCACATACACCTCAAGGTGGCCAAATAAACTACCCTGGTCCTTAACCTCCAATGGCCCCACAGATGATGTATTGCTGGAACCCTCCATTTGCCCAGCCACCGATACAATTTATGAACCCTAATCAAAGGTATCCTTTTTTTAGGAACGGGCCGAAGAGGACGAGGAAGGAGACGGTGACAAAATCACGTCCACTGGGAAGAGGACTCGAACCCAGGGGCGAATACCCTCAGCAAATCCAAGGAGCAACAAGCGGGACCCAGTACAAACAGGTTTTAGTCACACACCTTTCACCCCATACCCTGACTGGGGCAGAAGAGTCAGTATTAAACAAGGGACTTGGATTTGCCCCCACTGCAACACTTGACAAATTCAAATTGCACTGTGAACTATCCGAATTCTTCCGCAAACTCAAATTAAAAGCATTTTTTTAAAACCAGCCACCGTGCCAAGAATCGGAGGAACACAAAGGTGATACCAAACTCAAACTAAAATCAACCTTCAACCCCCCACCGCATACAATACCAGTGGAACTCATTGCCTTTGAGCAAGCAATCTACAAGGAAATTGAAAATACCAAGGAGGAACCTAAATTTAAAAACACCAGTGCTAATCAATTTGCAGCCATCAACAGTCTCAAAGCAAATGACCAAATCATCATAAAACCGGCGGACAAGGGCGGAGGGATAGTGTTACAAAACAAAGAAGCTTACCGAGCCGAATGCTTAAGACTCCTGGATGACACCAAAAACTACAGACGGTTAGACCGTGACTCCAGTGATGATCTCAAAACTAAAATACACACACTGGTGGAAGAGGCAGAATCAAATGGAGAGATCAGCAAACATGAAGCACTCTTTTTGACCGCAGGAGGCGAAAAAATCGCATACTTCTACACAATCCCAAAAATTCATAAGAATAAAACACCACCACCTGGCCGCCCCATAGTTTCGGGGATCGGCTCACTACTAGAACGTCTTTCCCGTTTTTGTGACTTTTATCTGCAACCACTAGTACAAGCGACTCCCACTTACCTAAAGGATACAGAAGACCTGCTGGGACATCTCAGTAACCTGAGTTTTAATCCAGCAACTTCTATCCTGGTGAGCCTAGACATAGAAAGCTTGTACACCAGCTTGCCACAAGACGACACGTTACAAGTACTATGTTCTTCGCTTGACTCGACCAACTGGAATTATAAGACAGCAAAATCTTTTGTCCTACAATGTGCGGAACTAGCCCTAAAAGACAACTTTTTTGAATTCGAAGGTACCCTCTTTTTGCAGACATACGGAACTTCGATGGGTAGCACATTCGCTCCCAATGTAGCAGGGCTCTACGTATATCATTTTGAGAAAACCCACATTCTGAACCCTACCTCCATTTTTTAATGAAATGGCATTTTATAAGAGATACATCGATGTGATCCTTATATGGGAGAGCACTGACAACAGACTACAAGAATTCTTGACCTGGATTAATCTACAGGATCCCAATCTTCGGTTCACTCATACTGTCAGCAAAGACAGTGTCACCTTCCTGGATCTTGACTTCAAGGCACAAAGGGGAATTCTCACAACCAAAACACATTTTAAGCCAATAGCAAAAAACTCACTTCTACGCTTTGAGAGCTTCCACCCTAGACCTCTGCGTGAGAATTTGCCTTATGGACCATACTTAAGATTACGGCGCAACTGTAGCGAGATCAATGATTTCAAAGACCAATCAAACTCATTGACAGAGAAACTCAAAACCCACGGTTTCCCTGAAAGGATCATCAAAAAAGCACAGAAAAGAGCTAGGAACCAGAACCGCGAAAGTCTGCTAGAAAATAGTCAGAAATCTACTCCCACAATTCCACTCACATGTGTCACCACCTACAACTCGATCTCTATTTAGGTGACAAAAATCATCCAAAAAAACTGGAGAATTCTGACCACCGGAAAACTGCAATGGGAAAAACCGTTCTCCTATAGAAGAGCACAATGCTTACGAGATAGTCTGGTGTCCACTCGTCCCAAGCAACAAACCAACACGGCACTTAATGCCTGGGGACTGCCTAATGTGGTGGGCCATTTTCCCTGCGGTAACTGCAGCATGTGCCACCTCACAAGACCTACAAAAACCCTGAATTTAGAAACTGGAAAAACATGAAAATCCGGAAACATACAAATTGTAACTCAGCCAACGTGATTTATCTCATCACCTGTCCGTGTGGACTCCGTTAAGTTGGAATGACGAGCCGCAAAATTAAAGTCAGAATTTGCGAGCACAGAAGCAACATTCGCTGCAAACGCAGCACTACCAAGATGACTGACCACTTCCTTGAAGTAGGTCATGCTACCAACGACATGACCTGGGTAGTCATTGAGCAAATAGACAAAAACACGACCAACTTGCAAAATCAGCTCTTGGAAAAAGAACAGCGCTGGGTCTACCGCCTATCTACCCACATAATGGGTCTCAACGATAACATCCCAAGGAACTCCTTACATAGAGCATGACACCATATTATGCTATTGACCATGACACTTTATCCACATAGACATTGGATATAGTACTCTTCGCTTAGGGCACGTAACATAAGACATTTCAATAAGATACCATCATCCTCACTGACAAATGTACCTCATAAAGCCCGACCAAAAGCACTTACACCAATGACAGTTATGCACTGGTGAGAGATTAAGGTCATTTCCTCGCTCCCCGTCCACCAACCGCCACATATCACAGGAAGTGGCTTGTGTCAAATCCTGCCAGCGTCTCTCCCACGCTGCTACGTTGGACAAGGTTAGCACACTAGCTCTGGTATCACGTGATACACGTCGCCTGACGCCGACACGCCCACACCAGGAAGTCAAATACTCCCAGCTCGCCGGTCATTTTACCGGCGAGATCCTGACCGAGAGCAATGCAGGTTCGAATGGAGGGAATCTTTCCTTGACGAATGTGTGACTATAGGAAGTTCCCCCTTGGCAGGATCAGTATGTCCGTATAACATAGAGTTAAAGTAAGGCTCTTTTAATTTGCATTTTCCTTTTTTTCCGCACCGTTATGGCTTATGCATTTTTACACGCTTATGCAGATAATATGCGCTTTGTGCAAATATTTACTTGTTTCACAAACCACCCAATTACATTGATTAATCTGGGTGTTATTTCTGCGGGCACAGCACTGCGCGCGCTCATTATATTGCGTCATTGGCTCTTGACTTTAGTTAGCCAACCTCCATGAAAGGGCTGAAATTAAGCATCATTGTGACCACGCATGGTTCTTTATAAATAATCATTACATTTATGACTACTTGGCGCATTGTGGCCACGCATGGTTCCTCAGAATACAACTATCATGCATGCCAGTACCTGTCACCATGCATGATGTTTTTAGTTCACTTACAGTTCGGTGTACTACAGCTCATCGAGGAGCCCCAGTGAGCACAGCAATTTACCACTAAGCATGCAAGTAAGGATAATCATTATTTTATATGTGTATGTCTTTGAAGTTGTATGCTTTTGTTTTACAGATAGCTACCTTAACAGGTCCGTAAGTGCAACGTACCCAGCACACTCACAGCACACTTTAGCACGTGTGCTGATATTTGCACCTTTGTGGCTACTCCAGCTTTTTTAGCCACTTCACAATGGTCCTGATGAAAGCCTCACGAATCTCGTAGAAGGCTGAAACTAGTTGACCTAAAATTCCAGGGATATTGAGGTACAATTTTTATCCTCACTATATCCCACCTGTGTTTTTAACTATGTCCTAAGACCCTTTTATTAAAATTTTTCACAAGGGCATTTCTTAGAGACATTTTTAACATTTCGTCACACCACATAGAGCACTTGCCTCACATCACAATACCCGCTCCGCTGTAAGCAGGCGTCGTAGCACAGCTGGGTTGCATTCGGCAACCCAGCTGGGACCGCAATGATGAAGCATGCCACCAACTAGGTTGGTGGGTGAGGGGTCTTTTTAAACATCCATCGGATGTCTGTGCTCCTGTACAAATGAATGCGTCACCCGAAGTGACCACATTTCTTTGTGGGCTTGTCCACGTTGGTTGTTATATAAGGCTATTAGAACATTCCTCCCACTAAGAGTAGAATGTTCTAAATTAAAAAGAGAAAAACAGAAATACAAGCATTGGAATGTTGGAACTCCTGGCTTATACCAGCCATTATAAGCCCGGAGCTACTCCTTTGTCTTTAATAGAGCTCTCAACATTCCAATGTTCTAATATAGCCTTATAGCCCGCCGTAGCGGGCTATACCGGCTATTAAAAGCCCGCTCCAGTGTTAAACAAGGGAGCGGGATTTTAATAGCCGGTATAGCCCAGCTACGAAGGGCTATAAGGCTATTAGAACATTCTGCCACTAGAGGGCAGAATGTTCTAACAAATAAAACAAAGGCCTCTCGGAGTTCGAGGAGGTTTAAATCCCCTCGAGCTCCGAGAGGCCTTTGTGGAAACAACATTGGAATGTTGCTTTGCGGGCCTTTACCGGCCCGTAGAAGCACGGAGCACTCCATTGTCTTCAATGGAGTGCTCCACATTCCAATGTTCTAATATGTGTTATGAGTAATAAACCAATATTGACTAGACCTAGTAAGCCACTGGACCTAAAGGGGAATGGAAATGAAATAAACCTTCAAAAACTTTCCATGCTTTGGAATTATTTTTGGAAATTAAAAACCGTGAACCAGTTCTAACAGCAAGTTAATTCTGATTGTTAAAGAGAATGAAGCTTCATTTTGTTTTTTCTGTAAAACAGCAAGGAAACCCAAGGTACCTCTAATTTTCTCTCACACTCCTACCCCAAGATGTGTGGGCACCATAAAGTAATCCTCCTCTCAAAACTAGGTGGACCTTTCAGTCCTTAACCCTTTAATAGATGGATCACTTTTTTATTTTAAAGTGGTGATAACACATTTGTTTAATTATCTCAAATTTATAAGTGATACATTCATTTACAATTGTTGGTGGCATGTTAGGTGTTTTGTAAAACAATAAAAAAAAGTTTTATAAAAAAATTATTCCAAGCTTATTATTCACCATAATGCATTCACCAAGAAAATGTAATTCTAAAAGTGACTTTTCTTCAAGTCACTTGTTCTGTTGCTTCCTTGAGCAACGTTTTCTGAATTTACAGATCAACTAACTTGCTTTCTTGTTGGAAAAATACAAATAATCTGGGTTACTGTAACCTGCTTTATAGTAACATTGAATTTTATCCTGCAACTACTCACCACCTGTCCCGCTCAACATCTGTATGGCCCTTGGAAGCGAAGTTGTCATGTCCCTTTCTTTGTGAAGCCATTCCCCTAGTTTTTGATGGATGGGTCAGTCATGGAATTGTATATACTTGTGACTCTCTGACATTTGAGAAAGTACACCCTTGACCTGCTTGATCCTCTGCTCTCTGAGCTTTGCTGTGAAGAAAAAACATTTGGCCACTTAAAATCGAGTGAAGACAGGTCTTCAGCGCATGTCCTGGATATGGTATTGATCTGGTATTCAGGCAATTATTGGTAACTGTTGAGATAATCTGCCTCTTATTCTTGTATCCCTGCCAAAAATGCCTGTTAATTATCCACATTAGTGACTGTACTGATACATCTGTCATCTTCTTAAGAAATCCACCCCTAAAATGTTAACATGTTGCTATGTCTTTAGTCCCAGAGTCTATTCCCATCGGAATTTACTCTTGTCTATTAGCCATAATGGATGTGTTTGCATTTGCTAGAAACTTTATTGCCCTCGGAATTCATTGTTTTGGGAGAAATAGTCTAAATTTAAATACCTTTTAACCACAACCTACTTCTACTGAACTATCTGACCTACCTAATAATGTATCCTGACCTGTATTAATTAACTTAACCGTTCAAGTCCCTTCTTTGGTTCTTTCTTTTTTTTAAATTAAAGTTTTTATTAACATTTACCATCATACAAATATGAGATAACAACAATGCGTGACTTGCTGCAATTACAGTGCATGGTCGCCCACCATCAGCAGGCAAGGGTACATTACGGTAACAGTGTGTAATCTGTGTACATGGAATTGTGCACAACCTTATTCCTCCTCAGACAAGTGTGAGTCCCGCGTTCTCAGGTAGACCAGCAATGGCTCCCAGATGTCTTTTGGTCTTGACGATGGCGGCAGTTCCTCGGCGTACATTGTCAAATTTTCTTTGCAATAAACTAAGTCTTTAATCCACAACTCAGCCTAAGGGGATGCCCTGCTCTCCCAGCATATTGCTACCCTCTGTTTTGCTAGGTTCAATGCAATTTTTATAAATCTTCCAGTAGCACCTTTGAGATTAGGTAATATTCATAGTAGGCATACTTTAGGGCAGCATGGCAGTGCAACATCAGTCATAGTCCGCAGCCTAGTGATCACCTCGACCAAAAGATTCCTGCATACGCCCACAGTACCATGCGAGATGTATGAAATCTGCACCCTGAGCACCACATCTTTTACATTAATCTGTTTCCTTGAGTCCATACTTCCGTAGTCGGGCAGGCATATAATACGTTTGGTGCAGGTATTTAAAGTGAATAATACGTAGATTACCATTCGGGGTAAGGGCCTCAGTAAGCTGACAGGTGTATTCCCATTCCTTCTGCGTTATCTGGGGCGTTAGGTTTTCGTTCCACCGGGCTAAACTGCTATCAGTGGCAGACAAGCATTCGTCCGTGGCCGCACGATAAAGTCTAGTGATTAGTTTGTCTTGTTGGGCTCAGGAGTAATATCTGTAGAGCTTGAAGTGTCAGAGGCTCGTCAGGGAAGGTAGGATAGTGTGCCTTTACTGCTCCCTGTAGTCTGCGGTATGTAAACATGAATAGTGGTGATTTATTTTGTATATAGTGCAGCCCCTCTGGCTTTAAGAAGGTACCCTTCGGGAACAGGTCTTGCATTTTGTCTATACCTGCTAGCTTAAGTGCAGGGGCAGCTCCTGCCTCTTGTGTGACCGATAGCGCCGCGTGGTGTGAAAGGGGAAGTAGAGGGGCATATAACGGCAGTTTCGCTGCCAAACGGCCCAGATCATGCCAAGCTGATATGGTACAGTCTATAGTATTGATTTCGGCTTTAGGAGTGCCTCGTTTGGTGTGTGACAGGATGCTGTTCAGAGGGATTGGGTGTGTGTCCCCGTCTTCCACTGCTACGTGGGGGATAAACGCATGGGAGTTATACCAGAAATGGGCATATTACGCTTGAGCGCACAGGTAGTATAGGTATAGATCAGGTACTCCGAAGCCTCCCTTTTTGTAGTCCAGTATAAGTGTGTCCCACCCCGAATCAGTTTCAGCAATTGTGTGCGTAAATTCTTGAAGAATTGACTGGTTAGTTTAATGGGGATGTTGTTAAAAAGATACAAAAAGCGCGGGAGCACTACCATCTTAATAAGTGCAATCCTGTCCGCCAATGACAGCTGCAGTCCGACCCACCTTGCCACCTGACTTTCTAGCTGGCAGTGTGCCCTGCCATAATTTTCTCGTACCACTACGTCTGGGCTGCGGTGCCATATACCAAGATATTTTACAGGGTCGGCAGTCCACTCAAGGGGAAATTCCAGAGCGTGCTGGACCGTGCTTTCAGTGAGTGGCACAGCTATCGATTTAGCCCAGTTTATAGTTAGGCCTGAGAAGTGACCGAAACGGATATATTCACGTAAGATGGGCTCCAGGTACGTCTGGGGCTCTCTGACATGCAGTACCATGTCATCCGCGTAAAGCGATATATTTACCGGTCTCAGTGTGAATCTAAGGGCCGATACCACATGGCGCTGCCTGATAATGCAGGCCAGGGGTTCCAGCAGTATTGAAAAGAGAAGAGGCGATAGCGGGCACCCCTGCCTGGTTCCTCTGCTAATTTTTATAGGTTCCGAGGTCTGTCCCTCAATCCTTACCCGCGCTAATGGGCCCATATATGGTAGTTTCACCCATCTACAAAAATACACCGGGAGCCCTATTCTACCTAGTATTTGAAACCTGTAGCCCCACTCAATGAAATCGAAAGCTTTGGCTGCGTCTAGCAATACTGCTACCGCTTGTAAGTCAGGGTTTAAAATGTGGAACAAGGAAAAAATTGTGCGCAGATTGTATGAGGTGGACCTCTCTGGTATAAAACCGGATTGATCCGGCAGGACTATGTTCGGGAGTAGGGGTTGAAGCCTGGTGGCAAGTAACTTTGCCAGTATCTTAGTGTCAGTATTGCTAAGTGATAGCGGGCGATACGATTCACACCGTGATGGAGGATTGTCTTTTTTTACTAGGGCAATGATCAGAGCCTCTCTGAGTGAGGGTGGTAGAGTTCCCTTCTCGTATGCCTCCTCAAACATTGCCTTCAAGTAGGGCACCAGCTCTTCCGCAAACTCCTTATAGAATTCGCTCGTGAGCCCGTCCGGGCCCGGTGCCTTTCTGTTGGGGAGGGCCTTAATTGCATCTTTGACTTCTTCAGCCACTATCAGGCAAGCTAGATATTCCCACTGCGCATTAGACAGCCAGGCAAGTGTAATATCCCCAAGGTATTCGTTCAGTCCGGCAGGTTCTGCCCCACCCCTGGAGGTGTATAGCTCCGCATAGAAATCCCAGAATTGAGTTGTAATTTCATGTTGCGAGAATTTTTTTCCCCCATATCATCAGTGATCTGGCTAATCGTGTGTTGATCGTACCTCATCCGAACTCTAGCTGCAAGATTATGGCCTGGCCTTCCGCCCTCTCCGTATGCCCTAGCGACATGCCTCTTCGACAAGCATTTCCCCTCATCTGCCGCCTATTCTATACTCTCACTGCTTCTTTAATTTTTTTAGCTAGTGTGTCTGAGTACGGAGCAAGCTCTTGTGCACTCTCGAGCTGTTTAAGTGTCTTTTCCAATCTCGATAGCCTCCCTCTAATATCCTTTAATATGCCTGCATTGGTACTGATGCATGCCCCTCTAATTGTGACCTTAAAGGCCTCCCAGCGTGTGGCTGCCTCCCTGACCGACCCCTCATTGAGAGTGAAATATTGCTGTATAGCTTCCCTGATCGTAGCCGTGTATATTGGATCCAGCAGTGCCTCGGCTCTAAACCTCCAAGTGAATTGGCGGGGAATCTTATTTGGAATACATATCGTGAGCCTGACCGGGTTGTGATCCGACAATGTTCTAGGTAGTCTAGCTATATCCGTCACCCATGCATTGACCCCTGTGCTGATAAGCCAGTAATCTAATCTCGACCAGCTTCCATAAGCGGTGGATATGCATGTGCCCTCTAAAGTATCAACATTTCGCGTTCTCCATTTGTCTACTAACCCGAAGTCCTCCATTCCCGCTTTGACATGGGCAGCTCTAGGTGAGTGTCCCCTCTGCTGACCTGATTTATCCTTAGAGTGATCCAGGTGTGTATTAAGATCCCCCCCCTTATTATTTCGGAATCTGGCCCCTCACGTAGCACTTTCAGTAGGTCCTCATAAAATTTGGGTTCGTCTGTATTAGGCCTGTATGTGTTCACTATATTGATGCGCCCCCATGGAGTTTGCCATGTACAATAGCGTACCTGCCGTTGCTGTCTATAGTTGAGTGAATAACTGTAAAGGGAGTACCTTTTTTGATTAATATAACCACCCCTCTTGCATAGGATGAGTAGGATGAGAACAGCCGGTAGCCCGCCCAGTGTGCGCCCACCCTAGCTTCATTATGTTTAGTCAGGTGTGTTTCCTGAAGGAGAGCAACCTTGATTTGATGTCTGTCTAGGTGGGCTAACACTTGTCGAATCTTCTTCGGGCAGTTCAGCCCACGCACATTCCATGTCATACATGCTATTGAGGCACTGTCAGCCTGTGCTACCCCTGCCATCTAACATACCGTGAGTGTACAATATAGTCGGGTGCGACCAGATACACAAAAGAAGATAGCACATTGACAGCAAGTCACATAACTGTCCCTCAAACCGATTTCCCCCCCCCTCCCCCCCCCCCCAGGAGGGGATAGCAGGAGAGTCAATCTCTAGAAGGGGGGAAGGGAGAAAACGGCACAATTGGATGATCCGATTGCAGTGTGCCGGAGAGTGATTCAGAGGAAGGAATGAAGCCTAGTTACTGGGAGGGCGGAAAGCATTCCGGACAGGGACTAACCTGCTGGCGGGGAGCGACGGATCCGTGTGCCGTTTTCTCCCTTCCCCCCTTCTAGAGATTGACTCTCCTGCCTGTTACATCCTGAAATAACGTCCTAGCCTTCCAGGGTCTCTCCACCGGCTGTGACCGTGAAGTAGAGATTGACTCTCCTGCTTGTTACCTCCTGAATTGACGCCCTAGTAATCCAGGGTCTCTCCTCCGGTTGCGGCCCCCTTGGCCTTGAAGCTTTTTTCCCGCTCGCATAATTAAATTGCCAAGCTGCACTTCAGAACTCAAGATGCTCCACGCATACTGAACAGCCTAAATTCTACTTGCTCACACTTGTTCCGTCCTGATGGTGATCTTACATTCATAAGATCGAAACGCCGTCGACCTTTACAACTTAAAACTCCATTACTGCAACTAATTACTTTGGAGTTTTATACATTGTTGTTTTCAATGCGATGTAAATTTTTAATGTTATAGCTAATAAATTCCCTAAACATAAACACATCGCTAGGTATCCTGGCTGCCCAGCCTAGAGGGGGGGCGGGGGTAGGCTATTCATGCCACCTTTTCACGCCTCAGTCATGGGTAGGGTGACCAGACGTCCCGGATTTCCCCGGACGGTCCCCGTTTTTGGATAAGTGTCCCGACACTTTTCTCCAAATTGTACAAATGTCCCGGTTTTTGGGTAGTGCCTGGGTTATGTCCCGGTTTTTAAGGGAGGGTCGGGTGAACATGCACGTTAATCACAGTGTTGTGCAGGCTCATATTTCGACCGGCTCTCTTAGAAACGGGGACAGAGTTCAATTCTTTAAACTCTCCTGCTGTGCTGCTTCGCCTCATTTAAGCAGCACAGCAGGATTTAATGAGGTGTGAATCGGGGTTCCCGAGGTCATAGGGCAAGGCCAGGCCCACCAGCAGCCGGACCCTGGAGCTCTTCCCAGAACGGGCGGTAAAGTAATGTGATTTTTTTTTTTTTTTTTAAAGAACACACACATATATATATATATATATATATATCAGGGCCGGCGCTAGGCATGGGCAGCTGCCCAGGGCCTCGCACTCAGCCCACCAGCATGGGGCCCCGAACCGATCATGTGCCCTGTTGTTTCCCTGTCTCCTTGCAATTAGGGTCCATGGGAGGGGATCGGAGGGTCCCTGGGCCTCTCAGGGATGGTGTCTGGAGGTGGAAACAACCTTTAGAACGCATGCATTACATCGCATGCCATTAGATTGCGGTTTTTACAACGAAAGTCGTTACAAGGACTTGCACTGGAGGGCGCTATAGGACAAGGAGTAGTTTAAATTACTATCCAACACCTTCCCTACTGTACGTAGGCTGGAGTTGGAATAGTAAATTAAACTACTCCTAAGTCCAGCGCCCTCCAACGCAAGTCGTTGTAACGACTTGCGTTGTTAAAACCGCGATCTAATGGCATGCGATGTAATGCATGCGTGGTATCGTCATACATCCGTCTGGAGGCCTGGGGGGGGGGGGAGGGAGAAGCTTCCCCTTGTTCCAATTGCAAGGAGACCCATTCAGAGACACTGCGGGAGGCCCATTGTACAGGATTTTAGCGCCCCCACAGTGTTAACTTTCAGCCCACTAGCAATTCTTACACCTATCAGGCTGAAGGTGTGAGAATTGCTTGTGGGCTGAAAGTTAAAACTGTGGGGCCGCTAAAATCCTGTACAATGGGCCTTCTGCGGTGTCTCTGAATGCTCTCCTTGCAAGCGGTCACTTACGTAAATTAGAGGGGCCTCGGGCATTTCCTTAAGTAAATTAGAGGGGCCTCGCGCATTCCATTTTGGCCCAGGGCCTCGCAAATCATAGGACCGAGAGAGAGAGAGAGATATATATATATATATATATATATATATATATATATATATATATATATATATATATATATTGAAGCCCTGAGACCTAATAGGACATTTAGTCCTATTTCTATGTCTGTGCCCGTCCCGGTTTTTCATTCTGTAAATCTGGTCACCCTAAGGGGGGGGGGGTTTGCGTGAATGCCTCCGCGGACCGATGTGTGCCTACCGGTCTGCTCGCCCTGAGTCCCTCCAGGCCCTGGGTGCTTGCCGACAAAATGGCGTCCGCGCCAAAACACTGAAGACCGCGTATAGTTCTCCCAGGCTGTCGCAGAGTTCTGATTATGCGATCACTGTAATCAATTGCTGCCCCTATCCGCCCCGGTCTCCTACCTCTCAGTGCCGGCGATGTTGTGTCCCCTCAGCGCGCTTCACTCGCATTGCAGGGCTCCAGATGCGTGTCAGGGCCGCACAGCGCCGCCGAGCCCTCACACGGTGCCCTCCTCGCAGCCCTGCGGGACTCGGCGGTTCGACTCACCGGCCGCTTCCACCCGCAGCGGATCACGGCTCCCGCCATTGCCTTGATGGAATATGTCCGGGTCTCAGGCAGCGGGATCGCAGCTCACCAGACCGATAGCTTCACTCCCAACCGGCCGCGCAGACAATACGGGCTCCGCCAGGCTCCGCCGATCGCTCAGGCACAGCAGTTCTGCACCACTGCGCGACTCCGCTGGGCAATATTTTACCCTGCACACTTTCCGCCCTCATTTCTTATCTTTTTAAGGCCCGTAGGCGCTGGGATTAAGGATATTCGTCGGATAGTGTACGCCTGGCCGGCGGAGCTGCACTAAGGCACGGTCATCTTGCACCGGGCGCTCTAGCGCCCCCCCCCCCTTTGGTTCTTTCTTTATTTCAAGAAAGAATGTCACCATTTTAGGGGCAAGTTCAGTAGTTGTGCATAATATTTCCTTCACCACACCTGCTGAGCATTGTGGCAGCACCATGTTCCTCTTCTGGTTCTGAGACTTTTGTTTACTTCCATTGAATGTATTTTGCCACATGCTCTTTAAACCTCCTTTAAATTGTGTAAGTGAATGTCTGTAGGTTGGCATTCTTCAGCATTCTGTCCATCAATTGTTCTTTTTGCATTTTTCACAGCGAGTTGGATGGGTATGCCCAGACGTGGATCCCATGCTCGCCATGCCACTAGAGTCGAGCTAGCCTGGCTGATGAGGGGTGAGACCTCGAAACCGGTCACAGGATGCTTGTGTCCGGTCTGAGGAGGACCTGGCCTGGTAGTTCGGGCTGGACTGTTTCCATAGGGAGCAGCGTCAAGACTGATTTGCATACGGCTGGGTCCAAACTGGAATGGCATGGTGAGCAAAACAAAAAGATGGTTTTAGGCACAGATCTCTGTACTGGGGGTGAATGTTTGACATTGTTCAGCATTCTGTCCATCAATTGGTCTTTTTGCATTTAAAAGTTCAAACTGTGAATCTTCATTCAAGTGTTCTCAGGCTTTTCAATTAGTAGTGACATGCCATGCTAGTTTGGACTGGTCAAGGTGGTGTGTGGGTTACGTGTTAGGCAGAGTTCTGTGTGTGGTCCAACACATTACGAGGAGGAATGGGCAGTAGAAATTCCTTTTAACAAAGGAATGGGCTGGTGATCTTCCCTAACTTACAAAGTACTACAGAGGTTGTAGAGGGGTAGCAGCAAAGCAGTACATGGAAGATGGCATAATCAATGAGGAAAAGATATGGACATTTATAGTGATACAATAGTCTTTGTGTTGCATTTGTAACAGAATGGATTCTGCCAATCTAACTCCCTCTACTGGACTTTATGATCAGTGAAATGGAGGTGTGATTTGTCCATCGACCTTGAGTGCTTTGGGGCACTTGACTAATCCGAGAATCCCCTTGATATTACGTTTTGTAGGTCGAGCATTCGAGACCTCTTGTATATACTTTAGTGTATACTTATATGTGTATGTACTTTGTGGGCTCTGGAGATTATCCCTAGGACTTGTATGCTTCCGCTTAGGGACTTTTTTTCTGTTCAACTGCCTCTATTTAACTGTCTTGATAGAAAACGACCAGTAGAGGTCCGTAAAATACCAGAATTGCTTTCTGCTGAGGGACTTTCTTTTTTTTATTTTTCTGGCAACTGCCTCTATTTAACTTTGTTGATAGAAAACGACCAGCAGAGGTCAGTAAAATACCATAATCACTTTAGCATTCTCTAGATTCCAGTCCATAGAAATTGTCTTCCATGAGCACCCTTAGACAATAATATTTTTTTTCAAATCTTGTATTTTCAGGGATATGAACACCGAGGCCCTGATTTTATATTAAAAACAGAGCTTTGGACTATACCATTTCCAGCTGAAAGGCAATATTTCTCTCCATGCGTTCCCATACCTGGCGTGTCATGCAGTTTGGTGCTTACTTTCCCTCCATGTTAAAGAACAGTAGATGTTTCAGCACCCAGGCTAATGTGCTGCATAGCTAAATACATATAAGGTCTCAAAGGCGAGACTGCATTGCAAATGCTGGTTTGTGTTCCGGGGTTAATTGTGACATGGAGAGGGCCATAGTGCTCACCCGGTTAGAACTGTATACTTTTTCTTTGTTTTTGTGTCCTCGTTTTGGTCTTTGCATACTCTTTACGAACTTGCCATCCCCTGTGCTACACCTAATGCAGCCCAGACCTTTCGGGGTAGGAGCAGGATGGGGGTTTGGGGCTTTAGGGTTAAACTTGGATAAGTGTTCTACTTTTCAGTGACTGCTAAGTTGCAGTGCAACTTTTTGCAGGGTATTTTCTAAATACTGTGAGCTAATCACCTAATAAAGTTTTCTTTATAAAAATTCCACCTGCCAGGATGTGAAGAAACTATTTTTGGTTTTTGAGGAGATATCATGATCACAATCAGAACAAAGCGAGCCAATCTGTGAAGATCAGCATTGCAGTTGACTGGGATATTGAAGGACCGAAGGTAGCTGAGAGTGAATCAATTTTCCCATAAGATTGCTTGTGGAAGGGCCAGCGAGGTCTGACCTAATTCATGTTCATTGGAGCTAGCTTCGACAGTATGATCCATCAGTCTTGAAAATGCCAATATAAATGCTACTTCTACCCGAGCAGGCCTGGATCACAATCCTCCTACTGCCTGGATCTAAAGTTCACCTGGGTCTTCGTGATGTGCCCACCTGCCTTGATAATTTATTTGCTAATAAAAAGGAGCAGCTATGCCCAGGCGGTCTCACACCTATCTACTAGCCTTATTGGTTTCAAAGACTGCTTTAAGAATCTGCTGCTTTTCTGTACACGAAGCAACACATTTTGACCCAAAAGCATTCAGCTCTCACATCCAGGGACCCTTACCCTCCAGCAGCATATACAGTGCAATCACAGTACAACAACAATAGGCAAACGCGGCTGCATGGTTTTTTTTTTGTTTTTTTTGCTATATATTAAAAAAAATGTATTGCCCCCATACCGCACTTACACTTTAATGGCGGTCGCGCCCCTTACCTTTAACTAGCGGAGTCTAAGGAAAGGGGCGCGGCCGCCATTCAAGTGAAAGCGCTGCTTGGGGCGCTTTTACAAAAAAAATGCATTTGTCAACTTGACAAACAAATGACTTTTTTTTTGTAAAAGCGCACCATACCGTGCTTTCACTTTAATGGCGGCCACGCCCCTGTATTTAGACACTGCTCTAAAGAAAGGGGTGCGGCCGACGTTAAAGTTAAAGCGCCGCATGGGCGTATTTACAAACCATCATTTGCATTGTAAATGCGAGACCTATTGCATTGCAAATGCTTGTTTGGGTCTGTTCTTATGCTGCTTTTTTTTCCTCTGTCTGTTTCCTCATTCAGTTTGTATGGTAGAGTGGCTGTGGCTTTAAGCTATGTGCATTATTCTATTGACCATTTGCAGCATCTGATTGACATCACTTCTACATCTTGTGTTTGGGAAGAAGTAGTCATCTGGTGCATGCATGTACCCTATGTGCTGCTTTGGTACACGGTAGCTCTGGAATTGCCTGGCTTTCATGTAAAGGTGCACCGATCCTGTAAGCGATTGATTTCATAACCAGAAAGAAGTGGATGATAAGCACATAGTCCAAGCTACTTAACCTGGTACTGTGCATCCTTCTTTCTGGTGATGGAAAGATTCTTTCCTGCAGGTACCCTCCTCCTTGTTGAGATCACCATCACCGGCACTTTGCAAGAGGTACTGGTAACCGTGTGGAAGCTTAGAGCAGCCAACCAAAAGGCCCTATTCCTGTACCTGATGACTTGATTCAGTTGAAACACATGATCACAGTCCAGGGTAAGAACTCCAACCTGCAGTGAGCAAAGGTTCCTTCTCTATATAATGCCTCTGTTACAGAGACTCCGTTGCTCCATTAGGTTATGCTCAGCTCCACATCTGAGCACGGAGTTCCTAAAACATGTTGCAGAGAAGGGTCAGCCTAGTTTCTCCCTCTGGGAGTAGGGCTGCTGGCAGCTGAACCGAGCAGTTTAGTCTACCTCCCTCTCTGGGCGTGGATCTGGGGCCCACGTCTTCATCTCCTCTGGTGACAGGAAGGGTTGTGTGAGGGGGTCAATCCCAGCTCTTCTGTGGTCAGCATCCGCTACAGTCCCAGTCTGACAGGGTAGGCCCCTTCTCCTGACACATCCTCCTTCCTGCTGGTTTACCGTGACCCATACGCTGTGGAGGTGGCTGTTGAGAAGGGGAGCACCTTGACCTATGATCCATGACCAGGCATGCATAGAGTCCACTCTGCAGTATAAGCACTCCCAAGTTAGATTGCTCTGAAAGTCTACGGCTGGCCTATTGATTGTTCCCCTAGACACCAGAGGCACACCATGCCTGCTCCGCCATTCCACTTCCAAACAGGACTTGACTCCAGTTTAGTCAGTGCAGCATTTTGGCTCTCAGAAGTCAAACACAGTTCCGGCAGCCCATTCTGTAAGTCAGTCACCAGAAGAGGTTCCCCCAGGTGCCCATGAATCAGGGGTTGTGAACTCTGTGGTGGCAAGGTCAGACCTTTCTGTTCCAGTGCACAAGGAGCTGTTTGAGAATAAGCCAAACATCTCCCAGCCTCCTGTTCTATTCACACACTGTCTCTCCATGATGTCCTTCATCCTTCCTGAATTTTCTAGGTGCAGAGTTTAAGACCAGGCGACCCCCATTTCTTCTCTGCCACAAGTAAGGTGTAGTTGTCACCTACCCCAGTGCAGTTCCTGGCCTCTCTGGTCCATCCCTCCAAAGTCTCCAGCGCAGCTTCCAAGGCCAGATGGAAGGCCCATGGCACATGCTGTCTGACTCAGCTGGCACCATCACCTCCAGTCCAGGTCCTGCTCCCGACTAATGTCATGACTCCACCTTCCAAGGTGGATCCACCTTCTAGGCCTTCTTCCTGAAAAATATTTTCTGTAAAGGCAGTTTGCTGCATCTTGAAGCTTTGTTCTCCCTCCATCGAACAAAATTGTTGTGCCCGGACAGAGACGTCGGTCTCTAAGACGGACTATACTGCGGGAGCCATGAGTGTCTGGGATAGCTGCTTGGTGCCTGCACCCGCACATGGCTGCTTCATGGTCCTAGACCACCCCACTCCACTGGAGGCGTGCAGCTAGGCAGCTTAAGTTGCAGAAGTGGTTTGGATAGAAGTACTTATTCGGTGGCGGAGCGCCTTGCTTCAGAAGGAAGGCTCAGCCTGTGGCAGTCTGTGGGACACAGCAAAGAGTTTTGGGCATGGAGAGGTTGTGCAACAGGTGACAGTAATGCAAACGATGTAATTGACGGCCAACGAATTTGATGTAAAAAGGCAGAACTGTACTAGCTGTTGAAGGTTGAGGGGTCTGCTGACCTTAGGAGGTTGCATTTGAATCTTCGTGCAGATTGTTTTTTTAACAATAGTAGAGGTCAGGGGCATCATCAACCGCCCCCCACCACCACCCCCATACCACCTCCCCCCCCACACACACACACACACACACACACACACACACACACACACACACACTGCTTTAGCAGCTACTGCCAGGGTGGGGTTCTTGATGGGCCTGTTTTGTCTGCAACTTCGCAGACAATGGCTCATAACATGAAAGGTGGGATGGATGTGTGAAAGAGTGGATGGATAGATGCATGGATGAATGAGTGAAAGGATGGATGAGTGAAAGGGAGGAAGGATGAATGGATAGATGAGTGAGAAGGGTGAATAGTTGGATTATGAGAAAAATGATGGATGAGAGTGAAAGGATGGATGATCAGAAAAAGAATACATGGATGATGGATGAGCGGATGGATGGAGTGAAAAGCTGGATGGGTTGAAAGGATGGATGAGAGAAAGGACTGATGGATGAATGAATGAAAGGATGGATGTAAGGATGGATCTGTGAATGGATGAGTGAAAGGGGGTAGATAGATGGCTGGATGGACGGGTGGACAGATGGATGAGTTGAAAGGGTGAATGGATGGACGGATGAATGAAAGGTTGGATGGGTGAGTGAATGAAATGGTGGATGGATAGGTGAGTGAAAGTATAGATGGGTGGATGGATAGGTGCATGGATGAATGAGTGAAAGGATGGATGTAAGGATGGACGAGTGAAAGGGAGGAAGGATGGATGGATGGAGGTGTGAATAGATGGATGAGTGAAAGAGTGGATGCTGGGTGGATGAATGAGCAAATGAAACGATGGATGGATGAGTGAACGGGTAAATGGATGGATGGATGTAGTGAAAGGGTGGGTGAATGGATGAATGAGTGAGTGAAAGGATGGATGAGTGAAAGAAGGTAGATGGATGGCTAGATGAGAGGGTGGATGGATGAATGAGTGAAAAGGTGAATGGATGGAAAGATGAGTGAAAGGGTGGATGGATGAGAGTGAAAAGATGAATGGATTTGTGAAAGAGTAAATGGATGGATGTGTGAGTGAAAGGTGTAGATGGATAAATACATGGATGGATGAGTGAAAGGATAGATGCAAGGATGGATGAGAGAAAAAGAGGAAGGATGAATGAGTGAAAAGGAGGAAGAATGGATGAATAAGTGAGAGTGAATGGACAGGAGTGAAAAGGTGGATGGATGGAAATGATAGGATGAGTGAGTGAAAGGATGGATGGATGAGTGTAATGATAAATGCATGGATCGATGAGTGGATGGAGTGAAATCCTGGATAAATGGTGGAAGGTGGATGGATGAGTGAAAGGATGGCTGAATGGATGGATGAGTGAAAGCATGGATGTAAGAATGAATGAAAGAATGGATGGATGAGTGAAAGGGAGGGTAGATGGATGGCTCGGTGACCGGGTTGAGGGATGAGTGAAAGGGTGGATGGATGAGTGGGTGAAGGGATGGAGTGAAAGGATAAATGGATGAATGAGTGGATGGATGGGTTGAAGTGTTAATGAGTGAAAAGATGAATGGCTTGGTGGAAGGGTGGATGGATGGAGTGGAAGGGTGGATGGATGGAGTGGAAGGGTGGATGGATGAGCAGCGTAAGTATGGATGATTGGATGGATGGATAAGTGAAAGGATGGATGAATGGATGGATGCATGGATAGGTTTGAAGATGATGGATAGGTTTTGATATGGATGGATGGATGGACGGACAGACGTAACTTACTGGTGACAGACTGAATGTTGGATGAATGACTGGATAGATGAAAGAATGCAACAGTGAATTTATAAATATCAGTGAGTGGATGGAAGGATAAATGGATAGATGCTTGGATGGAAGAGTCAAGCCAGCTCTTCTGGGGAGGGTCGCAATGACTTGCTTTGCTTGCTTAGTGCCATAAGAGCTTGTGTTCAAATAGGGGGTATTTTAATTTTGTGGCTACTCCCTTGGTAGTGGTTATCTGGTATTCAGCCTGCTCTGCCCTCTGTTGTCTTCATTTCCAGATTAAACTTGATACCCATGGTGCTGGGCCTGGGCACTCCTCTGCTTCTTATGACTGATGTCTACACTCACTCTGACTGATGTCTACACTCACTCTGACTGATGTCTACACTCACTCAAAAATAGACTGTTGCCTTTTATAACAGAAATATGTTCATTATTAGAAGATGGATAAGCGGCTCCGGATAAACTCCAGACCGAGTGAGAGAAATTGTCATTTTCACTCCCCCTCCCCCCCCCCCACCACACCACACTTAACCTCTCCTTTAGGCCACCCAAGTCACAGCCCATCTCCAATCACAGACCTATTAATGTCCCTCCATTCTCTATTTAATTAATGTCTCTGTTCACCTGCTCCCAAAACGCTTTCCAGTTGGGGGTTTCCGCCTGTGTCCGAATGAGTCCTTTTGGTAGATCACATATCTCCGGTTTGACATAGGATCCTTACAGCTTTCTCACGTGATCACGAGATTTGCGCCTGTGCTCCCTTCCCTTCCCATTGAACCTTTCTAGCCTTTGGCCCCCTGGTAGCTTAAAGGGCCCTGCAAAGTTTGTTGCACAGAATGATGGCCTGTCCAGCAGAGAGTAGAAACCCCTATAAGATCGCTATAATAATGATAGTCAACAACTCATGCCCTTTACGAAACACCATGGAGTAGGAGACAGGTTCCCTTTTCCCTCGAGTCTCCGCTATTTATTTATTTTTGTTGCAGTTTTATATACCGCGAAGTCGACCCGAAGGTATTGGAGGCTTTACATGAGCACCAGTTACATTACACAAGGCCGCATTCATTTTTTGTAGGCCCAAGGAGATTAAGTGATTTGCTCAGAATCACAGGATGTTGAGCCGACGCCGAGACTCGAAACTGGTTCCCCAGCTCCAAAGTCGGTACCTCTGGCCGTTCTCGACGGTGTTTCTTTGCATACTAAAAGATTTATGCTAAGATGCTGGGCGTGGCTAGCATAAAATGGGCATAAACTGTAACAATTAAAATGCACTGTGCTCCCAATTGGTTCCGTGATATCTTCAAAACACGAACGTTGGTAGTTCTACTGTAGCCGTGTCTTATTTATACCGCGTTGTTTTCCCTGGTTAGAGCCTGCCAGGTGAAACATCTGTCTAGAACCCGTTTTATATCTTTGTTTTCACAAGAAGAGAATCAAACAAAACCAAACTCGCCTTATCCCGGTCTTCGGCTGCAGTGGACACCTGTAAAACAGGCAGCATCTTTTTATACACGGTGGATTTAGCAAAACCTGGGGCTGATTACTGTACCATGGCGAGCATTAAACTGGACTTTACACCACGAGCAGGGCTCAGATTAATTGTGCTGCACTTTAAAAACACGAACACCCCGGCGCTGTGAACATTTCACACAATTTGCATGTGCTTTTGGATGGTAGGCGGCCGATGGAGCCATTGGTTCTTGGCTGTTTTTAAACTTTTCAAAATCTGTTCGCTTTCTGAAGACTTCTGTTTTCAATGGTGATGTATCCAGCCTCAGCTGCGACCCGGGCGGAGCAACACTCCACAGGTGGGGGAGCAAGGGAACGTTTGAAGTATCTATATATAGAGATATAATATATGTATTGATTTTTATATAG
The DNA here is from genome assembly GCA_963921515.1 of Calotriton arnoldi. NCBI lineage: Eukaryota > Metazoa > Chordata > Amphibia > Caudata > Salamandridae > Calotriton > Calotriton arnoldi. The sequence continues at coordinate 2,162,186 of CAWUFW010000216.1, read as the reverse complement.
CGCGAATGCGACCCCAAGGTATCAGGGCGCTTTACATGAGCACCAGTTAGAGATGGACACATTAATTTTGTTGGGCACGGGGAGAATGAGTGATTTGCCCAGAATCACGGGATGTTGAGCGTCCCTGCCGAGACTCGCACCCGGTTCCCCAGCTTCGAGGTCGACCGCTCTAGCCCTTCGCCCACATCCTCTTTATATGAAGTGAGTACTCACTTTTTTTGACAAGAGAGCTCTTACTGCTAATATCTTGTAGATGAGAGAAATAAAGCGGGCTCGTCGGTGTTTTGAAGTGGCCAAAGTACACCGGATGGACCGGATCGAACAGGAGGAGCACTTTTCAGTTTGTTTTTTTTTAAATATTAATCGGCGCTAGAAACGAGGCCTGTACAAACCAGAACGACTTGTTCCCAGTGACACCGCAGTGTGCATAATTATAGCATTGCCTGCGTGGGGCGTGCATCTGACTTATTGCACTGTTTGTTCTGCATCACCTTATTGTATGTCTTGGCCACAGCTGTTGCCTAAAATAAACTATTTGCACTATACTATGTACACTAACGAGCAACAACGGTGTCTATTCATGCCCCTGCTCACATTCTTGCATGGAGATGAGGATGACCAAAGCGAGGGGCGGGCTTCAACCCTCTCAGTCGTTTGGATTTATCAATAAATGAGCCACCATTTTGAATGTTTTTACTGGTGAGAGGTGTAAGAAAAACTTAACATTTCAGGAAAATGTCTCGCTCCCTGCTGCTCAGTCTGCAGCTTGTATAGAGATGGGTGTTGTGTAGCAGTTCTATATTCCTCCATGTCTTTCTACAATGTTTGTGTCTTGCAAAATGATCCATTTCTACCAAATCCAGATATACTCTAGGTGATTGGGTCAACTAATCGTACGTAGGGTCCGGCACCCTCTTCCTGTGGATTTGGAATACCCAATGTTTGTTGTGAGTGAACACTCCAATGGGGTTTAGACCCTCTTTACCCCAGTCATAAAGTAGTTTGAAGGCAGAATAGCCAGAAAGCCCTGGACATATCAGCCATAGGGGGCGAAACACGTGTTGGCTGCTTTCAAATGTTGGACTATACATCAAACGGCACATCCTATTCTCACTTGAACATGGAATTATTTACTTTAAAATAAAGAAGTGCATGTTAAACAATGAATGGATGCCGTCTTGGTTAATTCTGAAACGGAGGACACCCCTATTCTGCCTTCAAGGTGACTGGGTGTCAGAGCGAACAGTTGGAGCCTTCCTGCTGTCTTTTGTGTGGCGGCATTGTGATCATTGCCCTGGCTGGTGTCTTCTTTTTTACTCCAATTCTGTTTATTGTATATTCAATCCATATTACATTCAAACCACATTATCATCTGTAACTTAGATAGGTGACAGTCAATACAGACCCAGGATGCAGAGACACATGGAGAAAATGTCCACATTAGCGTTAGTCATTTTATAACATTGCAGCATACTTGCAGGGGACCTGGTCTGGTGCTCTGGCATGTCGTCTGCAACCTATCTAGTCATCTGTAAGGAACATTGCGTAGGTGTGTATACAAAGAGCAAACGAGAGAAGAGGGAAAAAAGAAAACAAAGTTACGTCTACACTCCCAACAGTAAAAACAATAACAAACATTAAGGGCACCAAGGTCAAGGTTCGCTGCAGGGAGGGTCATGGACTGTGTAATGGAGCCACACGCAAGCTGTGGGGTTGGGTCCCCGGTGAGGCTGAGCCCGGGTGAATGACCATCTCAATCAAAGAGCTGAAGCTTTCGAAGCCTCACTGGGCTAAAGCAGGTGAACTCTATGCGCACGAGGTATTGGATTAGGGGCTTCCACTGGCACTGGAATTTCTTCTCTGTTTTCATCAGATTATGCGACAGTCGTTCTATAGCAAAGATATGCCAAACACAGGCAAACCATTGCGCTAGTGCGGGGCGCCGTTTGTTTCCACATGAGCACTATGAGCTGTTGCGCTGCTAGGAGCAAGTAACTTATACGCTTCTAGTCAGCGTGAGTCCTAGCCTGTAAGTCTGGGGGTCTGATGCCCAAGATAACCATAGGGTATATAGATGGAAGCGGGTATCCTATGATCTCCTTAACATGACCCAGGATCTCCTTCCAGTACATCGTTATAACTTTGCAGGACCACCAAATATACTGGAAATCTCCCTTTTCTTCCCCGCAATGTCAGCAAAGAGGGGTCGTTCCCGGGTAGATTACAGAAAGTCGGGCTGGAGTGTGACACCATTGATACATCAATTTATAGACAGTCTCCCTGCGAGAGAGGCTGTGGTAAGCTTTGGGTATGTCTCCCATTGCTTAGATGATATCTTTACCTGTGTTGTGGTCTGCCACGCTGATTGGAAGGAATGTGTGCATACTGGAGTGGAATGTTGGAGCACCTCGTAGGTATTCGATATGAGGCCCTTCGATCCTGTATAGCCATGGACATGTTTCTCGAAGAGGGTATAGGGTCTAGTGGCCGCCGGATATACCGAAGGAAGTAAGACCCAATGTCATAGGTGGCAATACTGTTGCCTTGAGGCATTTGTAATGTTAGTCTGCTTTGCACTGTTCAAAGGATTTCATATCGTCTCCCTTGAACAAGTCTCGGATTGTCCGACATTCCCCATCAGTCCAGTGGCGGAATGAGGGAGGTGAGCGCGCTGGAGGGAAGTCAGCGTTGCGTGCTGTCGGTGTATTTGGAGAGGGGAAAGAGGTCAGACTTTATTTGAGGGCCATCTTTTCCCAGATTTGAAGTACTGTTAGCGTTGGAGTCGTGATGTATGCACTTCGTGGGAGAGCATGCTTGGGCAGCCATGCCCGATCCCACAGTGGCCGACACACTACTGCTCGGTCCATATGGAACCTGTGCTTCTCACTCTCTCGGACCAACCACTCAGAGATATACCGCAGGTGTGCAGCCCAGTAATATTCAAGACGATCGGGGCACGCTAGCCCTCCCTTGTCCAGCGGTGACATTAATAGTGCGTTTGCTATGTGGGAGCGTTTCCCGTTCCATATAAAAGTTCGAATGTCACTCTGGAGACGCAGAATGTCGTCCTGGGGATCGGCGTGGGTAAAGCCTGAAAGAGATGGAGGACCCGCAGCAGTACATTCATTTTTACCTCATTTACGCATCCCAGCCAGGAGATATGTAAAGGCTTCCATCTCTGGAAGTCATTCAAGATAGCACAGCGTAAATGGGGCCAGTTGACCCGAGACCAGGAGGAGAGCGTAGGGGTGATGTTGAGACCCAAGTATTTATTAACTGTCCCTGACCACTGGAAGGGTGCCAGGTGTTGTAGGAGTTGGAGGTCCTGTGTAGAGATGGTCAAATTGAGCATTTAAGACTTGGGCATGTAAATCTGGAAGCCCAATACTCCAATACTGCCTCGTAGTCTTGGAGGCACTACACCACACCTGGGAGGGAGATTTCTGGTTGATTGAGTGTAAGAAGTAGGTAATCTGCAAAGAGGCCAAGTTTATGTGGTTGGCCCCCGAAGGTGATGCCCTTCACCGCATCTGAGTTCCGGATTGTGATTGAGAGAGGTTCCACCGCTAGGACGAACACCAAGGGCGACGGAGGGCACCCTTGCCGTGTGCCTCTCCGAATAGTCTAGCGAAAGGAGGCAAGCGGGTATACTGTGGCGATGAGCCTTTTCCACCAGGTTGGCTAGACGGCGGACGTTATCTGCTCCTTATCTATGGCGGATAAAGCCAACTTGGTCCAGGTCAATGAGGCCCAGAAGGTAGGGTTCGAGCCTCTGAGCTAGGATTTTGGTGAAGAGCTTTGCATCTGTGTTGAGCAGAGCTATAGGGCGTTAAGAGGAGCACAAGGCCGGATCTTTCCCCGCTTTGTGTATAAGCTAGATTTCAACACGCGGCCATTGTGAGCGTAAGTCCCGTCTCACATGAAAAGGAGTTGAATAGGTGCACTAAATGGCCTTGTAGCTCCCGGAGGAAGAGCTGATAAAAAGATACAGGGAGGCCGTCCGGGCCGGGGGTTTTACCCAGGGGAAGGGACCTAACCGCTGTCTGTAGTTCTTCTAGGGTGATCAGCTCGTCAAGGAGTTCTGCTTGTCGTGGGGGCAAGGGTTCCCAGTCACAGGTGTCAAGATGGGATTTGACCATATCCAGGTGCGGTTCTTCTTGAGAGTATAACGTTTGGTAGTCATTGTGGAAGATCTGGCGTTTGTCGCTTTCGGATGTCGCCCATTCCCCATTTACGGACCGCAATCTGGCGATGTGGGTCCTGGCTCGTGCTTGATGAAGTCTACAGGCCAAGAGTCTACCTACTTTATTACTCCCTTCATAAAGCATGTCGTGCCTTTAGTAGGAGAAACTCATTAAAAAAAATAGTGCTTACAGATTAAATAAGACATGCCATGTAACAACACAAGTAAAAGGGCCAGTCCTCATGGGAGGTTATAAATGAAGACAAGGCGGTACTAAGGAGGGATTAACAAGCCTATTAACGAATCAGAAGCCATCATTTAGAAAGGACAATGAAACAAGCCAATGAAAAATATGGACGGAGGGTGGGCGGAGCTTCACGTCCTTACTCGAATACAGCATGCCTCGCAGAGCACCGCATGCGCTGCACAGGCTCGACCTAAAAAAGGCAGTACACCTAGTGCAAGGCCATCTTCTGGCCTGCAAAAGACACACAGATGATGGACGGAATGCAGAACAAATCAAACATTCACCCCAGCCAATAGATTTGGTTTAAATACATCGTTCTTTTGCTCACCATGCCATCCCAGTTGAGACTCAGCCATATATAAATAAGTCTTGACCCTGTGCCTCATGGGAACAGTCCAGACCGAACTGCCAAGCCAGGTCCTCCCTGGACCGGAAACAAGCATCCTGGGACCGGTTTCGGGGCATCACACCTCATCAGCCAGGCTAGCTTGAATCCAGTGGCACAGTGAGCCCGGGACCCACGTCTGGGCATACCCGGCGCACTTAGGGCAAGAAAGCAAAAGACCCACAGAAACCGGTCCCAGGATGCTTGTTTCTGGTCCAGGGAGGACCTGGCTTGGCAGTTCGGTCTGGACTTTTCCCATGAGGCACAGGGTCAAGACTGATTTGCATATGGCTGGGTCTAAACTGGGGTGGCATGGTGAGCAAAAGAACGATGGATTTAACCCAGATCTATTGACTGGGGGTGAATGTTTGATTTGCTCTGCATTCCGTCCATCATCTGTGTGTCTTTTACCTTCTGGCCTGCAGCTTTTTTATTTTTATTTTTTATTTGTTTTATTTTAGTAGTTTGGTTTAGGGTTGTGTGGCCTTGTTGTACATAATTTCTAGCTTTGGCTTCCTGATGTGGGTTTACTGTGTTTGGTACCAGAGTGCAAGCTGACTCCCCACCTCCATGGAGACACTGTGCCTGCTGTGTTTGTAATGTAAAGATATTTTCTGAAGAGAGCTAATGTGTGCCTGTGACATTTAGTCATTCCAGTACTTTAAATTTATATATTTCTAAGGTGTGTTGTTTAGATCCATGTGCTGATAAAAAGATTGATACCAACATATGAAAGCCAACTATACTTTTCAACAGGGCCAAGAGAAAATTGTCTTGTTACAGTGAGTCTGCAAAAATGCGTGCTGAGAAAAGATGTTGAAAGCGCGTTGCAAAACTGGTTTAATGGTAATGTGATCCGAGGAATGCTTCTGTAAACACTGTTGTAAAAGAGCACTTCCACTTTTCCAAAGGAGTGGGTGTAACATTAAGAAACCACCTGTCATTTTAAGCGAAGCGAGCTGAAAAGAAAATGATCCCAAAGAGGACAAAGCAAGTGAATAAAAGTGTGGCCATTTTCAACAAGTATATATATATCCTGAGTCGTTCAGTATTTTTATTTTGGTTTCTGCTAAAGACATCTTTGGCTGCTTGTGTGAGACTTGTTGTTTCCAATACATTACATATACTTGGTGTGGGTTTCGTATCTGCCCCCTGCTCATGATTGATTTGCTTTGTTGTCTGCCTCACTTCCTTGCTCCCAATTCAATGGCTTTCTTCGCTGTTCTTGTGTTTGTCCCGCCCTTGAGCATTTTGACCTCAGTATTTTTATTTGATGGTGTTTCCTTCCACTGCTGACGTCAGGCATTGCAGTGGCTATAAGAGACTATAGGCCTGATGTGCATTGCTTTTTTTTTAATGTCACAAACGGCTCAATTCATAGAATCGGCCGTTTGCGACCACAAAAAAAGCCTTTTTAATGTACAAAGCCATATTTTGCAACTCAGCAACCTATTACCGAATCTCAAAATGGGTTTGCGATTCGGTATTTGAAAGGAGCATGCTAAGGGCGTCCCTTCCTAATACCGGATCACAATGGTATGTGTGAATGTTTTGCGACCAAAATGCGGTCGAAAAACATTCACATTTTACCACCTACTTCAAGGAGGTGGTAACCCATTCGCAAACGGGAAGGAGTCCCCAAGGGACCCTTTCCCCTTTGTGAATGTATGTAAAAACATTTCAGAGCAGGCAGTGGTGCCACGGACCACTGCTACTCTTAAAAAAAAAAAAAAAAAAAAAATGAAAAGAAAACTTCTCATTTTAATTTTTGAAATGCATCCTGTTTTGCTTTGAGGAAAACGGTCTGCATTTAATTAAAAAAAAAAATTGCTTTATTTAAAAGCAGTCACAGATATAGTGGCCTGCTGACACCAGGAGGCCACCATTCCCGTGATTTTTGCGATTCCCAATGGGTCGCAAACTGAGATTTACCTCCATGAATATTAATGAGGTAGGCATATTTATGACAGCACTGGGATTCGCTAATAGTGTGAAATACACATTTGTATATAGCTGTGTGCGATTACTAAATAGCAAATTGCAACAATTCGCTGTTAGCTAATCGCAAATCCTAAGCTATGTACATCTGGCCCCAACTACTTTCCTTCTCTCTTTCTGCACCCTGCCCACACTCCTTTTTTTTTTTTTTTTTAACTGCCATTCATGTTTCCCATTGAGAGTCGGATGGCCACCCCCATCCCGCTCTTTGCGACTTAAGCACATTCCACCACGCTATCCGTCATCCTAATATTTTTGAACCAATTTTTAAGATCAGCCCAATTTTGAATGCAATTTCTCATATTTGAAGAAATCCTGGGCAAAGATTGCTGCCTTGAATGTACACCTGCCCATAGTCACCATCTCTGAAAAAAGATAACCACTGGACATATGTGGGAGGCCATCTTGCAATGGTTAAAACAAAAAAAATGAAGGTGGCTGCCTGTCAATAGCACAACATTAACAGCTTAAAAATAAATGAAATCTTTGGCAAAGCTAGTAGTTTTAACAGCTTTGGCAGTGCTTCTATTAATATTTTCTTTTTTTGAGTTGGATAGATTTTGTTTTCCCCAGTGAGAGTGGGTGTGGTATTTTTGCTTTTGCATTTTCAGTTTACTTTCTCGTGCTATTATCATGTGCGCTCTGCTGCGAGTAAACCTTCAGAGTAATGCTAATTCTATCTTCAGAGGGTCTCTTGTTGCTTGAATGGAGCATCACACCAAAGACTGTAATAATAGTGCATGCCACGTCACTGGTACATAGTGGAATCAGTATGCCGCCAAATGCAATACTGTAACGACTGGACATGCCACCTCACTTTGACTTGGTGGAAAAAGTATGACATCATACCTAAGATGACAATGACAGAACATGCTGGTTTGGGGTGGGAAGGGTATGACATCACATCCAAGATTGTAATGGCTGTGCCTTCCACATCACTGTTACATTATGCGGGCAGTATAACATCACACCCAAGACTAATGACAGGACATATACCACGTCCCTCATACTAGGTGGGAACAGCATGAAATAGCACACAATACTGTAATGACACAATATGCTCCCTGAGAAAGTGGATTTACTCTTATACGTACCATAATATATAAATATTGTGTGTTTACTATGAAAATGTTAATGCTTCTGTGTGCCTTAACATGCACTGTTGCATTTTATTAATCATTTGTGCTATGTGGTTTTTAGATTAGCTTGAAGACCACTACAATCTTGGTATTTCCATGCATTTTAAATGTACTGTGACCATATAACTCCATGTTGTACGATGCACATTTACTAAACTTGCAGTAAAGCCTAGCCTCCTTCTGAGGTTGGCACCACGAAACAAGGATTTTAGAAAATAATGGAGTCCGTTCCTGTTAGTGTTGTTTGCTTGCTGGCTATTTTCATGTGACTTCATGGCCTAACCAGAGCGTTGTGTTTTTTATTTATTTTTTTACACATTACTGGGACTTAAAGGACAGCATGATATCACACACAAGATAGTAATGACAGGGCATGCTATATCACTTATGTTTGGTGGAATGAGCATGTGGACGTCGAATAAAACACATCAATTAACAATGTGTGTACAAAGCCAACGTTCTAATGAAAAGATTTCACTATAACTTTTCAAAAGTTAGTGAAAAGATTTTAGTAGCCATCTCTAACATAGCTCAGGAATAGCAGGGGCATTAGTAGTGCACCCTTCCCTTGCACACAGAATAGGTTCAGTTTCAGCAGCATTAGTATAAGAGACATGCACATGACATGTACAGTGTACACATGCACCTACACACATCACACTGCAACATCAGCAGCAGCAGTGCTGCTTCCCTCCTCAGTCCCCTAACACACAGCAAGGTACAGTATGGGCAGCAGCAGGGCAATCTCCACCTTTTCAAGAGCATATTGTAGCTATCATATTAGGTAAACTCAAGGTGTATAAGCAGTGTGTCAAGTCAACACCAGTGGAAACCTAAGAGGAATTTTGGTGTGCTGATAGGTTCTTTTACAAGCAGCATAAAAAAGAGATTCTGTTAATATTGTGCTGTGCAGTGTACACATCACTGGTATGGCCTTATCCGGAGAACAGATTCTGTTAATATTGTGCTGTGCAGTGTACACATCACTGGTATGGCCTTATCCGGAGAACAGATTCTGTTAATATTGTGCTGTGCAGTGTACACATCACTGGTATGGTTTTATCTGGAGAATTGTATCCAATTCCAGAATGCACATCTGGATTATTGTCAGGTGGATAAAGGCCCATCTGGATCAATATGTCCAGTTAGCAGTGATTTGCCTTTCAAATTTCCAGTGCTTGGAGGGAACCTTCAGTGCATTTTAGATAGTTACAAGGTGAACCTATGACATATTGTTGAGTTCCAATGCCACAATGTGATAATTGTGTGCATGTAAACTTATTTGTACAGCTTGAACATAACTAGGGAGCAAAGAGCACTGAACAGCAGGAGAGAACACGTGGGTACAATTTGGTTTGTTAACATAGAGGTAGTGTCAAGGACCTGACACTGAGAAGGTCTGTTGTATCTCCTCCTTGATTGCACAAGGAAAAGGAGACTCCTAGCAGCCACTGTGCCACCCTGCACTTAATAGGGCATGTGAAATGTGTCACGTATGTTTTGAAGAGGGTCCCAGTTAGGAGTTAAAAAATAACGGGTTAAAAAAATCCTCTTTGGCAACCCTGTAGCTCTTGATTGAAGATGAAGCATAATACAAACATTATTAATAGGTCATCAACCAACCCACGACATCAGGGAAGAGGAAAGAGGCAAGCAAGTATACCCAGACGTAGATCCTAAAGAATTCCAACTGCATTAAGCAAAAGTCGGGGGCAAAAATAACAGCAAGAGGGCGAAGAACGTGATGAAAAATAATGGATGGAACAAATGTGTTGCTTCACATCCATCACTTGTGCATGCCTCCTTAGATATCATTTAAACAGGAAATTACATCACAGGAAAAGACTCTACATCATCATGGATTGGGAACATAACATTATATTCTCTAGACAAGCCACCATCTTGGAAAGGGCAGTTTATAAAGCTTGTCTACACCCCTTTCGAGAACCTCAAGGGGCCATTTGGCACACACAGAAGAACCAAAGTTTGCCATCCTTCACCCAGTGCTGAACTCTGCAGTGCTGCCGCCACCCTTCATGCTGAGCACTCCAAACGGCCTGTAGAGCATCCCTGCAGGTCACCACAAGCATGGAAATGCCCTGTGGTGTTGACGGCACAGATGCTTAACCCATGTGCTGAACACAGTGTCAACCAAACTGCTGGCTGACTGTGCAAGGGGCACACCAGCTTCTCCTGAACTTCCAGTCTCTGATACACTATTGGCACAGGTGTAGTGGGGCAGATTACAGGTGAGGTCCTGTATTGTGTGGGGTTAGTGAAAACTGAAGTGATGTCTTCTGCTTCATTCCGAATTGCAGGATGTTGAACAGTTCTGATGTTTGTGAGGATTCAGTTCCATGTCCTGAGGTTGCGGACAGAGAAGGCCTGCCTTCTGGTTTTGTCTTCCTTGCACATTTTCATCTCCAGTCTGGTAATGTCCACTGTGGGTTGTTAGTTCTGATGGCCTTGAAGGTGACACACCTGGTTCTGAAGATGATGCAGACCTGGACAAGGAGTCAATGTAGCTCATTCAGTAATTGGGTAATACTGTTGAATTTCTTTAAACCCTTAAACGGCCGTGCACATTGTTACCTCCATCCAGGAGTGAGAAGACCATGGTTTGCACTGGTGTTTTGAAATCTATTTTAATTATTAAACAATCTTTATTCGGCAATGAACACAGCCATAAAAGATGCAATACATTAAAACAATATCAAGTTCATGAAAAAAAAGTATTTCATTATTTTAAACAACTCTAAAATGACATCGTACAATATACTCTCATCTTAAAAGACCACTGACTTATACACGACTGTAAGTGCTAACTAATTTCCCAAAGTCCTATGTCAGCATGGAACCGTTCACAAATACCCCTGTCTGTCTCAATCATATCTGAATTTCCTAGATCTTATCATTGCTCTAAGAGAGTGCATAACCACAAATAAAGTGCGTTCATTCTGCAGAAGTTGCATGTGCAAAAGTGCAATTCGAGCCTATCTAAATCCCATTTCTTTTAAATAAGGTTTAAGATACAGTTGCCTGGGATATGTAAAATATTTGCATAAAAAGACAAAGTGTAAAATATCCTGCGGAGACCTATTGTCGCAGCCACAGGGCCCTCTATCCTCGGCTCGTGCTACAAAGCCAGGAGGAGAGGCCTCTAAATGATGAAACATGTTAAATCTAAAACGAGTAATTAAAAAACGATCATGAGCGCTGGTTAAAATGGTTAGGTAATGCTCTATTCCCAAAACTGATTTAACTAAAGCATGTGCTCTAACTGTCGGCTTAATCAGTTCCTTTCCTTCTCGCTCGGCACTATTTTTCTTAGAGAATAGGTCATTAGTTAGTTTTTTATCCTCTTTCTTCAATGTTCTATAATTTGTAAAAATGTCTATTCTTCCTAGGGCACAGAGTGTTTCCTTAATGTATCTAAGCCAGGGGATTTTGAGGGCATGATCCAATGAAAGGCAATCCAAAATTACAGCTTGATTAAAGGAGGCTTCCTCATTGGACCAAATATTCACCCAGCAAAGCAGGGGCTTGACTGCAACTAAGTCAGTCATATACCTTACCCCGATTTCTTCGTGAACCGAGTAAGCAGGAGCACCCTGAGGGACTTTTAACAACCGTCTCAAAAATCTATTATGCGTCGTCTGTAGTTCAACCAGTGCCTTGTAACCCCAGATCTCTCTCCCGTACAAGGCCTTAGAGATACAGATTGATTGATATAATTTTAAAATCACCCCAGGTGACCATGTACCTAATCTGTGTGCATAATTTGCAATGGCTCCCATAGCTTTCTTCATATCTATTACCTTCTCTTCCTTCAGGTTATTCCAATTTAATTTGGCGTCCAATAAAACACTGAGGTATGTAAAGGCTGGAACTTTGGCTATGCTAAAAGTGCCTGCCTTGTAGGATTTTGTGCTATTCCCTCGACAACCAACTTCCATCACAAACGACTTGCTGTAATCGGGGGACAGATCCAGCCCATTCATGAAGGAGACCAACCCATCGATTAAAACTTGCAACGCTCTTGGGGTGCATGCTATAAGCACAGCATCGTCTGCATACAGCAGAACTGATACTGGTCTACTGCCTGTTCTCGGGGTATCGGCCTGCAGGGATATTAAGGCAGATTCTAACCCATTGATATACAGCGTAAATAAAAAAGGGGCAAGAACACAGCCTTGGCGCACACCTCTTGTGCATTTGAAACTGTCAGTAAGTCCCCCCTCTTGTGTGAATCGGACTGCAGCTGAGGTATGGGCATATAAAGTCATCAGGGCGTTTATTATTGCTCGCTCCACACCTAATTCATCTAACAGAGACAACAGTTTACTGCGGTTCACCCTATCAAACGCTGCAGTGAGATCCATAAAACCTAGATAAATGGATCCTGCTTTGGCGATTGTATATTTTGATATCAGTAAATAGAGGTTCAGACATTGGCAAACTGTAGATTTGCCTGTTCGGAAGCCATATTGGACCTCCAAGATAATTTTGTTGTTATCTGCCCACTCCACTAGCCTATTTAATATAACCCGCCCCATAACCTCGACAGTCGAGTCTATCAGGGATATGGGTCGGTAGCAATTGGGATTGTTCCTATCCCCCTTCTCATAAATGGGGACAATAGTAACTGTGGACCAAGACTGGGGCATATCAGATAACACTGCCACATTAAAAACCCTGGTCCAGATCGGAGCCCACACGTCTGTTACTCCGGAACAAGTCCGGGGGAATCCCATCTGGGCCCGGGGCCTTATTCTTGGTCAATCCCTCTATACCAATTTTAACCTCATCTAAGTGGAAGTTAATCTGAGAATCACATGGGAGGTGCTCCCAGTCATTGCTATAAAGATCTCCATCCCTGTAATTGTAAACCGCCTGGAAATGATTCTTCCACTGGTCCTGTGTAATGTGATGACATATGGTCGGTTTGTCCAGTACAGAAAAACAAGGTCTGTTGATGACTTTCCAAAATAGGGAGCTATCTTTTAGGTCACTAACCTGAACCAGTTCATCCCAACCCTGTTTTTGTAATGAAGACCTCCGTTCATTGAGTGCTTTTTTGTAATTATTGCAGCAAATGGCTACCAAAGATCTATTGCGAGGAATCTCTTTCAATGCTATTTTAAGTTTCCTCAGTGCCTGAGAACACTCACTGTCGAACCACCTTGGGCTATCCAAATGAGGAGTGGCCGCTGGGGCAGTTAAAAGAGCAGCCACTGACTTCACAATGGCCTCAAAGGAACTAAGTACATCTTCCTCCGAGGGTGATATATCTCGGCACTTCAGATTCTCCTGTTGCCTCACTTTGAAAAGGGATAAATTAAAAGCGTTGATGTCCAGCTGCCACCACCGCAGGTGCCTCCCCTGGTCAGTTGGCGAAATTGTCCCCACCATCCTACTACCTTGTACTGACTTAGGACCCTGTACCCCCATCCCCAGAGTCAAAGGGTTGTGATCGCTGTAGGGACTTTCTAAAGTCCTAAAAAAACAATATGGTGGGACCCAACGATGATGATACAAAATAAAATCAATGGTACTAGCGCATCCCCTTCATTTATAAGTAGGAGGGTAAAGACTATTGGGAGGCATTACTGCATTTTGTAAGGTAAACATTAAGTCATGGGTATTTAAAAGAACATTCAAATCGTGGCCATCTGTGGAATGCTCCATGTGCCAGTCTTCTGCTGCCGGGCACGTAGGAGTGGCCCTCGTACTTTGTCCGATGTCTGAACACAAATGACAATTAAAATCACCTAACGGAATAAGGTTACCCTGTGGTAGATCATCCCCCTGTAACTGTTCCAGGAGACCAGCTAGCTCCTTCAAACTTGGTGGGCCAAAATTCCTATTTTTAGCATTATAGAAGTTAATTATTGTAAACCGTAACGTTCTCCTTAACACCAGCTTTAAACCTTGTGCCACTGCAGAGTTCCAGTTCAATTGTTTCACAGACCCGGAAAGCTCAAGTACAATAAATATAATTAGGCCACCTTTAGCTCGCCCACAGATCGAGCCTTCCGCTGGGAGGAAGAACGACTGGTAGCCTTCTAGGAAGAATTTATTTTCCACCTCCCAGGTCTCCTGCAGGCAAATGATCTTGTAAGAAGTTATAAATTGGATCCATCTGTCATCTTCGAATTTTGAAGCTAATCTTGCCACATTCCAGGAGATCAGATTGACCTCTCTCCCTCCTTGGGTACTGGGTAAAATGGCTGATGATCTCATTCCCCTGGTGACCTATCTGGCAGTTCTGATTAGAATGATCTAGAGGGTGGTCTACATTCTCTCTCTGCCGATACTCACTAGGCATAACTACCTGCGTTTGAGAATCAGTCGCTGTTGTCTGTACTAGGCTGTGTTGAGTGCCCACAACCTGTCAATCCAGGTCATTAAGATCCGACGGGTGACAACTCCATTCCCTCCCAGGTGTGTGCCCCCCTCCCCCCCTCCTCCAACTCAAGGGCATTGTTAGTTGCTACAGCAGTAGAACTCGGTCTGTGGAAAAAAACCTAGTGGGAGTGGTTTAATTTCTGATGCATAAAAAGGGAACTCAGCGGAGTGTCTCAAGATATTATGTGCCAATTTTGGGAATCTAAAGGTTACAATCACGGCATCAACCTTGAAGGTTTTCTTGGATTGTCCAATCCAAGAGACCCTTCTTGCCATCAAATGTGAGAATGATCCATTACAATAAATCTGCTATGTTTCCCTAACCAATGAGACGCTTTATTATTCAGATTGTCTGTGGATTCCTCAATACCTACTCCCAAGCTTTGAACCCCAACCAGAACCACAGTATAGGGACAACAAGCCGGAGGCAGATCGATTACTGGTAGACCTGCTCTATTTATGTTCTGAGAGCTAGCCCTCACTTTTGCGTACTCACGCGGTGGAGAATGTTGGTCCCTGACGCCCCCAACTCCTCTCTCCAAACCATGTGTGTGAGAATTAGGCCTACTACCAGACTCCTTACCCTGATCCCTTACGTGTCTTAGGGGCCCGTTCCCCAGTGATCTATTATAATTTAGTGGTCGACTTCCTGGCTTATTTTGCCCGGCCAAACTAGGACATACTGCCTGTGACTGGGCACTTGTTGGGGAAGGTACTTTAGAGATAGTGTTCAGCATATTCTCCACTTTCCCAAGTGTTTCTCTTGAGTCTGAAAACACTTTGTCCAATTTGTCCCAGAGCTGAGAGAACAGGTCTGTCATCAGATTCGTAACTATTTCCCTCCGAGTATTCCAAAATTCCCCCATGTCCATCAGGCTAATCGAAGGTTTTGGTTCCTCCCCTCTCCGTGTGGGCTCGTTTCTCTTCTTTGCTTTACGCAGTCTCCTGGGTGCTGGTGAAACCTCTGACTCCATGCCCTTTTTAGGTCTCGCCTATGCAGCGCACATGCGCTGCATAGGAGGGGACCTTTTGGAATCGATCAGCATTTTGGCTAAAAGCGTGCACGTTTTGCATTGCTTTCTATTGCAACGCGTGCACGTTTGGCGCTTCCCTTGCGGGAGCGAGCATCAGCGCCATCTGTTTGTAATTATCTTGCAAACAGATGGTGCCCCTGCTCGCTCCCGCAAGGGAAACGCTGTACATGCCCTCAGCCGCACGCAACGGGGAGGTGACTGACAGCACGCGCTTTAAAGGTTCCTTTTTTCTCACTTTCACTTTCTTTCTGCACGGCGTCCCACGTAGATTATTACTAGCACGCTGCCCGCGCAGACGAGGAAATAAACACCAACAGCCTGGGACGGAGACGGGCTGCAGCCAATGCACACAGAGGTCCCCAGCTGTGACGAGCAGAGACGGGATTTGTCCGGCCCTGGAGGAAGCTCCCACGCGCGCTGGCAGCAGGGGGGCGCTACATAAGGCCCGGGCACGGTCATGGCGTGCAGACTTAATCCTAAGAGTTGCGTGCAGCAAACTACAGCATCTGCACACCACCTCTTCAGGCAGGACTGTAGACACACAGTGCAGTCACCTGGCACTGCACCAGTGGTACCTGCATGGGTCCGGTGGTCTCTTCTGGTGGGAGTGTAGGCACACGGTGGTCTGTGGGCAGAACGCAGCTGCAGGACCTGCCGGAAAGGCTCCTCTACCTGCCGGAGCCCTGAGCGGCGAATACCTGTGTGCCTACGTGCAGCTTCTGAGCACACCCAGCGCCTGGTGTCCCCTTGCTGCTGCGAAGCGCTGCTCACCCGCAAGGTTGGTTACACCCCCTAGGTCCAAGACAGCAAAGAGCGCTCCAAGCTTTCTGCAACAGGTCAGTCTGGAATTGTATGAATTAACCCCCACCCCTTCCCCCATCCTGCTAGTGGCACTGTTATTATGGAAAACGCGCTGCAATTGTCAGTCACGGGCAGAAGACACTGCGGTTGAATTCCACGGCCTTCTATCCAGGAAACGGCCCGGCCCACGCGGCAGCTGCCGGGTCCCCCTCTCCTCCGCTGTCGCTGGTCATTGAGGTCAGGATTGCGGAGTCCACTTAGTACAGGGTCACTCCTGGCAAGTGTCTAGAGTCCGAAAATGCCCCAATGTGCACTGTGACCGATTCGGCCTTGTTGCTAAAAGTTTTTCCTCTTTTAATATGGATATCCTTAGTTCATCCTGTGTTTTTGCAGGAGCACTTTAGTGCATTTCACGGGTGCTCTGCACCACTTCCGTTGTTTCAATCACATAAAAAATACTGACAAATATTTGTTAATCACTTGTAAGTTCAGCCCGACTGAATGTGCCCCACCTAGTGTACAATTACAATACGTCCTACTTGCTCGTCTGACACACCTTTCAGTCCTTCATTGACAAGTGAATGTTTAATGTGCACATACGCTTTGGCCTAACTCCCGTATTTTATGTGTTCAACCATCTACGTTTTGTTTTTTACCTAGGTTTTTACATACACTTGGTAAAAACTTCGTATGCATGCATTCGTATCACTTTTTTGCACATATGCAATACAGCCCGTTCACTTCGTGTGTCTGGTCTAGTTATGTCAGTCCGTGGTTATTTCCTAACAGTACAACGTATAGCATCAGCCTCTAGGCAGTTGTGTAATACGAGATGCATTTGTTGAAGAAGAGTGACTTTTCTTTAATACAGCCAAATTGTGTATCAGAACGCGTTCACCCGACTTGCTCCGAGCGCCGTTTAAAAGGCTGTAAATCATGGTCTAATCTCGTCACATTCCTTAAGACGCAATGAACGTCAAGGGGATGCAATAAATTTGAAGTCCCATTGAGATAGTCCAGTTCATGGATAACAGCAAAGCTGCAAACTGGTGGAATACAGAAAGAACCCTATTATGAAACCTTCAGGGGTCGTCTACCGACGGTGGCCCCCGTACAAGGCATCTGAACAAGACCATCATAGCGGTAACCAGAGGTTCGAGCCCAACAACTACAATGATCCACTGAAGCGTGTACAAATGTGAGGAAATCAAAGGTTTGTGCTGGGGCGGAGCGGGTGGCCCTCAGCCTTTCAGGGGTCTGCAATCAGGCAAAGATCAATAAATATCTGTGAGTGAAGGTAGACTCAGGGGACCCTCCTCACATTCTCATACAGAGTTGAGAATAAAGGAACTTTATATACTATTCTGAGTGTGCATCATTCGTACAAACCCTCGTGCGCCCGCCGTGGAGCTGGATTCTCTGCTGTGACACAAGGGCATGTATTGAAATCAGCGTAGAACCCTTCAAGGGCCTCTTGCGTACCAGCTCTTCCTGCTATCTACCAAGTGCACTGAAGACCAGCACTGCCCAGTGATACCACTTCGTGCGTGTGTTATATAAACACTGCAGCGTGCACCCCCTTTTATGTAACCCATGCCTGCATGGGTCCATCTGTCACCCTACAAGCAAAGCAGACATTGGGCAGAGATGCACCCATCCTACAGCTCGTGCTTCTATCATTGTTTGAACTAAACATATAATCCCATCTCCCAGACTGGAGGGTTCCCTAGACTTTCTGTGCACAATAAGTGGGTGGGAGGCTCGACCGAAATGTGGAGGGGGGCTGGGAGGAATTCACATAGCAGATGCTTCGGCTTAGTACTTCTAAATATGTGCCTGCTCTTCTCTCTGCCTGCTCATCACACTGCACATTACCCAACACTGTCTGCAGCTGCTCTGCCTCCTGCCAATGGCACTATCGTCCCTTCCTCCTGCCCCTGCATTACGCAGCACTATCAGACTTCCAAGCCATCCCCACAGTCCCCTCTAACGGCGTTGTTTGCCCCTCCTTCCCTCCTAACACGGAACATCTCTCTGCTGCCCAGACCTCAGATCTCCGCCTCCTTCCGGTTCCCCAGTCCACACCCCACAATGTCTCCAGACCGTCACACAGCGCTTGCTGCCTCCTTTCTGGGCATGACACAGCTCCTGCTTTCCTTGGCCCCTCACTGTCTCTGCCTGCTGTCTGCCTAACAAACAGCTATGTCTGCATACTTTGCACCCACCACACATTACTTACACCGATCGGTCTGCCACTGCATACCTGCCAACGATATGAAGCTGTGATTGGGAACTTGCTGAGGCAGAGAGAGGATCAGAACAGGTTTCTCCGTTGAGATGCACTTCACAAAAATGTATCTTGTTAAAGGGACATTACTGTACAGTGTCGTTAGTTGGAATAAAGCTGTCACAATGTTGAAGAACTGTGCTTGTACTCACCTTTTTGTTATCATGTTATGCTCAGTGCAGCCAGGCGGACTGTAAACAGTGCATTATTCATAGGGTGCTCTTAGTGTGGTCAGGCATAAGCCACACACACTGGAATAGAGCATCCTGAGACACACACTGTAAAAATAACACTAAAAGTGTTTAGTAATTGTATAGCTCTTTCATCCCTGGCGGTACAGCATCCAGGATATAATGCTGCATGGCTGCACACTTATAAGGTCCCGAAGGCGAGACCTATTGGCTATGCCAATGCTTGTTGTTGTTAGCTGGGGGTACCCCACAACCCTCCACCGCAGTGCCTGGTGAGGGAGCACTTGCACATTGCTCCCCTTCCCCTGACGTCTCAGCCCCTGTAGCAATAGCCTGTGAACTATCAATAGTAACAACCAGGGGGCTCATAGTAGTTGCTTCTAATAAGTCAACCCGCGAGACTTCAGGCACTGGGGGACCGGTAGAGCCGATAGATAGTCTCCTCTGCTTTGTCAATCTCCTTAGTGATGGCCCCCACTGCTTTCGCTAAAAATGAGTCAATAGTAGCCCTTTTGTTGTTAGACAGATGATCAGTATTAGCAGCTTTTCTCTTCCCCATAGTAAATAAATGCAGAGGATCCCTACCGACCCTAGAGAGCCTGTCTGTGCATGGGGCATCCACAATTAAAACAATTGAACAAGTGCTCACCACACTGCTGAGTCTTCCTGGACTTCCACTGGCTTGTAACGTTTAGGTAGCAGCTCCTGTGCAATAAAGGCAGATTCTATTTTGTGTGCACTGCCTCTGATTCAAGAGTGACCAGCCAAGAGGGTAGGCCCAGCCCAGCCGCGATCGGCCGCGGACGGGCGCAGACGGGCCCGCCCGTGGCCTGGCGCGGCCCAGGCACGCCTGCGCGCGTCCCGCACTGCAGGAGACATTAGCCGGCTTTAGGCACCTTCTGGCGTGAAGGTGCAGGCGTTGACGGCGTGCGAGCCGCGTGGATGCTGGGGCTTGTAGTCCTGGCCCTAGCCCCCTCCTGAGTGCAAAAAACAATGTCAGGGGTTCTCCCACGCTGCGGGAGACCTGAGCCGGCTTTAGGCGCCTCCTGGTGCGAAGGTGCAGGCGTTGGCGGCGTGTGAGCCGTGTGGAACGCTGGGGCTTGTAGTCCTGGCCCCAGCCCCTTCCTGAGGGCAAAAAACAATGTCGGCGTAGACCTGAGCCGGCTTTAAGCACCTCCTGGCGGTAAAGTGCAAGCGTTGGCGGCGTGCAAGCCGCTTGGGGCTTGTAGTCCTGGCCCTAGCTGCCTCCTGAGGGCAAAAAACAATGTCAGCGGTCTCTAATCCTGGAAGGAAGATATCCACTTTAAGAAGAGGAGCTGGTACCATGCAATTTTGGTTTTCCTTTGCTCTTTGAAGATAAGGTCTATGTCAGTGGTGAATCCAAGTAATTCTGAATTATTGTAATTGGGCTCCACCCATTCTGTACGTCCGGATTGTTTGCTTTTTGGATCACCCAGTTTTGGATTTTTTACTATGGGTGAGCCTCACTACACGTGTCTCACCCATGGTAAACGCATGGCAAACGGACTGCGCGTGTTTACTGCCAGTCTCCACCTTTTAAGATAAGACCACGACGACGTAGGTAAGGGACACCTGGATGGTTACAAGTGAACATATGTGAGGGCTGTGTGTGGGAGACTACTGTTGTGCGCAGACTGGTAACTGTGCAGAGGTAGCCTGGCGCAGAGGGGATTCTGCAGGGTTATATGTGGACCCAGGGTAGACGTTATAATGTTAGTGTACACTAATCGGGAAAGTCAATGTGATTTTCAGTTTTGTCTGAAGTGACAACTTACTATAAACATGGGGGAAAACTGCCTTAGAGTACCGTTTCGCCTCCCTTTGGCCTACAGAGACCAGTGACGTATCGAAATGGGGTGTAACCTGTGCGAGAAAATCAGATCTCCAAGTTCCACAAAGATATTTGTACAAGTTATGGGTCATCCAGAATTGTCATATTTCTCTGGCTCAGTTCAAGATCAGAGCCCAGGCCTTTTGTCACCCTGTTGTGCCAAGTTAATTAAATTTCTCTCCAGCAGTAGGAAAAAAGGCCTCCCCCCTCCCCCCCCAACAAAGGGAGCAATTAACAATGCTTCACTCAGATCTTGAGGAGTAAAGGGGTGAGGCTGAATTATTTATTTAGAGTGTTTTATAAAGCGCGAACATTACCCAAGGGTATGAGAGCACTGTAAATAAGATTGACTGAACAAAAATAAACATAGACAAGTACATCAAAAGTAAAAGACATAATGGGCTGTTGAAACAGATATCAAAATAAACATACGTCATTCCATTATTAGGCATTGATCTAGATTCTTCATGGTGGGTATTCTGCTGCTGCTCTGAAAATATTCCGTTCCAGGTACCCAGGGGAGCAATGTTTGAATGGGGTTCTCCAGTGAAGGAAGTGCTTCTGACCGATCTAGATATTGCTGACATTGTGACGTCTGCTGCGCCCTGGGGAGAGGCTCCCCGAGAGTCTGAAGGATCTACATCAATCAATCAGCTGTCGCACTGTACCAAGGATGGGCCTGCCCAAGCCCACTGAACAAAGGAGGGAGCCCAGGCCTCTGGAGCCAACACAGGAGAGGGCGCCCCTTTGAAGATTTTGTGAGAAAGGCCGTGTCAGTGATGTCAATGAGGGGTGGGGCTAAGGCCCCCTGAAGAGATGTGACTAGTGACTCCTGGATGATGCCATTTTGAACTGTCCCAGCATGCTGTGCAGGAGGGTTGGGACAGGGTTGAGGAGGTGATGTGCCACCCTAGGATTGGCCAGGGGTGCCTGGCTTCTGGAGCCTTCCATTCCCCTTTAAATACTCTTGCACAAGGGGAAATAAAGGGTACTTATAGAGGTACCCACTGGGTACTTTTAAGCATAAACCCCATCTCCTAAAAATAATTGGTTGCTCGAGGGTTAAAGTAGAGCCCGTCAAGTAATGAGTGTATCTGGACAGGAACTTGATGATGAGGCATGCCACTAGAATTTCTGGCGGGTGACAGTCCTTTTAAAACAACTAGAGTGCCTCTCTGGGTCAGTTTAGGGAGATTTTAAAATATTGAGAATTATTTGTCCCTCTTTGATATTTATCTCCTCCTAATGAAACCTAATTAGGAACCTTCTAGCCTATCCAGCTGCACTCCATTGCTACTCTACTGGTATTGACCAAAATCCTAGAAAAGCTGTCATGGTGCAGCTCTAAGGTCACCTTGCAGTGGCCTTGGAGCTATGTGGCAAAATACTATTGAATTTTAGATTAACCCATGGGATGAAGACTGCAGTGATCAGATATTTGGTTTTACTCCAGTCGTATGGTTGATGAGTGGGCTTGGTGATCATTCATTAACCTTGACCTTTCAGACGCACATGATATGTGGACCAGCTCATCCTTTTTTGATAGAATGTGGTCGGTCACACATCAATTTCCAGACTATCAAAACCTTTAGATCTTTTAAAAATGTTTTTTACAGTACTATTCCCAAAGAGCTGCCTAAAGAAAGTACTCCTACATATGGTGTAGTACTGGACTCCCAGTATCACCTTTTTAATGATTACTCGAACCCCTCTTTTAACATCATTTTGAGCAATCTCTATCAACACAATCATGTACCACAAATAGCAAATTTGTATGAAGATTTACCAAGATAATTCAATTGGAACATTGCAGCAGTATCTACTTTTAAATGTTCAGGCCTTGATATCTGATAACTGTCCCCAGATCAGTAGCATGAAAACTGAGCTGCTTATTGTTTGCACGAATAGAAATCCTCTCTATCTCCCCAGAATTCTTTGCACCAGGTACTAGCGTGTGTATAACTAAAAAAAAATGTAGGAATTATTTTGACGCAGACCACACCACTTAATACTCAAAGTTGTGCTGTGGTTATTAGCTGCCTCTGCATATGTACTCCTTATGCTGCCCACCTCACCTCATTGGATAAAGGCCAGTTGGGCAAGTATTATTTATTTATTTGAAAGTTTTATATAGCGCAAACTTGACCCAGCCGGGTATCAGAGCGCTTTACAATTTGAATAGGTATTACAAGAGTATACATAAAACAACAAGATAGTCGTGCAACATTTGCTGCATGACTGTTGAAACACTTTACGCACTAGCATTCTAGCTTCCCAAAGTTGTAGACATTAGATGATGCAGAATACGTCTGTGCTCCTGGTCCTTCGGCTTTTTAAAAGAAAGCAGATTACACTCTTTAGAAAATGCTTCCACTGACTGCTCGTAAGGGAAGGAATCCTGTTTATAATCAGATATAGTAACTACCTTGTCCACGTCCACCTTCTCAAGAGGGTTTTTCTCACTTGCAAATGCGTGACTTAAGGAGGAAAGAAAAAGCTTCATTATTAACTGTTGAGTCAAACTTCGCTCCATATTTGGTAGCGGCGCCTTCTCCCAGGTACTCTCCCTTTGGAGCCCTCTGCACCTAGAGCCCCAGCAATCGTCCTCTGGCTGCCTTTCAGAAGTGTCTGAAGGAGTTCTTGTTGTATGGTAGTTGTTTAAGAATTGTGCATCCTCCGCTCGATTGCGACTGGTCCAATTAAAAATCCTCCATAGAATATACGTCACGGGACCGAAGCTAGCTAGGATGGGCAGGACAGACGACTTGGGATGTAGGAGACAAAGTGGTCAAGAGGGTACGTTTATACATATTTTGTGGGAGTGTGTACACGTTCAGAAATACTGGACTGGAATCCACCATTGTTTCAGGGAGGTCCTTGGAGTTCAAATGGAAATGGAGGTCAAAAGATGCCTACTAAATATTTGGGAACCCACAGACCTGAATAGCAAGGATAAAACATGGGTGACACTGGGCCTGATGGTAGCTAAAAGGAACGTGGCTAGAATGTGGGGCGCAAGTGCAGTACCTACAGTGGAGGCCTGGAAAGGAGACCTGGACTGGTGCATGATGAGGGAGAAAACTGTTTATAGTGCAAGAGGCTGTCCGAAAAAATGGTCGCAAATATGGGGCAAGTGGAATGAGTATCGTGGAAATATCTGCGTCCCTCCAATTGACCCCTCTCCTTCTGTTCCAAATACACAATAAATAATGTAACACAGGAATGCCAAGTATGGCAATGTGCAACTGATCCATGTATGTATATATATGCCAAATCTGAATCCATCTCATTTGATTGTACTTTATAAATGTCGCAGCACTATTATCAATAAAAAGTTTCATTAAAAAAAAAAAGAACTGTGCCTCTCTTTAGGGTAGTTTTCATCTTATAAGTGTAGTCGGTCAGTCTCCAACCTTTGATACGGTATCCAGTTATGAGGGTCACAGCTTGGACTTTATTTCCAGTTTTTGGGCCTTATCTGGAGTATTGTGTTAAGTCTGATACATCACCTTTGGTGAATTGTTTCCAGTTTCGAGGCCACATCTGGAGAGTGATCTGGTTCTGGATGCCACCATTGATGCATTGTCGGGTTTTGACGCGCACCTTTGGGATATTGTCCATGTCTGAAGACCACATCTGGTTTATTGAGTCCCATCTGCAGGTTGCCTCTGCAGTCTTACATCCAGTTCTGAAGGCCTCATCTGGAGTATTGTGTGCAGTGTTGAAGGGCTCATGTGGAGTACTGCATCCTGTTCTGGAGGTTATTCCTAGAGTGTTGTACAGAGTTCCTAATGCCTTGGCTTATTCCTACTCTTTTTAGAGGTCTCGTTTTAAATACTGTGCCATTTCTGATGGTCATATCTGAGGTGATGGACATGACACTTTGTGAGTATTGTCATGTGGCATGTTATGTCCAGTTTTGAAGGAAGCATCACAGGTGTATGAAACTTTTAGTTTCTTGATGTACAAGTTTGTGTGGGTGATTAACGTGGTGGATAAATGCATGCTAGGATGGATAAGTATGTATGTGTGTGTGAGAAAGCGGACCAGAGTTTGGATAAATGGAGTGAGTAAGTAGTTGGATGAGTACGTGGAAGGATGGTTGCGTGAGTGAGTTGATGGTCAAGTTAGCGGCTGGGTAGATGGCTAAGTGAAAGGGATGGTGGATCGATGTGTGAGTGAGGTATGCATAAATATGGGAACGGTGAGTGGGTGTTTTATTGAGCAGATGAATAGGTCGATGAATATGTGTACTAGAATGCTTCTACTTGGAGGAGTGCGCTCTGCAATACAAGTGTGGTCAGCCTTGAGTGCAAAGCGTAATGTTGTGGTGCACCCCTGAAACTCAGCAGTATGAATCAGTAAATGCTGGGTGCCTTGTTCGAAATAAAAACAAGCATTTGCAATGCAATAGGTCTAGTATTTACGAGAGTTTGAGCTATTGGAATGCAATAGCTTAAACTCTAGCAAATCTCTTGCAAATTACAAGCGCCAATGCGGCGCTTTCACATCCATGGAGGCCGCGCCCCTTTCTTTAGACAAGCAGCGTTTAAAGAAAGGGGCGTGGCCGACATTAAAGTGAAACATTGGCTTGGGGCGCTTTGACAAAAAAAGCTTCTGTTTGTCAAGTTGACAAACAGATTTTTTTTGTGTAAAAGCGCCCATGCCGCGCTTTCACTTTAATAGCGGCACATTTTTCTTTAGACGAGGCTTCTCTAAAGAAAGGGGTGCGGCCTCCGTGAATGTGAAAGCACCGCATGGGCGCTAGTAAACAAAAATAATAAATAAGTAAGCGCAGCCGCTATACTTCAAGCGGACCACGCTGCTAAAATAACTAAATAAAGAAACGTGGCCGCTGTAGTTAAAGCGGACCACCGTTAGTAAATAAAATAAAAGTAGGCGGAGTGCTGCAATGTATTTGGTGGTATAGGGGCAAATCATTAAACAAAATAGTGCTCACAGCCAAGATAAAGCAGACCGTGTAACAAGACAAGTAAAAGGTTCAGTCGTTATGGGCACTAACAAATGCAGGCCAGGTGGTACCAAGGAGGACTAACGAGCCTAATAACGACTTGGAAGCCAGTGTTTACGAAGGACAATGACACAAGCCAATTAAAAATATGGGCAGAGTGGGCGGGGCTTCAAAGCCATACTCCAATACAGCATGCCTCGCAGCAGCGCATGTGCTGCCCAGGCTCGACCTAAAAACATTCTTTGGTACAAAAGCTCCGTTTTGTCTTTGTGAAGACTATGCCACATATTCTGACCGATGTGGAAGCGCTGGGGAAACTTTAATGTATACACAGCTGTGCTTGAAAGAAAGCTTTACAGTAAAAGTCACGAGGGTAGCTGCCGTGGCCCCACACACATGTATGGCATCTCAGAATGTGAGCTACAGAGCCCGTATACTGCCACCTATTATGCCCCATTGGTTTACCCCTGATTCTTGTGGTGCAGTAACAGCCCGGCTGCTCCACTCCCCCGGTCTGGTGGCTGGACAGAGCGACCGCAGAGCATCAATTGGTACTGCAAACTGCATCTTTAGCATACACGAGCCCCCTGCCACCATATCACCTCACAACTGTCAGGCCCTGCTGGACCCTACTTCACCACACTAAAGGGGTGGTAAATCCACGGGTATGGGCAAGTGGCAGTGAGGTAAAGGAGAAGAGTCACTGGTTTTAACAAGAGGGATGCCCGTGTTTGAGAGGTGAGGGGGGGGGGGATCAGTCACAGGGACTCAAGCAGTCAAAATGCCCTTCAAAAACTATAGGAGATCAACGAGAAAATGGCTGCGCTGTGAGAATAGGTTCGCTGTGTTTAGGGGCCTTCAGGGATTATTCGATTTGCATAAAAGAGGATTAGTGTGCCATGCTTACATCCGTGTGTACTTAATGGCACTCTGCACAGGAGGTGAGGGGGGGGGGGGCTACTCAACTTCCTCTCTCAAGCCCTAGTCGTGAAACACTACTAGAGTCGGTAACTCTACTTGTGCTGTTGCACTTTTGTGCCACAACTAAAAGGATGCACAGTACCTGTCCTGGGCGCAGAGGTGAGTGACCGCATGAAAGGACAGAAGTCAAAATAAAACTTGAAAATCTGATGCATAGCAATCAAAATGTTTAAACAAGTCTAGACAAGGGGGCGTGGCCGAGCCGTGCAGCAAGATGGCGCTTGCTGAAGTGGCTCTGCCGGCCGGGTACATAATCCGCCAATTATCCGAGTTACTACCACCCATCCACCCGCTCCATCGGTGGAAACAGATTACCAGCCCGAAGAGGAGCAGTTTGATACCCGCGACGGATCCGAGAACCGCAGCACGCCGTGCGACGACGCCTCGTGGTCCTGAGGCCTGGGCCGAGGGGAGGCCGAGCGGAGAAAAGGAGCGGCTGCGCGGACCAGCTGGGCCGCTGCCGGAGGATCGTCGCGGCCGGGATCCGCTGCTGCACGCCGCGTCCAGTGGGAAGTGAGACCTGCCGGCGGTTTTCGGACCGTGGAGCGCCCTCGGAGTAAGGTTGTGCGGTGACTCCGGGCGGAGGGATCAACTGGGCCCCTGACGGAGACATCGGCGGACGGAGCTGACTGGAATCCCCGTACATACTGGTGAGGAGTTGCGGGACTGACAGGGGCACGAGAGGAGCGGCGCGCGATCCGAGGATCCCGCTGCGGACCCCTCTAGAGGCAAGGTGCACAGAAAACGCAAGCGGCCTGGGGCTCGCCTGAGCGCCGAGTGAAAACCTTGCTACGACCGGTGACTGCCGGCGGGCCGGGAGGCCCCAGCGCGGGGGGTGGGATCCTCAGCTGAAGCCAAGGTACGGAGGACCTGAACGCGGGCCTAAAGACCTGCTAGTCCAAAGAGGGGGAACCGCGATCCTCAGCGTTTTACAATCGACTTGCTGGCCCCCCACCCCCCGGCTGCGACACTCGCACGCACACTGCACCTAGCATCCTTTTTTTTTTTTAAACGACGAAAGCACTCCTCGCCCCACGCCAAGTGCCGCAGTAGACTCATTATTGCAAGGCAATTTCCATCAGGCTCATTGAACACTTACAGCGCCCCAAAAGGTGCATAGTGGCGGCATCATTGTTCAGTGGGGGAGGCGTAGTGGGAGCCAGCGCGCCGAACGCCGATACCAGAAGGCGGACTCCTGAAGCGGGACCGCGGTGGGGGCCGCTGACAGTCTGGACTCTCTGCGTAACTAGCAGGGCAGCATATGTCGGCAGTGGGGCGGCAACAAAGGTGATCACCGAGGTCAGACTGCGCGGTCCTCCCGTTGCTGCGGGCACCATCAGGTAACCGCCCTGTGACTCACCTGTTGACCAAACAACATCATCTCCCACCAAGTAGGGAGCTTGTGACACTACAGTGTGCGTGGCTAATACATCGCTGCGTGCAGGGCGTCCAGACAGTGGGTCTCCACATTGCCCCACACAGCTTGCATATCAACCACAGTTCCGGTACTTGAATCGTAAGCACATCAGGCTCACTGAAAAATTGCAGCGCCCCAAGAAGTGCACAGCGGCGCGGTTGGGTGGAGGAGGCGCAGTGGGATCCAGTGAGCCGCACGTGGCCACCAGACGGTGAAATCCTGCAGCGAGGCCGCGGTGGGAGCAACCAACAATTCAGGTCTCTCCTCGTTACAAACAGGGCACCTCACGTTGATTTCAGCGTGGCAATAACGGAGATCATTGAGGTCGGATTGCGAGAACGTCACCCGAGGGAGTGCCTGGGGCGCCATAGCGTACGTGGCAAACGCATAGAAGCTGACAGGGCATCCAGGTGAGGGCTCTCCGTGGTGCCCCACACCGCTCGTGGGTCGACCACAGGCCCCATTCTCAACACGCAAGCAGCTCTCACGACACAGCTATGGGCAAACCCGACAACAAACAGGCCAAGATAACATTTGAAAAGCGCGCCACACGGCTACAAGAAATGGGGTCAACACCGATCACAGTAGTGCCGGAGACGCAACTTGAACCGGAACAGGAGGAGGACATAAAAACTATGCTGCGGGAGGTCAAGGTCAGCCTACGAGACATAGACTCTAAACTAGACTCCCTAGCATTACGTATAAATCACGTCTCCCAAAGAGTGGACAAGCACGAGTCTCGCATCGACACATTGGAGACGAGAGTTTCCGATTCCGACGACCACCAGGTGGAGTCGCACGAACGACTACTCCGCATGGACAAGGTGCTGGAAGTCATCAAAACGCGCAACGAAGACCTTGAAGCGAGGTCGAGAAGGAATAACGTGCGCATCACGGGCATTCCGGAATCAACAAACATTGCCAATATGGAACAATACATCGAACAATTACTGAGCGACCTGTTTGGTTCCGGCCTGTCTGAAATGTTTCTAGTGGAAAGAGCACATCGCACCCTGGGCCCCAGGCCCCCTCCTGGGGCACAGCCGAGACCTATACTGGCCCGCCTACTAAATTATAGAGACAGGGACGCTGTGCTACGGTGGCCCGTGAAAAAGGGGAAATTCAACATCAAGGAAATAACATCGCCTTTTACCCGGATTTTACGCAGGCTGTTCAGGCTGCCCGCCGTGAATTCATTCCTGCAAAAAAGCTGTTCCAAAAATCAGGCATGCTGTATCCAGCAAAACTGAGGGTACAGACGACGGGCAAACCCATGATCTTTACGGAGGCTAGTGCCGCCCTGAAATTTGCAAAACAAGCAGCACAGAAACAACAGCTGAAAGACTCTGCGGCGGCAGCATCCCCGGACAGCCAGCTAAGTGACAATGACTAATGTATTTACCTATTGGGGCATTCTCCAGGGTTGCTGGTCGGGGCCCAATGTGGAACGCCTTACAAGGTGTTCTTAATGTCAAATGTTCAAAGGTACTTCCGGGTGGTACACAACCCTACTCGGCCACCCTGTCGTCAGCGTGACAGGGCAGTACGCCGGCGAATCCTCGCCCCCTTGGGATGATTCCCGTCAGCCCTAAGCACATGGGGCTTCTGTTCACTATGGGATGTAAAGGGTATACACAACCTGTTTGGGGGGTTGGTGTGGGAGGGGGGTGGGCGAGGGGGGTTGTTGTTTCATTGGTTGTATGTTTGTTGCAGTGCATATCACGTCCCAAACTATCACACTGTTTAACGCGCTCTTTCCCGAATAGTTTTCAATGTCAGAGCATTTTCTCCCCCTTGGAGTCTGGTATCTCCCGAACGAAGGGAGCCAAAATGCATAACCTGTCACACCTGCCTCGAAATATAGTGTTCACTGATGGGGGACCCCCCTTAAGGTCCGCCTGCAATGTCTAAATTGACCTGTATAACTTGGAACATCCGAGGTCTAAACGACCACAGAAAAACACGACTGGTACAGTCCTACTTGGCGAGGCACATGGTAGACATCTGCTTACTGCAGGAGACCCACCTGACAAAAACCACATGCACTAGACTAAACTCCACCAGATGCTGCGAAGTACACACCTCATGCTACTCCAATTATTCCAGGGGGGTGGCCATTTTGATCCGAAGGGGCATTCCATGGCAGACGATTAAAGTAATTAGTGATCCAGAGGGGAGGTACCTATTGTTACTGGGGACATTATTCCACAGCACAGTGCTAATTGCAAACACCTATGGCCCGAATATCGATGACCCCGCCTTCTATCAACACATCTGGCACCAAATGCAATCACTGGGTGATGCGGCGATCATGTGGGGGGGACTTCAACACGGTTTTATCGCTCGAGCAAGACAGGGAAGGCACATCCCGCTCACACCACCCACAGGCCGCTTCGATTTTGAAGGGGTTAATGGCCGATTATGGCCTAATTGACTCCTGGCGTGTGTTGCATCCTGGAATCAGAGAGGGCACGTGCATCACACAGCACCACAAAGCCTGGTCACGGCTAGACTTCTGGCTCACCACACAAGACCTCCACTCATGGGTTATGGACACGGCACATCATGCTTGCACCCTGTCGGATCACTCGCCGGTAGCGCTGACACTGACGGTGCCCAAACCTTGCATACCACCCTTCGCGTGGCGCTTACCATCAAATGCGCTTCTAGATGCGGCGTTCAGGGAGGAGCTACGCACAAAGATTAAGGATTACTTCGACCTTAATACTGGCACCGTCGAATCTGTCGGGGTACTGTGGGAGGCGTTCAAAGTGGTCGTCCGTGGACATTGCATAGCAGGGCAATCAGGCATACTTGGGGATATCCGGGGTGGCTTGCGCAGACTAGAGACCGAGCTACATAATTTAGAGACACAATATTTCCATACACCCACTGCCACAATCATGGGCCAGATCCGCAGCAAACTCACGGAATACGAAGAAGAGGCAGACAGGGAGGTTAAATTCTTACATAAATACGCGACCGCAAGGAGATACGGAGAGGGAGACAGGCCCGGCAAAACACTTGGGAATCTCCTGCGTCAACCTAGGGGCTCTGCATTCATCACAGCTCTACACACCCCAGCAGACGTACTAGTGCACTCCCCGACGGATATTCTAGATACCATGCGTAACTTCTATGCCCAACTGTACACCTCACAGTCGACTCCCACGGACTCAGTCCTCACAGACTATTTTGACACTATAGAGTTGCTGTGGTTCAGTAGCACGCATCGGGAATACCTTGATCTACCCTTTACGATTGAGGATGTACGTCAGGTGATCGGGTCATTACCAGCAGACAAGGCGCCAGGTGCGGACGGCCTCACCGCCAAATTCTATAAAGAGTACTCAGAGTTACTAGCCCCCTACTTACTGGCAGTATACCAGGAGGCACTGCAAGACGGGGTCCTCCCGGGCACGCTGCGTGAGGCCATTATTATCACTCTCGTAAAACCGGATAAAGACCCCCAACATTGCGATTCATATAGACCCCTTTCATTAATAAATTTAGATGCCAAAATCTTTGCCAAGCTATTGGCAAATCGACTCCAACCCCTACTGCCATTAATAGTGAGGCCGGACCAAGCGGGCTTTGTGCCCGGAAGGTCCACTTCCCATAATCTGAGAACTCTATTTGGACTACTACATTATCTTGCCCCTCATGTACCTGCGATAGCGGCCCTCCTCGACGCCACAAAAGCGTTTGACTCCCTAGAGTGGGGATTTTTGTTCCCGCTGCTCAGCCGTCTGGGCATGAGCCCCCTTTTTATCCGGCAGATCCAACTTCTTTACACTAGGCCGACTGCACGGATCAAAGTCAATGGCCTGATCTCGGAGCCCATAGAAATCACACGGGGCACCAGACAAGGCTGTCCGCTATTGCCGCTATTATTTGCGATTGCAACAGAGCCGCTAGCTGCCCGCCTGCGGCAACATCACGCAAACAGGGGGATAGGCCTCACAACTAGGGCACTCACTGAGTCGATGTATGCGGACGATCTAATTTTATACATGGTGAACCCCGTAGAAAACTTATCCCCCATGACACGGGAGATTGTGAGGTACGGAGGTTTATCTGGGGTACATATAAATTGGGGAAAGTCGGTGATTCTGCCACTCACATCAGGCACCCGGGCCTTCGTCCCTGAGTATCCATTGGTCTGGGCAACTGGCCCGGTCCGCTATCTGGGCATTTGGTTCAGTAATAATCTGCAGGAACTGTGGACGGAAAACTACGGCAGGGTGGTGGACTGGATCGAGGAAAGGGTCAAGAGATGGAGGACACTCCCCCTTTCCCTGGCAGGCCGAATTGCGGTGTGCAAGATGATTATACTGCCGAAACTCCGATACCTCTTTGCAAATATTCCCCTACCACTCACGGTGCAGTTTTTTCATAAACTCAGATCACTCATGATTGAGTTGGTGTGGGCGGGCAAGCAACCCAGGATATCCTGGGAGGTACTCACGCTCCCGCAATCGCAGGGCGGCATGGCGGCACCAGACTATGCTCTATATGCGCTAAGCGCACAGGCGCAATTCCTGCACTTCTGGGCGCACCCCACCCCATTCCAGCCGCATGTTGCTATAGAAATCGACAGAGTCGCACCCCTTCCACTGTCTACAGCATTATTCCGCACATATAAATGCCCTCGTGGGGAAATTGACACTGTACAAACTTTAAGATGGGCCTGGGAGGGCCTCCGCAGGAGGGCACAGTTGTCCATACTATATGCCCCGTCCATGCCACTCCCCAACAATCCACTACTCCCCCCGCTCCTGGAGCCTACCACACATCAACGCCTGTCCCTGCACAACATACGCAAGGGAGGCGATCTCTTTCCTGATGATAACTTCCTTACAATACAACAAATGTGCGATCCCACCCCACCCTCGGCGCTAGACATGTTAACCTACTACAAGATCAGAGCCTCATGTAAAAAACACTTCACTACATTTCCCGCGCCCCCGCCAACGCTGCACGTACTGGAAAACGTATTAACAGTAGCTTCGGGCCGGAAACTTGTTTCCCGCATTTACAGAGGCATACAGCAAACATATCCAATCATAGTTCCGTCTTCTCGCAAAGCGTGGGAGGAAGATCTGGGAGTAGGCATTACGGACAAGCAGTGGGAACTTAGCTGTAGGCAAATGGAGAGACTGACGCCGAATTACCGTCTCCGGTTAATCCATTTCAAATATATTCATCGACTCTATCGCACACCCATACAGTTGCATAGGATGGGCCTCCGTGGGGACGACAGTTGTTGGAGGTGCGGAGCCTCCAGGGCGACCTTCCTCCATCTAGCATGGCAGTGCAGACCGATAGAGAATTATTGGATACGGATATTCACTCACATAAACACCATCACAGGACTGAATTTCCCGCACGAGCCTGGCATAGCGCTGCTGGGCATAATGGACATGGTGCAGCCGAAACTCCGTAAACTGCCCGCAATACTCTTTTTAATGGCAAAAAGACAGGTGGCCGTACATTGGGGGGCGACTACATCTCCCACGACCAAGGCATGGGTGGCGAGTGTGTCATATTGTAAGATACAATTGGCGATATATTGGGAATTGTTACCAACAAGGTCGCGCCCTAGAGATATATGGGAGCCCTTTGTCAGCTGGTTGCAGTCAGGAGACGCCGTGGTTCTGTGATGTCACCGGGAAGGTGCGTCGGTTGCGGGTGGGGGTCACATACAGTCCCGATTCATGTATCTAATGCAGTGGTGTATTGTTTGACACGGTAATTGTATAGGATTTACACAGATGTTCCAGGCGAATGCTCCAGGGGGCTCCATGCGAGGTGGAGAAGTTATAATTCTGAATGGAAAACAAGGCACTTGTGGGAACGTTGTGTACTGCAAGTTTTGTTGTTGTTGTTGCATAATTGGTAAAATGCAAATAAACAGATTTAATAATAAAAAAAAAAATTTAAATTAAAAAAAAAAAAAGTCTAGAAAAGTTGTTTTATGCTCCATTTGTTTCTATGACCAATGTTTTACATTTATTCTCGTTTTCTATATGTAATTGTGATCTGAATATCTGTTTGTTCACATTCATTTTTTTTTTGCCCATAAATTTAATCCCATAGAAGTTATATATCCTCCTCCTGCTAGGAGAAAATTCGCCCTTGACACAAATGCAAAGTCGTGCGTTAGTGTGATTCCACTCGCATTTGTCACATAAAGCCTTTCCTGAGAGATTGTAAATGTTCATTTTATATCCATGCCCGTTGGTACCAGTTTGCTTGCAATGGTTATCAAGAAAAAATGTTCAACTGTTGTGTAAATAGCGTCTCTGTTTTTTTCGCACACAGGCATTTTATCAGTGTTTATAGTGACCAGCTTTTATTGCCCATACACCTTGTTATCGACTGCTCTTTCCTGCATCTTGGATTGTTTGACCACAGAGTTCACTCTCTGACCCAGTGGATTGGAACAGAGCATTTCACCATGTACCTGTCTGATGGGTTATGTAAACTCCGTGCCTGTGTTCACTGAACACCCTGATTGCACACAAACATTGATAACCAAAAGCCATTTTTAGATCAGTAAACTGTTTTCTGAAAAGCACCATGTGGCCTTAAAAAATCCATACCGATCCTGCGTGGTGTTGCTGTGGTTTCTCTATTTTTCCCAATACTGTTCTTTGCATTTCACTGCAATTTTGTGATAAGAGAGGCAGCTTTTTTACACTAGTAAATTAATGGATAATTGAAAATAGGTTTGATGATGTGGATACGTTTATTGGAACAGTACATGCCAGGTGAAAATGTTACAAATGTAAATGACCCTTTGGTACCACAGGAAACCTTTCTGCAGAAAAAAAATCAGTGCTTTGAAATGGCTTATCTGAGGGGAGAAACTCCGCGGTCTCGAAAGCTTAATAATGTGCATAATTGTAACATCTTTGGACAAACAGAGCATCATTTATTAATTTCTTGAGAGGGAGTGTGTGTTAAGTGAAATGAAATGCATGTGTGTATGTTTGTGCCAGTAGGCCTGTAAAAATAGGCCCGGCTTCTGGTCACAGCTATCTTCTGCAGTGGTGCATTAGTTATGACAGTCACAGAATAAACCCGAGGTCCTCCAGGGATAATGACGTGATATGTCGGTAAATTGGAGCAGATGTAGGCCGCCTGTGCTCTCATCTTGGTGGCTGTGCTTCAGATGGCTGTAGATCTCGCTACAGGGCACAAACTGAACTCCAAGTAGGGTGACCAGGGGCCCTATTACAGATAGGGCGCAATTTTCCTGTTTGAGCCACAGCTCACCTTTAAGCAGGTGCGCTGGGTGCAAACAGGGAAAATACGCCCTATTATGTTGAATGCAATGCCGTCAGGGCAGCCATGAACTTGCATTCAAGGGAAATACAGAGCAGCTGTTTTAAAGCTGTTCCGTGATTCCCTGTGCAGGTGGGTACCCCCTGCACTTTCAAAAGGGATTAGAAATCCCCTTGCAGGGGGGTGCAGTGAGTGACTGCACCCGCCTGCAAGGGGATGTCTTCGGGGGTCCATTGGACCCCGTCATCCCTCAAGAGGGCTGCCATTAGGGGGCGCACTGAGAGTGCCACCTTTTTGTGGCACACTTTCAGTGTGGCTCCTAAGGGTGGTTTGCCTCTGCGTCCACGTCAGTAATATTGCACGAGTGCAGAGAAAAGTGATTCCCTCATTTGGAGGGATGGAATGCCCTCTTGCGATAGCGCTGATGCTACATGTGCACCAGTAATATCTGTATTACAGAAGGCGCCGCACAAGCACTAGTCTGTAATACGAAAGTGCCCCAAAGGGGTTCACAAAGTGGGCACAAACACCCGTTGCACCCCATGGCGCTCCTGTAATATGGCCCCAGGTTTCCAGTATTAGTTGGGACAGCCCTGGTCTCGATTGATGCAATATTGTACTTCCACGTTCGTGGAATGACCAGTTTTGGTTTTCAGATTCTGGTTGCCCTATTAGAGGGTCCCACCATTTTGAGGGAAAGGTCGAGTTCTTCTTGTGGACATTCCCCTTCTCCTCCTCCCCAGTGCTGGTGAGAAGGCTTGTCTTTTACCAGGTTCCTTTTCGATCACCTTCAGTAACTTATCCCGGGGGTTTGTGGCTTACTCGTTTTTAAGTGGTTGTCAGTTCAAACTTTATTCCCAACATTTAGTCCCAAGTTTTATTTTTTATGCTTGATATTTGTTTGATCTAGTTTATATTCACTTATTAGTATATGTTGCAAATTTTGTCATGTTCATATTTGGGTCTGGCGAACCCGAGCTTTCTGTGCCACACTGACTTAATCGGCACCTCACTCACAGGGTGCAGAATGGCTGCACACCATTCAGAACTCGGAGGCCAGAATCACTCTCAACCTTTCACACCGCACTCTCATCACACCACACCTGAAGGAGCTCTGCTGTCCCCCCCCCCACATACACTCTTTAGAATATTTGAATTTCCTTGTAATATTTTTATGTTTGATTTTCATTATTTTTTTCTCAACTCCAATCAAGTCCACTATTTGGTGGGTCTATTTTCTTGATGGCATCACAGATATTCTATATTCCTCTGTCTACATTCCAAGCCAGTGCAGGGCAGCAACAACATGCGGCTGAAAGGAATCGCCTGTGCTGGTCCCACGGTTGAGAATTCACGTGGTGTCTAGCGGTCCAGCGTACCTTTAAAGGAGGAGGTATGGATTCCTTTCTGACTGGATTGATTTAGGGATGATGCGTGTTTGCAGCGTAAACACGCAGATTGCAACACACTCCAGAGGAATGTTCTCACTCCACAACCTACCCATTGTGCCACTTGTAAAATATTCACATTGTGTACTTATACCACCAAGGCCCGCATTACGAGTTGCTTGGTACTGGTGGGGTGCAAAGTCCGCAAATGTAATTACTCATACTGTGCATTTGAGAATGGAAGAATAACTGCATACATGGTTTTAGTTGGCGTAAAACCGCACGTCATTCCCACTTCTGTGGGGTTTAATGCTCTCATTTACCACCTGCTCAAAGCAGGTAGTAATTGGGAGCAGGGTTTTCTGTGCAGGGTGAATGTAGAGGGACAGGGCTAGAAAGGGTAGGGGGTCTCAGGACAGGGAGGAGGATTGCATGCTCTTCCCTTGCCAGAAAACGAGATTGGGTGGTGCAGGTTGTGGGGGCTGGCTGCTGTTGCAGCCGAAGCCTAAAGCGAATTTATTTGCTGTTTTCTTCCTTCAGTCATATTGGTTCTGGTGAACAAAACGTTTCGGACCTCATTATAAGTTTGCCAGAGTGGAATTCCCTTATAGAATTTTGCTCCACATGATCAAGAATGGCCTGGTGTTTTTGCAACCAGTTTTCTTGGATGCGCAAAAAAACAGGAAGTTCATGATTGGGTGGAGCGATGTCCATATGGGAATTCTGTCCAACTCATAATGAGGGCCCTAAAAAAATTTCAATAACTGATTACTTTGGTTGTAACAAACTATGTTCTATCTTTTACTCGTGCCCTATCCATGCACAGCTTATTACCCAACATATTACATCACTCACGACATGTTCTATAACAACATTGATGAAATGACATAATTTATGACAAAATTGTGCATAGCCTGTGGCCAGGCCCTGCATCCAACTCCCGCAGTTGGCCAACCCCCTGCCTTACACGGCCTTTGGGCCGTGAGAGGTTGGGCACAAGGCCTTGTAAGCAGCCAATCCCACACCACACACGGCCTTCTGGCATGCGTAGCGTGCGGTTAGGCTCGCAGGTCCTGGCCACATTCAGACAGAGTTACTGACTTTGCCAAAGAGTCACAACACCAAAATATAAAAAATGAGCCTATTGGCTTTATGAAGGGGAGAGCATATCAATATATATAAAGCAGGTCTATTATCTTTCTCCTAAAATCACCAATATTTTTTATCCAATGTATATTTTAGTAATTCACACAATGCAGTGTTTAATAATAGTGATTATTATAAAAATGTTTCAAACGTTTTAATAAAAAAAGTCAGAATCTTTCTTTTAGCATAGTTTCTATTATTGCCTTTTGTAGGCTGTTCAAGACCCTGTATCGTTACTGGTGATTATGCTATTGCAACCTGGGCCTTCCAACCATTAACCTGCTGTGAAAAGTGTCTCTTTCTGTCTCCCAGACCCACTTTTCCCTGGCACAGGCGTTCTTTTTACTGTCCTGAAGACTCATACAGTAGAGAGGCGGATCCGTATGAGGGGGAGGAGGGATTGGCCATGAGCCTTTCCTTTCAAGAGGCAGCAACATTTGTATTCTTTGCTTTCTTCTAGAGTAACAAAAAGAAAAACTCCAGCTACCACACCTCATGAAAATGCACAGGGTGTCAAGTTTAAGTAGGTCTTGCCTCTTGCTGTCTCAAAATAATGCCTCTTGCTACATTCTCTCCTTCTGAACGGACCCCAGTTTCGTCAAGGCCCGTGAATGCTAAGGACACCTTCTGCTTTTAAGTCGTTATTGTTCGCATGTCTGATTTTGCTGTCAGCCCAACTTTTTTGCTTGCCTCTGGCATGCACAGTTTGCCATCTTTCTCGTCTACCCTTTGACAGGTGTCAGGGCTGGGTTAGACAGCCCAGTTTCAAGCATTGGCTATCAGCCATTGACTTGAGACCTTGTCAATCGCATCTTTGGTCAGAACAGAGTATTTTAGTCTCAATATCATGCTATTGGCTGTGTGGGTGTATCATTCCCCCGATTAGAAAGCACTTCCAGTGGAATGTATAAGGGTCTATTTTACATCTGAAAATGCCCTCAATTATCTTCCTGTGTTGCATTTAATTTTCTGTCTCCTATATTAATTCTTTACATGAATCAATCTTTTATTTTTTTTGCTACTTTTTTTCCTTCACTAGATAGTTTTTCAGTTTCTGGAATGACTGTAGAGTGTGTCCTGACCTTAACAATGCCACGCTGTTGTATGGGCACTTTGCAGATCCTGACGTCAAGATGGTAGCCCGAAGTCTTGTGAAATCAGTCACAGAAACCTCAGTTCAGACTTCAGGAAGCCATCTTGAAGTCAGGCGATTCATAGTTTCCAGTCGTGTAGGGGTCATTTTGCCGTTGTGTAAACTTCTCGCATTGTTTACATGGTTTGTTGCTCTAGAGGTTCGTACGAGTGGGTCCCAGCTACATAGATGCCATCAGGCACTCGACCGCAGTGGCCAACCTTTTGTTTGATCACAGTTTGCCCTTGAACAGGAGGCATTTACTGCAAGGATGGAGAGTCCTTGGCACGGAAAAGGAACAGGCCATCAAACCAACCAACAGCCAAATGGGCTACACGTGTTAACACCAAGCCTGTCGTTGACGCTTTTTTTTCATTACACTGACAAAGCGATGTTTCCTCTCTAGCATATACAACCACTGTTTTTTCCTTCTGTTTTACCAGCTCCCTTTGCCTGTGACGTCACTCACCGCTGCACATGTGCTTCTTTCATACACCTTCAAGACACTTTGTTGGAATGTGTGAAACACAAATGGAGTCCAAGCAGAGATGCCTTCTCTCCCATTTCCTGCTGGACATTACAGGAAACCTATTTCAGGAATAACCATGTGACACCCTAGCAGCAATAAAACAAATAGCAAGGAGCGCAGAGGCGACAGTGTACAAGTTTGCCTGAGTGAGTCTCCCTGTCGGCCTTGTTAAAATATTCTTTCTCGGATTACCCTAGCATATCGTAGGGCTTGATGCTGGGAACTCCAGTAATGCTTTCTTACACGTAACCTCTATGGTTGACGCTCTTTGCCATGAGATATGCCCACAGAGACCCTGCTGTGCCCTTTTTTTGCTCTGTCTACACTCTGCTCTGTGCCTTCAGAAACTCAGCCTCTAGTTACAGCCTCCCACGTCACCACGTCATTCTTCCTCCTCCATTCTCTCTTTCCCAGCCATTCTTTCTCTTCCCTGCCTCATTCTCCATCTCTTCATTGTCTCTCGCCTCTCTTTTCTCCTGCGCTCTCGCCTTCGTTCTGTCACTCGCTCTTTTCCATCTTCTGTATTGTTCTTACTCCTCTTTGCTCTCTCTCCTTTCCATTCTTACTCCCTCTCCCTCCACTCTTTCCGACCCTCTCTCCTCCACTTTCCCTTTCCTCTCCATTGCGTCGCTCCGTTCTCTCGCTGTCTCTCCTCTCCACTAGTAAGTGGTAACACACACAAATAGCATTTATGAATGCCTATGTTTGCATGCATTATCTCATTAAATCAGATGTGTTGGCTTTGCCAGTGCTTGTTTTGTTTGCAGACAGTAGAGCGTGCATGCTTTAACATTATTCTGCAGTGCTTTTTGCAGAACATCAGATCTTTTTGATATTCCTATACAAAGTGCACTGTTTCCAGCCCTCAGCTTTTGTGGACGGATCCTCTGATCCAGCATAAATTAGGGTTTCCATAAAGTGAGGGCAGACCGCAGCCAAAATCAACACTTAGTGGTGGCACCAAAGTATAGCAAAAAACTCCCAAATGTTCATTTTTGAGATTATAGAGTATACATAAGCAGACAAATGCAATTTTGCCTGGAACACTGAAATTCCTAGCAGCATTTCTCCTTCTGCAATGGGATCTTCAAAAGAGTTTATGAATGACTGTCGCCTCAGCAAGCCACTCACCGATTCTAAATGTTCTGCACTGCTGTGAGCCTACTTGGTGTTTCAGTGTATCTCCTTTCAGCAGCGTTGTGTTTTTCTGTTTTATTTATTTATTTTTTACTTTAACTTGTCCCAAAAAGAACATTCTTCTGATGCTCATTGTATTCACGATTGTCTCTAGCATTCTGGGGCTTTGAACGTGACAAACAGTTCATAGTGGTTAACCACATTTCTGTTGAAGAAGGGTCATTGCTGAAGGAGACCTTGAACAGAATAGTAGAATGAAAGCTATTGAAGTTAGGTAATGAGGATCTGGGCCAGTGCTTCGTGGTCCGGTTAGAAACACCTGTCTTCACTTATGGAGGGTCGCCGTTCTCCCTCTAGTTGCCTACATGTTTAAGATGTAGAGCATTTAGGTTCAACTTTCAGTAGGAAATTACTGAGTTTCAGGATATGGGCTCCTGTGTTACCAAACGGTCTTTTTTAAATTGCCCCCAGCTAAGGATGTACCAAGGAGTGGAGCACCTACCTGGGGACCTCATTTGAAAAGAGGGGGGCACCCTGAGATAGTTCAGACTGATAAAGCCAAATCCACCAAAGTGGTTCATGGCGTTTGACCAAATCCTTCAGTTGGAGGTTTAGCCAGACTTCCTTCAGAGACCATGCAGACGTTTATCAATATTAGTTTCTGTACTGATACCAAACAATGCAGTGTGAGGTACTTATCAGCCAAATATTCTGTCTGCATCTACACCTGAAGCAGTGTTTGCAACCCAAACTTCTTCACCTCCCCTCTCAGAGCCCATAAAACATTTCTGTTTTTTCTCTGTCATCAGATCCGTTTTTTGGCACACTGCTGATGGAGATTAGAACCCCAGTCTCATTTTTCACTAGAAGATCTTGGTTCATTAGCCTCTCAATTTTCACCAAAAGATCTTAGTTCATCACAGGATTTAGATTTGAGTTCTAGATGTTTTGATCAACCTCTACACCCTAAGTATAAAATATATGAAACACCAAAAGATGACCCCTTTAGCATGCATTATGAGTTGTTTGCTGGCTCTGTCGTTTATTGTCACAGCAGCCTGTGAGAAGAGTGAAAGGACCATATCCTCCTTTAGATAAAGACGTGATGGCAGGGGAATTCCATATAAAATGTCCTATTTTAATATCTTTTTCCTTAAAACAAATCAATATGGCAGTTGGCTATGGTATGTTACAACCTTCGGAAAATGTAATTGTATTTGTAGGTATTCTGCTCTTTTGGCTACTAAAAGAATCCGCTTTACAGCTGCTAAAGCAAAAGACGTGGAAAATTCTACAGATTGTGCCTTGAATGTTTCTGCATGATTGAGACTGCATGTTTGACTGTATACTTCCTCACTGCACAGTGGCATTCAAGACCAAGTCATGGGCTTACCTTTTGATTTTAAAACCTTGTTCTATGTCTATTCGCAAGGTCTCACAGAAGTGCATAGCAGCAAAATGTGTACTTTTGATCAGACATCCTTAGAAACAGTGTTCCAACATCATTTCAGGTCTTTGAGACTTTGAGGTCTAGACACCAGTATTTTCTCTATCAATGGACATTTGTTTCTCAAGAACAGTGGGTGCTGAACCATGCAATGGGGGTGGAGTGAGCTGTACGAAATATGTTCAACCATCCTTCAGTCTTTACTTTGTCTTCTGAGATTAAAAAGGTTTTCTCCAGATTTTCTGAAGTAAATTCAAACACAACTTTTGGGGGCTAATAAATTGAACTAGAAACAAAGAAAAGTCTTCGATTTTGTTACAGATTTTTCTTTGTGCCCTAGAACAGTGAAAGTATTGTGCTGATCTTAGATCTTTACTTATCGAACTAATTTCATAATGTGGAATCTTTATAGATGGTGACTAAAGCTCAGATCTTGCTGGTCGTGCACATTGAATGACATCAGTTAATCTCCAAGAAGCCTCTTTCAATAGAATGATCAGGGAAGAACATTTTTGGTATTTAAGGTTTGCCATCAGCAGCCATCACTGTCCGTAAAAATACTTGCCCTTTAGCCTGAATGCAACTCCCAGAGCTGCTCTCTGTTTTCAGGGTTTAGTCCACCTTCACATACTTCTCACTCCAGAGAATCAGTTGGTAAAAGCACAATCTCGAAAAACCATTGGAAATTGTTTCCAAAAATTTCATAACAATCATCACAATATGGGATTTCCATTCAATAAAAAGAAGTCCCAACACTTTCTCTCACAGAGTCTTCAGTGTATTTTATCAGTGATAAACTCTACAGCGGCCCAAACATTCTCGTTGCCTGGAACGTCTGACCGTAGGCAGATCATTGAACACTTCTCTGCTTTCAAAGTAATATGAGGAATGTGGGACCAGAGACTTCTGGGCCTGATGGTTTTGTGCATGCACTGTGATTCTTATACGCTTAGTCCTTCCTCTCATTTCTACACAACATCCACCCAGCCATTGCCTCAGTGCATATGCCGTGCTTAAACCTTGCATGATGAGTGAAGAAAACATGTATGTAATGGTGTGGAGTAATTGGTGCCCTACCTGTTAAGGTCGTGCAGACGCCAACACAACCCCTTCAACTCCTCCCCATTGGGCAGCAGGAGCGGCGCACAAAAATTGAATGCAACCTCATTCTTGGAGTGAAGCTTTCTAGTCCTGCTGGGGGCTATCTGGCAATTTGTAAACAGTTGTGAAGGTGGTAGAGTAAGGACTAAGAGGAGTGGACTCACTATGAAGGTAAAGTTTCCTGTCTTAATTGTGGGTATATTTGGTAAATGTTCAGTCGCATGAAGGTATTCACCTCAGTCTTGATTACGGGAACATAGTTCAACACCTGTCTCCATTTGATCTATTAGGAGCTGTAGAAACCTTCAAGTGGCCCATATGTTTTTTTTTATTATAGCAGATCAGACTAGATTCACTGGGAGACAGTTTGATCTACAAATATAATATGGTCAAACTGTATTTAGTGCCCTCTGGTCTAGTAAGTAAAGAAAGCAGTCTGGCTGGAGATTTCAGACTCGCGGTAACTGGTATTCACCCCATGGGTTCGAAAGTTGTGGTCTTGGATCTACTTATTAAACCCTTCCAAAGTACTATACTCTGGAACCTCTATTATCAAAACCAAATGAGGATACTTAATCACAGGCCAGGGCCTCTTTGTGTATCTAGCCACTGCACGGTTGGACTGTGGTAATGTAAGTTCTCAAATGAAATAAAATGACATATGCTCAGATCTGGGACAGTCCAATAAGAAGACATGCTGCTATAAATTGAAAAGGATTTCCATCTGCTTCTTGAACCCATACACTGAAGGGCTGTATATATATTGTGTAATGTTGCCTACTCCTGGTTTCGGCCTTTACACCCCCGTTTGTGTCCTATATAGTGGCACCGAAACGTTTTGAAGAGGCCTTTATGGCTTCTTTCTCTTGTGCTTCTTGAAACCGATTTGATGCGAATACCCTTTCACATGTTTTGGCCAGGCCACTTTCTAGGC
This sequence comes from Calotriton arnoldi, assembly GCA_963921515.1. Lineage (NCBI taxonomy): Eukaryota > Metazoa > Chordata > Amphibia > Caudata > Salamandridae > Calotriton > Calotriton arnoldi. The sequence continues at coordinate 2,118,187 of CAWUFW010000216.1, read as the reverse complement.
CTGGCCACCGTCTTCAAGGAAGATCTACCCTTCAGGTCGGTCTCCAGGTGGAGTACCCACCTCAAAAGATACAAAGAGGTGAGAACAAGCTGCACCCAGTTATTTACAACCCCTCCTCTCAGAAATGAGGAAGAGCACCAAGAATCTGTGCCCCTTCAATGGACTTCTTTCCCTATTAACCCATACTGCAGGCCTCACCCTGTACCCCCTGCTATCCGCCAGATGGCAGCTGTAATCAGAGTAATTTCCTGCCCCATGTATTAAGAAGGGCCCTGGCACTGCTAATGAAAGCCTGTCTCCTCGTTTCCTACCATAGTGTCTGCTGCTCCCCCTCCTACTTAGAAGATGCCAGCAATACACATATGCTGTTGGGAGAAAAACAGCCTCTCCCCCATCTTCTACTCTTGCCTGTAACAGTTCTGCATGGCGCACTACTGCTTCTAACATACATGCACACGCACAGCATGTCACATTTAGGAAGCAGAAGAAGCTGACACGTGTTTCGTCCGTTGGACTTTTTCAAGGCTGAGTGTCCCGTAGTATGGACAATATCCAAGATGGTCCAAAAAAACACGATGGAAATCTGGACTGCTGAAAACGGCTTCCAGGAAAAGTTTCTTACACTAAGTAGCGTACTGCCACTCCATACGGGCATCTTGCATGGTTCAGGCTTATCAAGGCCGTCGCGCTCGTCGGAGCGTTTCACTCAACCTACTTCATAGCGGTGCACGTCGCTTTGGGCTCTTTTTGTCGAACATACTGCTCGGCTTTCTACTTAGTATAAGACACCCTTCCGGGACTCCATTTTCAGCGGTTCAGATTTCCATTGTGTTTTTTTGGACCACCTTGGATATTGTCCGTAGTACGGGACACTCAGCCTTGAAATAGTCCAAGGGACGAAAAACGTGTTGGCTGCTTCTGCTTGTACATACCAGATATTGTGGAAATTATCAATGGAATAAACAATTCACAAAAAAGAAAGAACTTAATGGACTTTGTAGTTTTGATCACTTTTTGAGTACCCTTTTTCATTAAAAACCCTAACTGAATGGATTCTTGTGTGTGCTTCGTTGCTTATTATTTTGTATAGTTTCCGCCAAGGACACTGTCCTATGCAGGTAGACAACCAAGGTGGCAGGTGTTTCAGTACCATGACAGCACCTCCACTTCATATGAAAAGATATTGTGCATGATACTACGTCCCCAACAAGTGTTAATATTGGATGTGCGATTACGGCGGGCATAGCCACCATTTGTGTTTGTATGTCTAGCAGATTTTAGGCAGGGAACAATCTATCGGGAGATGTTCCAATTTTACACTACCCTACAAAGAGCTGATCATTCACTCTATGTTCCTCTGTACGATCGATATAGAAACTTAATGCTCTTTTAGGGTTTAGGTAATGGAGTCTCTCTTCCTCCTTGGAGGGATGAGACAGAGCAAAGAATGGTGGAATGGTGATAGCATGGCCAACATGAAAAGCAGTAACCACATTCAGTAGAAATGAAGCTGTGGACCTCAAAACCAATTTATTAGGGAAGAAGGTGGTATAAGGTGGATTTACACAGAGCCTGAAGTTTTCTCATACTCCTAGCCTATGTTATGGCGATGGGAAAGACTGTCTTTAAGGTCAGACGTTTTAAGGAACATCTGTGCAATGACTCAAAAGGGGTGCCCATCAAGTCACACTAGGGCATCAGTAAGGGTTTTGGTGGAAACAAATGTTGGAAACCTTTCAAAAGCCTAATCACATGGGTGATTTGAATAGCGAAGGTGAATTCCCCACAGCAGAAAGAAACCCCTGTGTTGCGTCTCACTGGATGCTATTCCCAGTAAACAGATTGCACAGGAAGCAGTAGGTGAATGTTTCTATTTCTTCAATGCGAAGCGTGCAAGATCCCGGGAGTTGCACAGCAGCAAGGGCTCTTTCTCTCACCTCCTCCTAATTTGTTTCATGTGACCACTTACTCTTGGTCAGTCCATTTACTGTCCTCTCCCCTGGGTGGGCAGTGACCTCTGACGTGTTTGGGTACTCTTTGGTGGCTCCAGTGTTGTCATCGTATAACAAAGTGAGGTTGTTTCAATCAATCAGGATTTATAAAGCGCGGCAAATCACCCGATAGGCTATCCAGGCGCTTTCAGGCCCCAGAGGCTTATTCGAACAGCCAGGTCCTAGAGGGCCATTCCGAATTCCAGAAGTGAGGTGATGGTCTGTAGGTGTGTGGGAAGGCTGTTCCTGATCTTTGCTGCGATGTGGGAGAAGGAGAGTCCTCCACTTCTGCTTCGGTAGATACGGGGAGTATGGGCATGTGCCAGGGAGGTGGAGCATAGTCTTCTCGATGGTTGGTGGAAGTTCAGGCTGTGGTTAATTTAGGTGGGTCCCTGTTTGTGTAGAGCATGGGTACTCACAAACTTTCTCTCGGGGGCCAAATTTACAGTGTGGTTTGTGGCCGAGGTGGGGGCGGGGTAATTGGGGGAGGGGGCGGGGCTAGAGCAAAACAAAACTGTGACCATGAGGTGGAACACAGGCCCCTGCAGCGGACGCCTTCGTCCACTGAGCCACCTGACCCGGCATACACATCTCTCTCTGTCTCTGTCTCTCTCTGTCTCTCTCTGTCTCTCTCTCTCTGCCTCCCTCCCTCTCTCTGTCTCTCTCTCGCTCTCTCCCTCCCTCTCTCTCTCTCTCTCTCTGTCTCCTTCCATCTCTCTGTCTCCTTCCATCTCTCTGTCTCCCTCCCTCTCTGTCTCCCTCCCTCTCTCTCCCTCTGTCTCCCTCCCTCTCTCTCCCTCCCTCTCTCTCCCTCTGTCTCCCTCCCTCTGTCTCCCTCTGTCTCCCTCCGTCCCCTCTGTCTGTCTCCCTCTGTCTGTCTCCCTCTGTCTGTCTCCCTCCCTCCGTCTCCCTCCCTCTGTCTCCCTCTATCTGTCTCCCTCTATCTGACTCCCTCCTCCCTCTGTCTGTTGCCCTCCTCCCTCTGTCTGTTGCCCTCCTCCCTCTGTCTGTTGCCCTCCTCCCTCTGTCTGTTGCCCTCCTCCCTCTGTCTGTCGCCCTCCTCCCTCTGTCTGTCGCCCTCCTCCCTCTGTCTGTCGCCCTCCTCCCTCTGTCTGTCGCCCTCCTCCCTCTGTCTGTCGCCCTCCTCCCTCTGCCTGTCGCCCTCCTCCCTCTGCCTGTCGCCCTCCTCCCTCTGC
>CAWUFW010000216.1:1380000-1407500 GCA_963921515.1 Calotriton arnoldi | reverse complement strand
TCTGGCAGTTCCCTCCTCCAGATCTCTGTAAATGGGTTTTGCACCTCTTCTCCATTTTGGATTAGCATCCAATACCATTCTGCGACTTCTTTACGCAGAAGGGGACATGAACAAATCCTGGACACCAGTTCCATGTTCCCTGTTCCCTTTGCCTTCCTGCCCCAACGTTTTAACCCAGCTTAAAAGTTGATAATATTTAAATTTAGAGACGGAGTTTTCAGAGATCTCTAAAAGTCGTTGCCAAGAGATTAGTTTAGTGTCCACTATGAGTTGCCCCCATCTAAGGATACCGCAGTCCCGTCGCGGGATTGCGAGTGCATAGAGTAAACAATCCGGAGTACCAGGAGAATCCCAGATAGGTGCTGCGTCACTGTAATGAGGTATTTGTAGGGATAATCTCACTTGATACCAAATCTTGGATGCCGCTAAAAGGACCTTTAACCCGACTTTCTTGAAGAATTTAGGGTGGCCAAACTTTAGAAGAAAGAAATCTGCTTGGTGTGGATAACTTGCTGTGAGAGCCCTAAAGAGCGGGGGCAAGCAGGAGCTTCCCATCAGCAACTGTCGAAAGTTCTTCAGATGGAAGGCGCAATAGTATTGGTAAAGATCTGGACTGGCGATACCGCAGTTTTCTTTCTTCTGAACTTCTTCCAGGAGATTCTAGGTCTTTTGTTTCCCCAAATAAAACTGGAGAACTCCCCCTGCACTTTCTTAAACCAGGTCTTCTTAAATTCTAACGGGATGGTATTAAATAAGAAGGTAAACTTTGGGAGGATTGACAATTTTAGGAGGTTTGATTTTCCTAAAAAGGAAAGTGGGAGTACCCCCCCAAGCACGTAACTGATTTGACTCCCACAACTAATTTATCAAAATTCACCTGGGCCAATTTCTCCAAATTGTGTGCTATTTGGACTCCCAGATATCTTGTCTCCTGTTTTGTTAAGTCGCTCCTATAGTGGGTGTTCCATTGCGTTAACTCGTTTTTTTGCTGGTTGATGGAATATCCAGATTCCCTTCCAGCTGCTCCCAGATTGCAGGGAGCGAGTGCTGCCGGTCCCCTGTTAAGATCATAAGGTCGTCTGCATATAGCCCAATTTTTTTCTCCCAACCATTACAAACAAAAGGGTGGATGTTCTGACATGCCCTTAATCTACATGCCAGTGGTTCGATGTAAAGGTTGAAAAGGAGGGGGGGAAAAAGGGCACCCCTGTCTAGTCCCTCTACCAATTTTTATTGACCTGGTAAGATTCCCATTGACCAAGACCAAAGCCGAGGGATTTTTATAAAGGGCCCCAACTGCTGCTAAAAAGACCTCCCCTAAATTAAAGCGTTGGATCGTTTTGTATAGAAAAGGCCAACTGACCCTGTCAAAGGCCTTTGCTGCATTGAAGGTCATTACTGCCAAAGGGATCCCATATTCTCTTGCCATATCAATCGCCCCAATCATGTCGTGGGTTAACTCAAGGAGTTGCCTCCCCTTAATAAAACCTTTTTGGTCGGTATGGATTAGTGATCCTGCCACCTTATCCAGACGTTTGGTTAAGACCTGGGTATATATTTTATGATCACTGTTGAGAAGAGAAATAGGCCTGTAAGATTCACAGGACCTCAGGTTCTTGTTTTGTTTAAGGAGTATAGTAATGGTGGCAGCATCCCAGGATGATGGAAGATCCTGGCCAGATGTAAAGGCAGAGTTGAAAAGCTGGAGCAATATTGGGGCGAGTTCTTCTTTTAATATGGTATAAATTTCGTTGGGGATGAAATCGGGTCCTGCGGCTTTCCCTTTTTTTTAGGGTACTGATAGTTTGAAGAATTTCCTCAAGACCAATGGGGCTATTTATGTTGTCTTTTTCAGGCCCCTGTAGCATAGGAAGTTCTAGGTCTTGAAGGAAGTCCTCCATGAGTTCTTCACTCACTATCGGATCCTCTGTATAGAGATCCTGAAAGAACTGGGCAAATGCATTTTCAATCTTAACATCCTCGGAAATAATGTTGCCTGAGTTTAGGCATCTAAGATCTTTTATCAGGTTCCTTGTCTTTGATTTTCCATGCAAGCAATTTGCCGCACCCCTCCCCATATTCATGGTGGGATAACCTACTGGCTTCCCATTTCCTCCTCACTATTGCTTCAAGATAGTCAGCAAGCTCAGTTTTTGTTAAGTGTAGCTTTTGCTCAATTTGTATTGCATTTGGACCATTGGGCGTTTTGTTTTAGCGCTAACTGGTTTATATGTACTGCAGCTTCAACTTTTCTGATTTCTTCTCCGACTTTCCTGTTTTGTGCAGCAGACAGGGCAATTAAAGTACCTCTTAAAAATGCTTTATATGTATCTCATACAGTGTGTGGTGGGGCTGAATCTATATTTAATAGGAAAAACTCTTTGGTGGCAACTTTCAGCTTATCAATTACATATGGCTCGAAGTAAAGAGCGGTTTAAGGTCCACCTTCGGGGGAGAGGCCCATTCAATCTCCAAAGTGATAGCAGAGTGGTCAGAGAGATGTTCCGGGACATGATTAACTCTTGTTGTATTCTTGCTAATAAAGGAATCCACCAAGAAAAAAATAAATCCTAGATCGATGACCACATTTTTTATTATGTAAAGTAAAATTTCCCCCCCGTCGTCCCTGCCTTACTTCCCAACAGTCTCCAAATGTCTGAGGCCCATATCTGTCATCAATTGTTTCAAGGCGACTCATGTTATGAGTCGCGGCCATTGCCCTCCTAGAAGTTGAGTCCTGTGTTGGATCCAAAACTACATTAAAATCTCCACCCAGTATAATGGGATCTTTAATGTCAACCAGCTGAAGGAGTAAGGTGCGTAGTGGGATTGGATTATCCAGGTTAGGGCCATAGTATCCTACAAAGGTTAACCAAGAGCCGTTGATTTTGGCCCTGGCTAATGCCCATCTACCAAGAGGATCGACAACCCAATCTCCAAGTGTAGCTTGGGTGGATTTTTTAAAAAGGAGAGCAACTCCTTTCACTGAACACGACTGTGTGGTACATACACAGTGATCCACCCATTTCTGTTTTTTAAGTATCTCTGCCCACTCCTCTTTAAGCAGATGCGACTCCTGTAACAGGAAGATCTCACTATCAGAGAGTCTAAAGTACTCTAAGATTTTCCTTCTTCTAGAGGGAACCCTAAGGCCATTTACATTTCATGATAGTTTTCAGCTTCTTAGATCTAACTAGATCTGTCATGGAAAATGTGAATAAACACGTTGTGACCTAAGCAGCCTGGGATTACTGCGAGTATTTAAAACCCTAAAGGATCGATACAAACCTCTCAAGTACCCTTGAATCTTATTAATAAATGAGGACAATTTTTTTATTTTATTTTTACCCATATGCTACCCCACCCAGTGCAGATGTGAAATATGCTTGTTTTTAGTATTTTCTCTCTCCTTTGGGAGGGTTCCCCGGGGTGGGTGGGGTGGCTCGGGTGGGGTGGCTCGGGTGGGAGGGGTCACAAGCAAAAAGAAAGAAAAACCCAGATCTCTTGACTGGGGGTGAATGTTTGATTTGCTCTGCATTCCGTCCATCTGTGTCTTTTGCTTTCTTGCCCTAAGTGTGCCGGGTATGCCCAGACGTGGGTCCCGGGCTCACTGTGCCTCTGGATTCAAGCTAGCCTGGCTGATGAGTGATGACCCGAAACCGGTCCCAGGATGCTTGTTTTCGGTCCAGGGAGGACCTGGCTTGGCAGTTCGGGTTGGACTGTTCCCATAAGGAACAAGGTCAAGACTGATTTGCATATGGCTAGGTCTAAAGTGGGGTGGCCTGGTGAGCAAAAGAACGATAACCTAGATCTCTTGACTGGGGGTGAATGTTTGATTTGCTCTTCATTTCGTCCACCATCTGTGCGTCTTTTACATATTGAATGAAAGCACAAGCTTTAGCACACACAGGCTTTTTTATGGTGCTGTGGAAGAACCGCTTGCTGCAATTACTCCACTGGCGTCTGGGGCAGAAGGTATACTTTAACGTGACACTACTTCATACATCCCCAGTGTTCTCGCACTTTTCCAAATTAAAAAATAGTACCCCACTTGTGTGGCTGGGCCTATTGCCTGCAACCGAAATGGATGAAAACTGCAACCATGTGAAGTCAACGTGATCTTCACATGCTCCCTGGTTTGATATGTTCTTGTCTCAGGTAAATGGCCCACATAAATGGGTTAATATTTTTCTCTGGAGAAGTATAAGTATGCAAATGCTGAATGGTAGGAATGTTGTGAATCCTGTGGATTCCGGAACTTTCTATCACTGAAAAGTGAGGAAAATGAGTGATTTAGGGCATTCTTGGTAAGAAAACTTAGTGGGATCTATGCAAGCCACACCGCCTGGATTTTCCATGTTTCCCTTGTTGCCGCCTGATCTGGAGCTTGAATGGTGTAGCTATTCACTATGGTCAGTGAGAAGAAATTGGAATTTACCCCCCTCTTTGCCAGATCACATTTCAAAACTATGCTCCCCCCTCTTCCTGATGTCTAGTGGGTGTATTGCTACTAGGAGATCATGATCCTGTGGGGATATCCAAGCAGAAATCCACTAAGGAGTGGTAACCCTGGAAAAGAGACACTGCCCCGAGCATCAATCAAAGTGAAGCCAGTTGTTACTAATGGCGTTGACATGTTTCACTTTTAATGGAAGTGGTGTAGGCGTGTTGCATGTCACACTGATTAAAAAATAATAATATATATATATATATATATATATATATATATATATATATATATATATATATATATATATATATATATTTATATATATTTATTTATTTATTTATTTATTATTTCTGGATGGTGGATGCTTTCCCTTCTTTTCCAAAAAGAACATTTGATGGACAGAATGTTCAGCAATGTCAAACATTTACCCCAGTACAGAGATCTGGGCCTAAATCAATAGTTTTTTTTGCCTCCGATGCCACTTACAGTTTAAACCCAGCCATATGCAAATCAATCTTGATCCTGCTCCCCATGGGTACAGTCAGCCCGAACTGCCAGGCCCAGTCCTCCCTGGACCGGAAACAAGCATCCTGGGACCTGTTTCGGGGTATCACCTTGTGCACATAGACAGGCCAGGGGCATTGAAAAAAGAACCCACCGGCTTCCTTCACTAAGACGCATAATGCGTGTACTACACTGGCGGCATACACAAGCGCACATAACATACACTTGGAATGTTAACGCTAGGTACCTTTCGTATCTATGGTTGCTCTGCTGTGCTGTAGGTGCCTGGTGTGGGATGGGATAACATGGTATAAATCTGTCTGCGAGATGCTCATAGCCTGGACCAAATAACTAGTGTTTAGTGAGTGAGTGAAATAACCTTTTAACACAGAATAGAGAAAGATCTGTAAATGAAACTTACTTTTTTTTGCGCCAAATCCGATTGTGCGTCTTACAGACCCTATACCAAGCTTGTGATACTGCAGAGAAAGGATTGTCCTAGGGTTGGCAAACAGCAGGTAAGAGCTCTTAATGTTTAAATGATGTGTACACTTGGATCCACATGTTTAAGCTGTCTGCCCCAAACGTGGAACATTATGTTATATTGTTTCTTTCTATAGCTTACTTTCTGAGATTGCTCGTCATCTCATAAAGTCTTCTCTCACTTCAATTCTAAAAATATAATTCTAAAACCCTGCATGGAAAAATTTTACTTGCTTTCCCCCTGAATAATTCCTCTCCTTTCTTTCTTCGGAGTGACCCTCTCCTTCCTTCCATCCTATGCATGCCTTATATTTCTGAATATAGGCTTCTCTCATTCATATGGCTGTTTGCCTTAATCTCTTATTATAATTCTGCAAATCGCTCATACCTCATTTCACAGACCACAACCTCTCCTTCTTTAAAACCCTGTCTCTGCTACCTAACAATAACTAATCTCAATCCTTCTATCTCTGCAACCATTTGCCTGGACCCCTATAGCCACCACTAATAACCTAACTGGTATTAATTTTAATCTACCACAAGGAAACTGCAGTAAATGCATGGAATGTTTTTGTTTTCTTTCTTGAACACATTCCTAATCACAATAACCAACAACATCACTGGATTAACATCTAACCTTGGGGTTCATAGTAGCGTGATACTCGCCATAAAGGGCTTCAACGCGTCATATGGGGTAGTAAGTGCTATATAAATGCTATTGCAATTTCTGTGGTAGGCATATAAGGAGAACCTGTTTTCATCCCAGCCTTCATTCTCATAATGCACTAAAATAAAAAGTGATTAAAATGGACGTGTCTCCTGCACCTAAGTGAGCAGCACTGTCTTCGACTGCTTGGCCAACATTGTAGTTTTCCATCATCTAAATCAGGTTTGGCATTTATAGTATAAAGTAAAAGAATATTTTATGTAAATGCACCCCCCCCCCCTTTCCTGAAGAGCTGCAAAAATCGTTTAGCGAGCATGCTGATATCTGGGATTCAGTGATAGCATGACCCAGAATCCTTTCAAGTCTCGCCTGCGACCTTGCATGTGCTGTCGCTTGCAAGACATTTTGTTTACTGGGGGGGGCTTAGAGCCTGCCCATTGCTTACCATTTGTTGGCGTCATCACTCTCATTACCTTTCTTTTCTTTGTTCAGCGCATGCCGGCTTCTCTTCCTCTTTGTGTTTGTCCCTCTCCTGGATCATGTTCTAAGTATTGCTACCTGGTCCAGTACGTGTGTGTGGTTTTTTTTTTTTTTTTTTGTTTTTTTTTTTCTCCCCTTTCTTTTAGCACTCCATAAAAGTGCATATGTTTGTAGTCCGTCTCCCCACCTCCCCCGTCACACATCTTGCATGCCCTGTTCCCCATGCCTCCTTCCTGTCTTTGCTTGCCCTGTCTCCACCGGTCTGCTCTCCCACATGTTGTTGCTTGCCCCGTCGTCCTGACCACCTCTACTGATATCCCTTGCTCCTCCCCTGTCTCCTCTTACAAGAAAATAACTCTACAATGCAGTCAGAGTTGGACGCGTCAGTAGTGTGTTTTTTCTTTTTCTTTTCCCCTTCCCTCTTGAGTTCGATAAAAGGAGTACTGTTGGGTTGGGCAACAGTAACCCCGTTACACAGTGCCAGGAAGCTCGTCTTTGAAAATGAACAACATGACTTTTATAAGAAGGGTTCTATTGCAGAGAGCGTGCTGTTACTAGAATGTGATGGGCAAGAAATGCTCTAAGGTCTGCATTCGCAGTGTATTAGGGTTCACTGGAAAGTGAACTCATGATCTGAGGGCAGAGGTTCAGCCAGAAAGTGAGATCCTCCTAAGTGTTTCTTTAAGTAGAAACATGGATTAGTTGCTTGCAAGTTTAATTTGTTTTTGAAAGCCGTGTTTTTGCACTGGTATGAGGTCTAACCATTTAGTATGTCCAGTTGAAAATGTTGTTCAGGTAGCATCTATTTGAGGTGTGGTGTTCCGCACTTGAGTTACTAATTGTATAATTTGCATTTCCCACATTCCAATAAGAGTCTGCTTTTTAATTGGTTGTCTAGGTAATTAGAGACTTTCAGTGGAGGGAGCATTCCTTCCCCTTTTCCATTTTAAGGTTTATTTCTGAATTTATTGTGCTATTTAACTGTCTTATACTTGAAAATATAGGCTTGTCTGCTCACTTAATTTTCTTCTGGACTGCCTTGGTCTCAACAAAGTGGTTTAATTATTAGCTTTCTAGTAGTACTTGGAGACCTCTCCTCCATATATGTAAAGTAAGTGTTGACCACAGCCATGCAAGCAGCACAACCTGCTTGTCATTTGCTTTTGTAAATCATGCATTGACTTAGCCTCTGGCTTATGTGTCAGTGCCATGGAAGGGCCAGTTGCACGCAGCTGGGTTCTTTCTAAGAAGGCCGGTCTGCGCTATCATTATATTTCATGGTATGTGAGCTGTTTAGGTCTGGTATAGATACCTAGGACTAACCTATATATGAATTTGTGTGGATCTCGACGCTACAAAGATTTGCTTTCTTCCATCCTATTCAGACAGACAGCAACACGTTTTGTTATTCCAACTCGGAGTGCACATTTACCAGTAGTTTCTTTGTGCTAATGAATGATACACCGTCGGCTGAGAAAGCGAGATTAAACATTACTTCCTTTTATAAGCCTGTTTGAAAAGTCTTGTGTTTAAAAAATTTGCAAAATAGCTTAAAATCCATTTCGTCCCAGACCTTGTCCAGCAGGGAGTTCAACAGCTAGGGGGCCATTACTAAATAATTACTATCGCCTGACCTGTGTTAATGAAACTTTGCGACCATGAGTCGATTTGCATATGTTGACCTCCAAATATGTAGGAATATATTTCTTAAGTGTTTTGTTTTGGGCCACAAATTTGGGGGTGCCGCCCAAGTGGAATAGCAACTGAGAATCATCGGCATAATTGTATACACTGCAACCTTTATATGCTAGCTCTGCTATCAAAGGCTTAGTATACAGATTAAATCAGTTTGTCAATAGCAATGATTTTTGGGGAACCCTGCAATCTAGCCCAATTGCTTTGGCTGCAAAATACCCTAGTTTTACTGGCCGCGTGGGCTTCCCTAAAAAAGAAGATTGTCTAGTTTTAGTAGCTGCACTCCTGCCTCATTTACCTGGTCGATCCAGATCTTATGATAGATTGTGGCAAAAGATGTGGACAAATCTAACGGCACCAGGACAATAGCCTTCCCTTCTTCCTCCTCCCATCTTAGTTCCTCAAGGACAGTCGTAATAACCAACTCCGTGCTATGTAAAGGTCTAGAGCCAGCTTGGGCAGGATGAAGAAAGGCCATGTTCTGTAGTTGTCTGCACAGTTCTTGAGCAACATGGGCCTCCTAAAATGTTTGATGGAAATGGGTCTGTAACTTTTCAACACCATAAGATCCTCACCTTGTTTCTTCATTAGCAGGATTACTTCCACATGTTTAAAGGCATTCTACACAGTGTCTTGTTGAAGGGGTTTAATAAGTAGGGTTATCAGTGGGCTATTTATTACTTAAACACGTTCTTTTAATATGGCTGGTGTGCAAGGGTCCTTCAGAGAGCCAGACTTAACTTTATATTGCCCAATCTAACTTCATTAATTTCAGAACAGCAGCCTAATGCTGTGCTGTTGATCTCCTTCTTGTGCTTCTGTATATCTGAATGTTACCAACTGGGCAAGTCTGCTGAAGGTTTGATTCCTTAAAGATGTGAGCAATGGAAATACATTATCTACATATGCAAGTAAATAAAAACAAAAAAAAACAACAATACGACGCTGTCGGCGCTGGCCGCTCCATAGCACTTTTATTTTCTTAACTTTCAGCCATGCTGCTGTACAACATGGCTAAAAACATTAACAAAGCCAATAGCTCTCGTGTAGGTGAGACCTATTGGCCTTGCCAATGCTTGCTATTATTTCACCGGCAACTGGTGTTTAACATCGGAGCCAATAACCTAATTTGAAAAAACATGAGATGGGTATCTTTTCTCTCAGATGACAAGTTTGAAGGCTTGCAACAACAAGCTGTCTTTTCTTCTGCTCATTCTTAGGAACCTATGGTGCTATTTTAATCTCATGTGAACTGATCTTGAATCTTGTCTAAGATTGTATGATTTTGTACAATTTTTTTTTTTTAAATTTTTTTTTAACAAAGGATTATTTGAAGCATGAGCATCAGTCTGCTCAGAAATGTGTGTTGACTATCAATGGAGCTGTTATCGGAGTTCCTTTTTAGGTCGAGCTTGACAGCGCTTGCGCTTTTGCTTAGCGACCTATTGTATATGCTTTGGAAGTTAAACTCTGCCCATTGCTTTCCATTTTTGGCTGTCCATGTCCTTTACAAATCCTTGCTTGCTTATGGGCAGTTGTTTCTCTTTGTTCCTCCTTTACGTTTCCGGTTTCCTTCGATACAGCACCGACTAAGTACTGTATTTTTATGCTTAAAATGTTTGTCTTCTTTCGGGGACTACTTTTCTTCTTTAGTTTCCCTGCCTCAGCGCGGCACAGCTTCACGTCCGCCACACTTTCCATTTGTACAAACTGTATTTTGAAAACGACCAGCCCTCCCAAGCTGAAAAACACCAGCTCTTGTGCTCCACCGGAGCTGCTGCGACGCCTCTTGTTGCAAGGTCAATGATGTGTTAAGAGTTCACTCCTGCCTCAGCAGCAGACGGGAGGCATTTGGGGAATAACTGGCAGTTTTGCAGCTAACCTCGCACGGGCTTGCTGCTCTCCTCTCCTCGTTTTTTCTTTAATTAATTTTCTATTCCCTTAATTACTTCCCTCAAAATGTATTTAGATGCAGTTTATTTAATTAATTCCCTTTTCCAGGTCTAGAGGCTTTTTCGCCTCTCAGCGCTCGAGCCATACCTTCTGCGCTTGCGTGTTAAATAGCAAGCACGCGCTTGTGCTGTACAGTGAAATGCCACTGGAGTGCAACATTAGTTAAGCATGTAAAGTGCACGGCAGCTCATGCGTAGTTTATGCGATAGCCAGGTGTAACGGGGGACATTTAGTAAATTAATCAGGGCATAGGCGTTCATTGGACTTCTGTTTCCGACTCTGCAGCCTCTTCCTACCTAAAATGGCGATGCTGGTAGACCGTGAGTACTTTTGAGGGCGATTCTTGGACTTTAAGCATCTACTTTCGAGGGTGGCACACTAATTCTGTGGAAGCATTTTGGAAAGGTGATCTGAAGGGGTCCCAATAATGGCTGCCTATAAGCTAAGGAATGGTCCTCCTTCGCACAGAAACGGTGAGCAAGGAGCGTTGTGTAGTCCGTCGTCTTTCTAGTTGCCAGTCCTCCCAGAGCTATTGTGCTGGGGAAATGTAACTAGAGCTATGGCTTCGCAGCCCCGCCTAAACCTTGGGAGACCCGATGGGGTCCACCTCCCTCTAGCGCCTTGCGGTGAGTAGTGACCCATCTCCTGCAGCTTATTTTCTTATTGCCATCTAGCACTTCTGGCCCCAGCCAGCAGGGTGCTCTTTCTGAGCGCGTGCTTCTCTGCCCGTTCTGGGTGTGTTAATCAAAAACATGCTGTAATCTTAATTCTCGGACTCCTAGCTAGATCGTCAAAAGTGGGGTTTGTCACTGTGTGAGAGTAAATGTGTAAAAAATAAATCACCACTGTTTCTTGCCCGCAAGCATGCATCCATAGATATCCTATTTCTTGTGAGAAGAACCGAAAAACCACATTTTCAGAAACTCGTTGGTACATTCACAGCACAGAATTTAATGGCTTTTCTTTTCCATAGAACATGCTGCCCACTTGTATATCAGTGCAACTTTTTAGGTGATAGTTACAAATGTTCTCTCCTAGAGCCACCCGGTGGCGTTTATTGCACATGACGTGAAACGCCTGTTACCTTGCAGTATTAAGACGTGCTGCATTAAAAAAAACTATTACTCGGCTAGCAATGCCCTCATCATTCACTTCTCACACACACTATCACACTCTGCTGTATACACACAAATTTTAGCTTCTGCTGACATGCGCATGTCACTGACTCACACGCGCGCACACAGTTCAGAGCCATGCATCTCAGTTCGAGCGAGTGGGAGGTGCCAGAATGTTTAAATTGGAGGTACTACCGTCAAGTTGTAGTGGATATGGGAGTTGCAACTATGGTGACCATGAAGTCCAACATGATTTGTGCCCTTCATGCTGACTCTGTGACATACATGCATTTTCTGCTTCTTGGTCTCTGTTGTGAAAAACACTTTGCAAGCTGACAACAATAGTGGCCCTTGTATCCAACAGATTTATAGTGCACGCGCCCCTCTTGTAGCGAGTGTCTTGTTCCAAAGTCCACACATCGCTACGTTACAATGCACATTTCCCACTATTAATGTCCCTCTGCAGCCCCAGCTCTTCTTAACCAGCGAGTGGATGACTTCACTGTTGCTGTTTTGCTTCTCTGCTCACAGGACGGTTAATCACTCTTTAAACTGAAACTTAGTTCACCAATTCTAAAGTCCGCTGCTTTACCTGTTGCGTTTCTCCTGCAAACAAAAAAACATAATTAAAAAACAATCATTTATAATGAAATGAATGAATGAAAAGGCATTTGTATAGCGCATGGCTACCCGGAGGCCAATAGCTCTAACTTTCACAAATGCGAGACCGGTTGCATTGCAAATGCTTGTTTAGCGTGCTTGTCATGACCGACAAAAGCAGTACCCTTTTCCCGGAGCAAATACAAACTTGACTTTTTTGTGCAATTTTCAGACAATTCAATTGCTGTATAACGGGGTCTAGCAATTCCTCTTCTGGATTTCTCATCTATTTAATACTGATGCAAGTGTATGGCAACCTTATTTGGCACCCCTTTGTTTATTTAATCTTATGCATGTAATCGGTGCTTTTTGTTCATGTCCCAGCCTGGCATCTATTACATGATCCTTAATCTGATTTTGATTTGCACAAATCAAAATCGTATGCAATATCATCTAGTAAAAATATCCAACATGCTAAGCTTTACAGCGAAAAATGTAATTTGCTTATTTGTTGTTGTTCTCACAAATTCCATCTCACTTCAGTTTTATAATTCAGTTTCCCAAGGTTGACGGTGCTCATCTTCTTAAAATAGCGAAGAAAGACTATGCACGATGTTTGTTTTAAGATCGGGTGTGCCGCAGACATGGTCTCTGGTCATAGGCAGAATTTACTGATTAATTTGCTAATAAGCAAGGGTACCATATTTTGTACATTGTGACCAGCTAAGAGACGGTAGAATATAGTTTGTTTCCTTTTGAGAGGTGAGCATTTACCTGATTGTATTGTTACAATATTATTTGTAAAAATGCCCCATGAAGTAGTGTTTTACCACATGAATGCACCATTTGCAATTAATTGAAATAAATATTCATAAAGAAGTCATTTTAGAATGATTGAAAAATCATACTTTGAATAAATTTACGGTTTGAATAATCAAACAATGTACACATAATTTCACGTAGGACTTCACTAAGCAACTGAGGCTTGAAAAATAGTCAGATTTATGTATTACATTTACGACTTTTATGTAGTTGCAACGTCAGCTGGAAGTTGTCATCTGAGGGTTGTTGTGTTTTTGTTAATTTTTTTTTTTTTTTTTTTTAAATATATTTTGAAACCACACTTGACTGCCCTCCATCGTCCCGTACACGCAGTATTCAAACTGCACATTGCTGGAGCACTCCAAACATGTAAGCTGTATTTAATTTGGATAGATTTTTTTTATTTTTTTTGCTCTGGAGTGGAACTACCTCATCAAGCAGGTCTGAAAGACAGTCCAAACAGTGGGCAGTGGAGTCATTAATATCCGTGACGAGGCAAATGGGCAGTAGTACCTTCTGTACAGTGTTGCTAAGTAGCTTGACGTGCGTGTTCTTGGTGTCACGAAATCAGGTTATTGCTCTTTTCAGTTGTTCCAGGGTCACAGAATGCGACCGTGGCAGAGAGAAAGGAATACGAAAACAATCAGAGCAGTTTACCAATATGGGCTCATCCAGTGAGAGCATGTTGACTTTGGAGATTAAGTCAAGTATGGATTCTATGGCAGGCTGTGGGGACGAATCACGAAGGTTTACCGGAGAGTCAGTGAATTCGAGAGCGCGGATAACTCTATGGATAGTCAGGCCTGCCCATTCTGCGACTGAAGGACCGGGCACCGCTGGATGTCTTAAGCTTGTTTGTGTTATACAACTACTTATGGGACGCCGTATCAGCGCGAGTTTGTCTTGGCCACTCTGCTACTCTGCCGTGAGGGGAACGGCCATACCTTCATCTACCTGCCGTGAGGGGAACGGCTTCAGGTATTACTGGTCTGTCTCGCCGTGAGGGGAACGGCAAACCACAATCCCCTGCAGCGGCGACTTCCCTGACGTCTCTTCCCGCGCCTGGAGGCGAGGAAAGGACCGGACAGGCCTCGCGCGGGCCGTGCCCGGGCAAAGCCCGGGCCAAGGGCGGGCCCATCTGCGCCCGGGCAGGGCCACCCCCCCTTTTTCGTTGTTATCCGGCGGAGATACATAAGGTAATGGTAAGAGTTCATCTACACTGGTATAGGTACCCTATATTGAATAGACTGCCAACATGGGTAAAAGGAAGTTACCGCAAGAAGGGGGGAAGAAGTCTACGAAGACTATAAAGAATGCCCCATTCATCAAATATTTAACAAATGCAGTGGGCCTCATAAATGATGAAATTATACATGTGGAGGAACAATTGGCAGCAACAAAGACAGCCCTTGATGCGGCCTTAAAGGAATCAATACCAGAGGGAGAAACTGAGCACTTAATATCTGAAAATATTGCGAGAGTTAGGGTCACGGAGCAAGATACATGTGAAGCAAACGCTCATATAAGCCTGGATAACCACAAATCTTCTAATCCTTGTGTTCAAAACCTATTCCTGGAAATCTCCGAATTAACAGACGATATGTCTCTGATATCTCCACCAGCAAAAAAGATGAAACAACCAGGCCAACCTGTAGATAGCCCTGTGGAAAAACAAAGGATTACATCTAAGGCTAAATTAACAGCCAAGCGTAAAAAGGGAGGATGTACTCCTGGGCAGATTAGTAAGGAACATGACCAAATAAAACAGAAATCCCCAGATTTGGAAACTTTATGTAAAAAACTACATGGTAAAATGGACTGTATTGAAAGACACTTAACGCAGGAGATCAAACAGATTCAGAAGGATGTGGCACATCTAACGGACTTGGTTACTGAAATTCTATCAAAAAATACAGGTAATACTTCTAAGACAGGACAAAATCCCAGTTATATTTATGGAAAATATCAGAGAGAAAACACAAAAAGATATAGAAATTTGCTTGGATAGCTTTTCGAGTGAAACAGCTACCATAACTGCCTTTAGTAATATTGCCAAGGAAATTGCTGGTAACTTAATAGCTAAAAAGAAGAAGAAAACCTGTGATCTTAACCCAAGATGGTTTAGCCATGAGTGCACGAGGTTGGCTCTTAAACAAAAACCTAGAGACCCTGATAGGATTAGTACCGCAAGGAAAGTCTATAAAAAAAACCTTGGAAAATAGAAAAAGGGAGATCCGTGAGGGCGTCTGGGAGAAATTAAACCAGGCAGCAGAGATGAAAGACTCTGCTCTTTTTTGGAAGACCATTAATCATCCATATTTCAAAGAAAATAATGAAGTAAGGATTGATACTGTGGTTCCACCAGAAGACTGGGTGTTACATTTTGAGATTTTTTAACCCTGAAGGTTTAAAAATAATTGATTTGTAAAAGAGAAAAGTTTATAATAGTAAAACCGGTCAAGGTACTACCAATAACTACAGAAGAAATCAAACTAGCCCTTGAAAAAAGTGCAAATGGAAAAGCTGCTGGACCAGAAGGGGTGCCTATAGATGTTTTTAAGTGTAACATGGATTTTTGGATGCCTATTTTATTGAACGTTTTTAATGCTGCCTTGGGAGGTGTATTACCCTCCACTTGGGTGGAAAGTATTATCGTTCCCATTTTTAAAAAGGGGGATAGAGGGAAGGCAAACTGCTACCGCCCAATATCCCTTCTTGATACCTCATCGAAGCTGATGGGTCGAATTATGCTAGAAAGGCTAGAAGACTGGGCTAGTGAAAGTAAAATCTTGACAGAAGCCCAGTATGGTTTCAGAAGGGGTATTGGAACGGTAGAGCAGTGCTTAAATTTAGAACTGTTAATAGGGAAGTATACACAGGCTAGGGAGGGGACACTCCACCTATGTTTTGTAGACCTGACTAGTGCCTTCGATTTAGTTAATCACCAAAAACTCTGGCAAATATTGAAGGGGCTAGGGGCCCCCATTGAAATCTTTTTTATCGCAAATTTATGCCTTTTTAACTACTAGGGTACGATATGGGAAGATGGGGGAATGTACACCTGATTTTATGGTAAAGCGTGGTATTAGACAAGGATGTGTTCTAGCTCCGCTTTTATTTTCATTATACATAAATAACGTGGATTCGTTTTTACAAAAATTAGCTGCTGATGCCCCGAAAGTAGGAAAACGCCCCACACCTGTTTTACTATATGCAGATGATGCTGTCTTAATGTCTAGGACCGCAAATGGCCTGCAAATTCTGATAGAAAACTTTGCCCTATACATGTCGGATATTGATTTGCAGTTAAATTTAAAGAAAACATTTGTAATGACGTGGGGGCCAAAGGCCAAAGCATAGACAACATCATGTGGGTGGGGTTCTTATTAACAGAGTATCCACCTTTTCGTACTTAGGGTTGTTATTCTGCAAAAAGGGTTCTTGGGATAAGCATATCGAATCATGCAAAATGAAATTTTTAAGAACTACAGAGGGTATTTTTAGATTTGCAGCAAAACTAGGAAACAAACCCATACGGGAAATTATCATTGTACAGGAGCAAGTGTGTCTCAGGGGTTTGCTATGGTGCAGCGATATGGGGGAGAATCAAATACGGCTGCACTACAAATTAAGGAGAATAAGTTTTTAAAAAGACTGTTGGCGGTCCCTAGTGCTACTGCGAATGCTATTGTACATAAAGAGTTATTTGTACCATACCTAAGTGACACAATAAACATGGCAGGCCTTATACTTTGGCAAGGGCTATGGGCAAAGGAAGAAACTAAGTTCACAAAAGATCACAAAAGATTTAATAATGGATTGCCTAGCCCTTGACCATAGTTCGAAAATACCATGGCTGGAGTACATTTTTAAACTTTTAATGAAATGTAAAGTCTGTATTGACAAAAACAATCCCATTACAATACAGGACCATACTAAAAATGATTTGAAATTAAGATACTTAACTGCAATGGAGCAGGAACGGGAAAGTGCTGTCAGCAAAAAAAGACTATAGTTAGTTATTGTGAAGGCCCACTTATAAGGGGCATCCAGCCATATTTGACATTGGTAAGGAACACCCAGCATAGATTCTACTTGACTAGGCTGAGGCTGGGTACCCTACACCATTTAATTGCCTTTCCAAGTATTGAAAAATGGTGTCATATATTACCACCTTGCCCATGTGATGGTAAAACTTTACAATCAACTATGCATTTTATACTTTTTTGTCCTTTTTATATGGGTATCCGGAAATCAATTTTAAAACCCCTTTTTTTAAGAAATACACTTTATAATTATAAAAATGCGTTTCATTTTGTTTGCAGTCTGGATAATGCAAAAATAAGTTCTGTTATAAGATTCATACAACTCTCAATTAGGAAGAGAAAAGAACTTACACATTTGGATGCACTATTATATGAAGAAAAAGACTAATAATCATATTTTACTTGTGTACGCTCTTATATACGCATTTATAGGCACTAGCACTTTATTGCATACATTGTGGCAGCTTGTACTTTTGTACTAAGATTCTTCCATGCACTGGCACTTTATTAACTTTATACCGATTCATAAGTATTAGCACTTTATTGCATATATTGTGGTAGCCTGTACAAATGTATTAAGAGCTTTTCATGCATTGATATCCTACTAATTTTTATATTGATTTTTATCTCTATAAAAAGTTTAATGTGTAAAATCGATTTTAAATTTCGAATATTGAGTATGATGTACTATGTGAATATTTTCTTTTATTGTGTATTAGCATGCTTTTATGGTGTTTGTTTTATTTACACCGAATAAAGCCTTTTGAATTGAATTGATTCTTTCATATGTGTTGGTCTTGCGTTATGTTGAATCAGATACTTTCCAAAAAGAAAGGAGGCAAAATGGTTGACTGCTGTTGAATGGAGATTAAAGTGTTCCAGATAGATCACTTTGCATTAATTGGTTATTTGCAAGATTCATGTATTCCTCGATAAAAGCTTTATTAGCACAGAGTGGGTGAAAAATGGCATATAATCTGAAAATGGAACTGTTGTACGCGTAGAGGTAGGCATTGAAATGTGGAAATTAAGCAATGGGTATCTCACTGCACTGTAAGAAGTCTGTGAAGATGGCTGCAATAACCCCCTACCCCCCTTACATGGTTGTTTCCAATGATGTAGTTGGGAGGAAGTAAAACGTCCATTATGTTGTTGGGTATTTCATTAAACCAGGTCTCTGTAAGGACTAATAGATCAAGGTTGTAATGTGAGATAGTGTCCGCAGTTTCCCGCTTGTGCTACATTGCCAATCTGCAGTTCTGGAGCATGCATTGCAAAGCTTAGGTGACTGATTTGGTGTGAGGAGCATCAAGAGGTTTATACCTAAAAGGAATGATGTTCCTGTTGGTCAGTGTCTATATTGAGTGAAACATAGGATAAGTCCTAGTCGATAGAATAGTTGAAATTCTGTGTTTGTTTGGGTTGTGTAGATTAGTGGAAGTAGAGGAGGCTATTGTAACTTGCTAGTAAGTTGACAATATCAGCTTGGGAGAGTTGGTAGGAATCTCTTGGGGCGAGGTAGACGATTGCTCCTTGGTATTGAGCGCCAGGAATTATGGGACCTCAGCTGGGGGAGTAGAGTCTAAGAGAGCAAAAAGAAAGCCTAGAGCTTAGGTGGGATATAGTGAGATCTAGTTTGTGTTCTATGGGATCCATAGCTATGGATGGAGTAAGACTTGCTATGAGGTTCACTTAGTGCTTTTGTCATTGGAAGATGATTGCCATTGGTAGTATTTGTAGACCAGTATCTCGCTTTGAGGTGTTCGTCTGGCATTCTGTGAATCGGTACTGTGAGTGTCGTAGGGGGTTTGCGGTTTTGGGTGGGATTAGTCATTGATGTTTGTAGCTTCTAACTCGATATAGGGAGAGTGGAGTTTGCTAGATGTTCTTTTTGTATGTAGGAAGTGACCGCAATGGGACTGCAGTCAGTAGCCCTCTCGGGCTGGTTGATTGACTTGGCAATTGGTGTGGGTAGTTATTGTATTGTGAGAATGTGTATTTGTGAGAACTGAGAAATTGCAGAAGGAGTTATGGGGGTGTGGGTGATGTTTGTAGGGGCTAAGTAGCATTAGGTGAGACTAGTTGTTCATGTGTGCAGGTACTGATAAAGTGAACCGGAAGTAGAGTTGTCCAGGTTGGATTTCAGTATGTGTGGATAATTCTCCTTGTATGGTAAATTGAGGAGGGGAATGGGTGAAAGATAGTGCTGGAAAGTATTTTATCATAAAATGGTGTGTACTGTGAGACATCGGAGGGATTGCAGTAGGAGCGAGTGTGGCGAATGTGGGTGTTGTAAGTGCTAAGCTGCATTTAGGTCACGTTGGTCATTCATGTCTTTAGGTACAGGTAAGGCGTCAGGGGATGAAATAGGGTTTTTGTTTCTACAAACCAGCCTCCTAGTTTGTGTAGTCACTTTACAAAACAAATCTAGACATTGTGGAAACCCCTTTCTGCAAAGCCACCTGGCACCGTTCCCAGCCGCAGATTTGCAACTCGTCACCATTCGAGATGAGCATCAATTCCGGCGTCCATCAACATTCTCAAGCAGAAAAGGTCCGCTATCTGTGGCTAAGTCAGATGAGTTTCTGCATCAGCCATTCATGGCAGCCTGGGAATCTACTCTGCCTTACACCCTTGCTCATATTTAAAGCAGCAAGCACCATTTCCCATAGGCGTCTTTTGGCATGCTGATCATTTTGGAGCTTGCTTTTGGCACCCGAATTGCTGTGCTGGCCAAGATTGGGCAGTACCTAGCACCAGACCAGCATGGAGTAGGACCAGATTGTGCTCACTGTTTGCAGGCGGTGGGGTGGTGGAAGGTTGTTACAAGGGCAATCGGTATCGAGGGGACCCAAGCAGGGACACAGCTTCAGTGTCCAAATGAGCATCTTAGGGAGCCGCTGCAGCTGATCAGGAGGCTGCCACTGGTCGGACAAGTAGTGCCTCGATTTTGTGGAGGGGTGCAGAGAAAAAAAAATGCAAACTTGCGTCATCCAGGGATTCGCTTCCAGTCATCGGGTATGTCCAACAACGGCTCGCACCATTGGGGATATTTAGTAGATTGTGATCCCTGTGGCCTCCGATCCGGAGTACACTGACTCCATTGCGTCTGACATCTTGGGACTCTGTTTATCATTTTTGTCTTAACAACCTCAAACAAAAAGGCACAAGTTCGTATCTTCCCCAATATATTTATATTAAATTGTACATACTAGTAAAGAGAGGACTTCCAGATCTTAGGGTAGAAAGCGTGAAGGGAGAGTGGGGAATTTGCATGGATGCTGAGGTGACTAAACTTAACAGTCTCTGCCTCACCCTGTGAGTAATGTTCTGAGTGACCTGTCTCCTCCCGTAGCTATTCAACATGTCTCAGGTTTTATTTTCATTTCTCACTCTGATTTTCTTATGAGTCTGCATTTTCGTTTCTTTTGTTGATGTTACAAGGGTTCTGAAATATTTAGTCCGACTGCCACCTCCTTCTGTAGAGCTGCCATGTTAACCCCTCTGACAGATGCACGTCTCCCAGGCTCCAACGCGTTGTACTCCTGGTGTACTGGGATGGGTGGTACCTGGCAGATAGGCACCTACGGGACTAGGTTGGTGGTCTGAGCAGTTTCAGCGGCCTCCTGGAGGAGCAGCAGTGGATAAGTCTCTATGTTCAGGGTAAGCTACTTGTGTGTCTCAACAAAGTACTTTTGAGTTTTTGTTATATTTTGCCTCCCTGCTCTAACTTAGGAAGACAGGTGTGGCTGAAAGTAGAACGGCGTCTGTGCTCCATGCACAGCGTCCAGCTAGCTTGCAATTGCCTCTGCTGCCACCTTGTCTACCACTCTCCGGCTCTCGTGGCTTCTCAGAAATCTGACTGCATTAAGCCTTGGATCACAGTGCCATCATTTCAGCACTGGGCTCCCGTATTGCTACAAACTAGTCCGTGCTAGACATGGGGTATTGCAGTTAACGGGACAGATGCAGCCAAATTATCACAACGGGTAGTCCACTACGGCAAGATGCGTCTGTTCATGCCATCTACTTGTGTTGGGAACATCTCCATACATACACTCTTACTCCGATTCCTGGTTTTCTCAGATAATTGGCAGCTTTATGTGGCTCAGTTTACAACCCGGCAAGAAGGACTTCTACCTTCTTACTTTTCATAAGTAGTGTATTTACCTACTTAAGATTAATACATTTTATGGTGAGGTGGAGAGCTGCTAGCAGGAATATGCCATAAACCTGGGACACTAAGTTTGCGCATTTATCCATCAAAACCTTCATTGTGCTCATTCCATCACCTGACTTAATCAATGCCTGCTAGAAGGCTTCTGCCGCACACTTCCAGCTGCTGTCTCCATTCCTATCATTTATCTCCACATAAAATCACTGGGTTACATTTCAAATTTGAAACCCCTTTCTGGAGACGTTGACGCAGCATGTTCGTTGGAGAACAAATTGATATTTTGGCAAGCACGTGGCAATTCCTAGATTGATCTTTGAGTTATTGGTATTCTCTGGTCTCGTGCCACCGCTGGATGAAGTCTGCATCTAAAAGACAATCTTAGGACAGTCCTTTGGAATTGTTGGTTTTAAATTCAATGAATAGTTATATTGTGTATTTAATTTCCTTTTTTTGAGTTTTTAACTCTGTATAATTACCTTAAGCACGATTAATCTTCTGCATATTTAAAGCGCAAATCTTTTCGTTTATACCCCCTTTTACCACTATATTTGTTCTGGTGGTGCACAATCTAGAGTATATATTTTGCTTACCATTTCCTTCTATTGGCGACTTGCAATTTCTTTGCATTGTCTTTACTTGATCATTTGTAAGTTGACACAAAATCACCAAACATTATATACAGTGAAAGATTAAATTGATTATTCAACTGGTCATACTGATGAACAATTTATTTAAAATTTGACTGCGCACAGAAAATGTATAACCAAATGTATATAAAGAACTAGTGTGTAGTTGATTTTGGCTACTCCCTAAGGGAGCTTGTATACACGTGATTGCCATAGGCTCCCATGTGCTGTCCTCACTGGCACAGCTGGTCTTAGCTTAAAGCAGCTAAGCTTTGCTTGCTTCACCAATAATTGTTATTTTGAGATATTTCTCAATAGTTGTTTCAGGCTGAAAGTTTCACTTCACTCCTGGCCGTGTTTGGGGAGGGTTTGTCTTATGCAGAGCCTGTTGTAAATCGGAAAAGCCGAATTTGGTGGTTAAAGCTATCTTGTCATTTTAAATTATTTTATGGTTACTTGTTAGTATTTGTAATCTGAAAACCATAAAAAATGGTCTATAAATGGTTCTTGGAGTTTTGTGCTTTGTCCAGGATGATTTACTGCAATTGAAGCAAAGGCTCATGGTTATGGCTGACGTACTTGTGATATGGTAGGCACCTGGACACCTAGCTTGCCACTTGCCTGTGGCCTCCAGTTCCTGCTTGTGCCACACTGATCTTGTGACACCGCAGCTGCTCGGGTTTTCCTGGTGGGGTTTTCCCGACCGGGTTTTTCCACTCTGTTCTTCCTGCCAACAGAATCTCCACCCACCCCAGGACCTACTTAATGCAGCGCGACGCACCAAAGACAAGCCCGTCCGCGCCTAGACTGCACCCAGCGCCACAACCCCTGGCCTTCCCACCCCCTGAAGATACACCATTGCCGAGCTCTACGCCCTTGAACCCAGTTGCCGCAACAAACACTGCCACAGCGCTGACCCACGCGCCACAGTAGGACCTTTTACCTGCACCCACTTCACCTACACACACCCCACCACCCACTCCTGAGCAAAAAACACCAACCTGCATGCGCCCTTCTCCACACACGCTCACTGTGCAAGCATTGGGGAGATTAGTTGGCCTAACGGCTAGGGCGGTCGACCTTGAATCTGGGGAACCGGGTTAGTCTCGGCAATGACGCTGAACATCCTGTGATTCTGGGCAAATCACTTAATCTCCCCGTGCCTAACAAAAATGAATGTGTCCTCCTGTAACGCAACAGGTGCTATGTAAAGCGCTCTGATACCCGATACCTTCGGGTCAAGTTTGCGCTATATAAAACTCCGTAAAATAAAAAAAATCCACTGAATTATGGGACCTCATTCTCACTCACTGTGCAAGCATTCCACTGAATAATGGGACCTCATCGCCACCCTCGCACACCACATAGTCTTCCTCACTGAGACATGGCTCACCCCCACCCCAGACATTGCCATAGCGATATCGGACGTATATAAAATCACTCACCAGGACCGCACCAACTAGCCGGGAGGAGGAACAGCCATCATCCACAAAGAGACCATGTAGTGTACGACCACCACCACCCCCATGGAACATCTCAACCTTAAGCTCTACATGGACGACAAGATAACCATAAGAGGCACCCTTGCATACCGCCCCCCCCCTTACCCCGAGCATGCACTCCAGCTTCTGCAACACCATTGCATACTTCAGTGCACCCCCTATAGGGCCTTAGACTCCAAGGACTACATCTTCTTCGACAACCTAAATTTCCACATTGACCCCATTGACTAACGCATCACACCTCCACGACAGCATGAGTTGCCTCTGATTGACCCAGATCGTCCATGACCCTATACACACCACAGGACATGCTGGACCCAATGTTTACCTCCAGCAACCGCGTCCAATACAGCCATTTCAGATAATTCACATGGACCGATCACTCCATCGTCCACTTCAGCATCTCCAGCCCCTGCGCCCCCACCCCCAAGATGACCAACAGCCCCCACCAGAGGTGGAATTAAATCTCAGAGACCAGCTGGGCGAATGCCTTCAACACCTACAACCCTGCTACCGCCACCGGCTTCAAACGGGGAGTGAAAAACTTCAACGCCTGGATCACCAATTGCACAGACTGGATCGTCCCCATCAAGAGCAGCATCCAGAGAAAATCCTCTAAAAGGGCCAGCTGGTACACCCAAGAACTCAGAACATCGAAACGAGACAGCAAATAGTTGGAGAGGAGATGGCGCATCAGCAAGGATACCTCTGACAGGGCAGCCTTCAAGACCTCCCTCAACCTCTACCACTGCCTGCTGAGGGCAAAAAAGACCGCTATTGCTGCGTGCCTCGAAACCAACACCAAGGAACTTTCCGATATTGTTAAGGAATTCTCCAACCCGGCTGCCATCAAACATCACACCCTCCCAGGAGCTGTGAAACTACCATGCCCACTTCTTCCACAACAAGATCGCAACCATATACTGAAACTTGAAACCCCCAACCCATACCTACGGACTTCCTCGACTGATGCACCACCACCGTATCCGACCCGAACCACACACTAACCACCTGGAACATCCTCTCCACCCAGAACACTACCTCCCCCATGAAATCCATCCACTCGGTAGCTCCCACAGACCCATGCCTGCACCACATCTTCAACCTCGAAATCCAAAGGATCGGCCAGGATCTTACCACCCTACTCAACACTTTCACCGCAACATTTCCCGACACCTGGAAACACGCCGAAGTCAGACCACTACGCCAAAAATCCTCCGCCGACCCCCCTCCTCCCCCCCCCCCCCTCCCCAGCGAACTCAAACTACTGGCCAATCTCCCTGCTCCCATTCCCAGCCAAGGTACTGGAAAGATCATCAACAATCCACTCGTGCCACTTGGAGCAGAACCAGTCATTGACGCCTCACAGCACAAAACTGCCCTGATCGCAGCCACCGACTACTTCCGAACCCTCCTCGACTGAGGAGAAACGGCAGCTTTGATCCTCCTCGACCTCTGCAGCCTTCGACACTGTATCCCACCACACACTGATCGAAAGACTCCACCACATCGCCATCCAAGGGGATGCGCTCAGATGGATCACCTCCTTCCTCACTGGAAGAACCCAGAGGATCCACCTCCCCCCTTCACTGCTCAACCAAAGGAGATCACTTGCGGTGTCCCCAAGGGCTCATCCCTCAACACCACGCTCTTCAATGCATATATGACCCTGCTGGCCAACATCGTCGGATCCCGCGGTCTCAACATAATTTCCTACGCAGACGACACCCAACTCCTCCTCTTACTCATCAACGACCCCACCACCACCAGAACCAACTTCCACAGATGCATGACAAACGTTGCTGCCTGAATGAAAAACAACTGCCTTCAGATAAGCACAGGCAAGACAAAAGTATTGATCTTTGGCACAGCAGCAACACATGGAATAACTCCTGGTGAGCATCAGACCTAGGACATGCACCCACTCCCTCCAACCACACAAGAAACCTCAGAATCATCATTGACGACAAGCTCACCATGTAATCACAGATCAACACTGTCTCCTCTGCCTGCTTCCTCACTCTGTGCATGCTATGTAAGATCTTCAAGTGACTATCCCTAAACACGCACGAGACACACCGTGACACAAGCCCTCATCACCAGCCAACTGGACTACGGCAATGCCCTCTACGTAGGAATCGCTGCACACCTTCTACAGAGGTGTCTGACCATACAGAACTCCGCAGCCAGACTCATCTGCCTTCCCAGACAAAACCACATCACACCCCACCTCAGGAAACTCCACTGGCTCCCCGTACAGGAGAGGTGCCAATTCAAACTGCTGACCAACACACATAAGGCGTTACAAAACCAAGGACCCGCCTGCATTAACCACCGCCTGAACTTCTTCCACCAACCATCAAGAAGACTATGTTTTGCCTTTCTTTCACTTCCCATACTCCCCGCATCCACCGAAGCAGAAGTGGAGGACGCTTCTTCTCCCACATCGCAGCAAAGTCCTGGAACAGCCTTTTCTCGCGCCTCTAAACCATCACCTCACTTCCGGGATTCCAAATAGCCCTCAAGACCTGGCTGTTCGAATAAGCTTCCGGGGCCTGCAAGCGCCTGGGTACCCTATTGGGTGAGTAGCTGCGCTTTATAAATCCTGATTGATTGATGATCAAGAAATTGGCTGATAAGATAGATATTACTTGCCCACTAATATCGTTACTGTAACCAGTTTCTGCTGTATTTAGCTCACTATCTAGTAAATTACAGGATTAAATATTGGAAACTGTCAGTTGGTCATTACTGCATCTACCCTGGCAGCACAAGGCTGCCAGAGGCCTGATCTTAAGAAGGAGATGAAATAATTATACTGTGTGGTTTTATACCGTGGTAAATTTCAGTGATGCTTTTATTGGTGCACAGCGAGTAACGCACCTTGTAACCTTATTACTGTACCCCCTTTTTTTTTTTTTTGCTGTGTTTTCATGCTCAAAATAAGGGGCTTAAATAAAGCTGTTAAAAAAATATGGTGTTAAGTATTCTTCATGCTTACTGTGAACAAACATTGGTTCTATCTTCTGCAAGCTTTATTCCATCTTTCAAAGTAATTCAAAACATAGGTCCCTATCGATTTATCCTACGGGTAGTGTGAAACTTACTGTCACCTTTATCTCTTTAATGTATAATCCTTTGTATTGGGCTGAAGGTTGAAAACGTTGGTCATTGTGGAGATATCTGCCATCCTAACGCTTACATCTCCCGGTTTGTTGTTTCCTCCATCTGCAGAAAATGTCTCCTGGAATAAGGTTGTATGAAAGTTGAAACCGTCCTCTGTCATTCATTGCTTTTATCACGAGCCAGTTCTCTGCTGTGTTGCAGAGGAACATAGATCGTATCTTAAGTAGTGCGGGTTCTCTTGCACGATCCCTAATACTCATTGGTTTGAACAAGTTAAGCCTTATGTTTGCCTTCAGAAGGCTACTGGGATTTTTTGGCAAGGCCTCGTGTGAGAATGATATGCTTCCTCCCCCACCCCATGTTATGTAAATTTTACCAATGTCTAAACAGGACGGTGCATGGCCAGGCCACTTTTACCAAAGATGATATGGAAACCCTCCTCACTGTTTGCAATATTCGTGCACTTGGCATCATTTGCTTTTGTTTGTGTGAACTGAGTGCTCTGCTTAGATGTTCTGCAACAAGTTAGTCACGGCAACATAGTGAAAGAACTTGGTGAGTCATTCCTTTACTATGATTTATATTTTCCTCTGCTCGTTTCTTCCCTTCTTGGCACCCACACGCAGCTTGATCATTCAGAAGCACTTATTTACTATTTTAATTAAATGCATTTAATTAGACAAAAAAGATGTGATCAGTAATGCAGCTCGGTAAAATCTGGATTTGTTGTTTGAACCTACAGCAGTGACAACTGCAACTCCTAAGATTCCAGTTAAGTGAGTCATATGTGGGTGTGGTACATCACAACTAATTGTGGAGCACAGTTTCCGTTGAATGGAAACAATCTTCTGGGTTATGTTCGTCGTGGTTGCAAAATAACCTTGTGATGTTGTATTTGAGGTACCAGTTCCTAATCCTCCCACTGTAATTACCAAGGCTTTTATTTGCAGATTCTCCAAGCTGTTCGTCAGTGTCGCTGAACATCTGATTTTTGTCATTAGTATTTTTAGTTGAAGCACACCATTTTAGGTTGTATTTAAATTCAGTGTGGTTCTGAAGTGATCAACAGAGTAGAGTGATCAACAGAGTAGAGTGATCAACAGAGTAGAGTGATCAACAGAGTAGAGTGATCAACAGAGTAGAGTGATCAACAGAGTAGAGTGATCAACAGAGTAGAGTGATCAACAGAGTAGAGTGATCAACAGAGTAGAGTGACTTTAGTCGAAGCACAGTAAAACGTGTTATCTCATCTCT
>CAWUFW010000215.1:5234498-5251910 GCA_963921515.1 Calotriton arnoldi | reverse complement strand
GGTGGTGGCTGAGGTGGTATTGGTAGTGGTAATGGTGGTGTGGTGGTGGTATTGGTGGTGGTAATGGGGGTGGTGGTGGTATTGGCAGTGGTTGGTATTGGTGGTATTGGTATTGGTGGGTGGTATTGGTGGTGGTAGTATTGGCGGTGGTATTTGTATTGGTGGTGGTGGAGGTGGTATTGGTGGTAGTATTTGTTGTGGTTGTATTGATTTTGGTGGTGGTATTGGTGGTGGTAGTAATGGTAGTGGTGGTAGTGGTGGTGGTATTGGTGGTGGTGTTATTGGTGTTGGTAGTACTGGTATTGGTAATGGTATTGGTGGTGGTGGTGGTATTGGTGGTGGTGGTGGTGATTGGTGGTGGTGGTATTGGTGGTGGTGTTGGTATGGTTGTTATTGGTGGTGGTGTTATTGGTATTGGTGGTGGCAGTATTGGTGGGTGTGGTATTGGTGGTGGTGGTATTGGTGGTGGTGGTATTGGTATTAGCGGTGGCATTGGTATTGGTGGTGGTGGTATTGGTATTGGTGGTGGTGGTATTTGTGGTGGTGTTGGTGGTGGTTGTATTGGTGGTGGTAATGGTGGTGTTTTTTGTGGTGGTATTGGTGGTGGTACTGGTTGTGGTGGCAGTGGTATTGGTGGTGGTGGTATTGGTGGTGTTATTGGTGGTGGTGGTACTGGTGGTATTGGTGGTATTATTATTGGTGTTGGTATTGGTGGTTTAGGTATTGGTGGAGGTATTTGTATTTGTGGTTGTGGAGGTGGAATTGGTGGTGGTATTGGTATTGGTGGTGATTGTATTGGTGGTATTGGTGGTGGTGGTGTTGGTGGTAGTGGTAGTGGTATTGGTGGTTTTGGTGGTGGTAGTGGTATTGGTGGTATTGGTTGTGGTGGTATTGGCGGTGGTGGTATTATTGGTTGTAATGGTGGAGGTGGTATTGGTGTTGGTGATGGTATTGGTATTTGTGGTGGTGGTATTGGTGGTACTGATATTGGTGTTGGTGGTGGTATTGGTGGTGGTGGTATTGGTGGTGGTTCTGGTGGTTGTGATTTTTGCTGGTGGTGATTGGTGGTGGCATTGGTGGTGGTGGGTATTGGTATTGGTGGTGGTGGTATTGGTATTGGTGGTTGTGGCGGTAGTGGTGGTATTGGTGGTGGTGGTATTGGTGGGTGGTGGAATTGGTGGTGGTGGTATTGGTGGTGATGGTGGTGGTATTGGTGGTAGTATTGGTGTTGGTCGTGGTATTGGTATTGTTGGTGGTATTGCTGGTGGTGGTATTGGTGGTGGTGGTATTGGTGGTGGTATTGGTGGTGGTGGTATTGGTGGTGGTATTGGTGGTGGTGGTGGTATTGGTAGCTGTGGAATTGGTGGTGTTGGTGGTATTGGTGGTGTAGGCATTGGTGGTGGAGGTGGTATTGGTGTTATTGGTAGTGGTGGTATTGGTGGTGGTATTGGTGGTGGTATTGATACTGGTGGTATTGGTACTGGTGGTGGTATTAGTGGTGTTATTGGTGGTATTGGCGGTGGTGGTGGTATTGGTGGGTGGTGGAATTGGTGGTGGTATTGGTGGTGTAGGCATTGGTGGTGGAGGTGGTATTGGTAGTATCGGTAGTGGTGGTATTGGTGGTGGTATTGGTGGTGGTGGTATTGGTGGTGGTGGTATTGGTGGTGGTATTGGTATTGGCAGTGGCATTGGTATTGGTGTTGGTGGTAATGGTATTGCTGGTGGTGGTATTGGTGGTGGTAGTATTGGTGGTGGTGGAATTGGTGGTGGTGGTATTGGTGGTGATGGTGGTGGTATTGGTGGTAGTATTGGTGTCGGTCGTGGTATTGGTATTGTTGGTGGTATTGCTGGTGGTGGTATTGGTGGTAGTATTGGTGTCGGTCGTGGTATTGGTATTGTTGGTGGTATTGCTGGTGGTGGTATTGGTGGTGGTGGTGGTATTGGTAGTGGTGGAATTGGTGGTGTTGGTGGTATTGGTGGTGTAGGCATTGGTGGAGGAGGTGGTATTGGTGTTATTGGTAGTGGTGGTATTGGTGGTGCTATTGGTGGTGGTATTGGTACTGGTGCTGGTATTAGTGGTGTTATTGGTGGTATTGGTGGTGGTGGTGGTATTGGTGGTGGTGGTATTGGCGGTGGTGGAATTGGTGGTGGTATTGGTGGTGTAGGCATTGGTGGTGAAGGTGGTATTGGTAGTATTTGTAGTGGTGGTATTGGTATTGGTGGTGGTATTGGTGGTGGTGGTATTGGTGGTGGTATTAGTGGTGGTGGTATTGGTATTGGCAGTGGCATTGGTATTGGTGGTGGTCGTATTGGTATTGGTGGTGGTGGTATTGGTGGTGGTGGAATTGGTGGTGGTGGTATTGGTGGTGATAGTGGTATTGGTGGTGATGGTATTGGTGGTGGTGATGGTATTAATGATGGTGATATTGGTGGAGGTAGTGGTTTTGGTGGTGGTATTGGTGGTGGTATTGGTAGTGGTGGCAATGGTGGTGGTGGTATTGGTGGTGGTATTGGTGGTGGTAATGGGGGTGGTGGTGGTATTGGTGGTATTGGTGGTGGTGGTGGTATTGTTGGTGGTATTGGTGGTGGTAGTATTGGTGGTGGTGGTGGTATTGGTGGTGGTGGTATTGGTAGTGGTGGTATTGGCAGTGGTGGCATTGGTGGTATTGGAATTGGTGGTGGTATTGGCAGTGGTATTGGTGGTGTTAGAGGTGGTATTGGTTGTGATATTGGTGGTGGTTGTATTGGTATTGGTGATGGTGGTATTGGTAGTGGTGGTATTGGTGGTGGTATTGGTGGTGGTGGTGGTAGTATCGGTATTGGCGGTGGTATTGGTGGTTTTGGTGGTGGTATTGGTGGTGGTGGTGGTGGTGGTATTGGTATTGGTGGTGGTGGTATTGATGGTGGTGGTATTGGTGGTGGTACTGGTGGTGGTGTTATTGGTGGTGGTGGTGGAATCAGTGGTGGTATTGGTGGAGGTGATGGTATTGGTGGTGGCTGAGGTGGTATTGGTAGTGGTAATGGTGGTGGTGGTGGTGGTAATGGGGGTGGTGGTGGTATTGGCAGTGGTTGGTATTGGTGGTATTGGTATTGGTGGTGGTATTGGTGGTGGTAGTATTGGCGGTGGTATTTGTATTGGTGGTGGTGGAGGTGGTATTGGTGGTAGTATTTGTTGTGGTTGTATTGATTTTGGTGGTGGTATTGGTGGTGGTAGTAATGGTAGTGGTGGTAGTGGTGGTGGTATTGGTGGTGGTGTTATTGGTGTTGGTAGTACTGGTATTGGTAATGGTATTGGTGGTGGTGGTGGTATTGGTGGTGGTGGTGGTATTGGTGGTATTGGTGGTGGTGTTGGTATGGTTGTTATTGGTGGTGGTGTTATTGGTATTGGTGGTGGCAGTATTGGTGGGTGTGGTATTGGTGGTGGTGGTATTGGTGGTGGTGGTATTGGTATTAGCGGTGGCATTGGTATTGGTGGTGGTGGTATTGGTATTGGTGGTGGTGGTATTTGTGGTGGTGTTGGTGGTGGTTGTATTGGTGGTGGTAATGGTGGTGTTTTTGTGGTGGTATTGGTGGTGGTACTGGTTGTGGTGGCAGTGGTATTGGTGGTGGTGGTATTGGTGGTGTTATTGGTGGTGGTGGTACTGGTGGTATTGGTGGTATTATTATTGGTGTTGGTATTGGTGGTTTAGGTATTGGTGGAGGTATTTGTATTTGTGGTTGTGGAGGTGGAATTGGTGGTGGTATTGGTATTGGTGGTGATTGTATTGGTGGTATTGGTGGTGGTGGTGTTGGTGGTAGTGGTAGTGGTATTGGTGGTTTTGGTGGTGGTAGTGGTATTGGTGGTATTGGTTGTGGTGGTATTGGCGGTGGTGGTATTATTGGTTGTAATGGTGGAGGTGGTATTGGTGTTGGTGATGGTATTGGTATTTGTGGTGGTGGTATTGGTGGTACTGATATTGGTGTTGGTGGTGGTATTGGTGGTGGTGGTATTGGTGGTGGTACTGGTGGTTGTGATTTTGCTGGTGGTATTGGTGGTGGCATTGGTGGTGGTGGTATTGGTATTGGTGGTGGTGGTATTGGTATTGGTGGTTGTGGCGGTAGTGGTGGTATTGGTGGTGGTGGTATTGGTGGTGGTGGAATTGGTGGTGGTGGTATTGGTGGTGATGGTGGTGGTATTGGTGGTAGTATTGGTGTTGGTCGTGGTATTGGTATTGTTGGTGGTATTGCTGGTGGTGGTATTGGTGGTGGTGGTATTGGTGGTGGTATTGGTGGTGGTGGTATTGGTGGTGGTATTGGTGGTGGTGGTGGTATTGGTAGCTGTGGAATTGGTGGTGTTGGTGGTATTGGTGGTGTAGGCATTGGTGGTGGAGGTGGTATTGGTGTTATTGGTAGTGGTGGTATTGGTGGTGGTATTGGTGGTGGTATTGATACTGGTGGTATTGGTACTGGTGGTGGTATTAGTGGTGTTATTGGTGGTATTGGCGGTGGTGGTGGTATTGGTGGTGGTGGAATTGGTGGTGGTATTGGTGGTGTAGGCATTGGTGGTGGAGGTGGTATTGGTAGTATCGGTAGTGGTGGTATTGGTGGTGGTATTGGTGGTGGTGGTATTGGTGGTGGTGGTATTGGTGGTGGTATTGGTATTGGCAGTGGCATTGGTATTGGTGGTGGTCGTAATGGTATTGCTGGTGGTGGTATTGGTGGTGGTGGTATTGGTGGTGGTGGAATTGGTGGTGGTGGTATTGGTGGTGATAGTGGTATTGGTGGTGATGGTATTGGTGGTGGTGATGGTATTTATGATGGTGATATTGGTGGAGGTAGTGGTATTGGTGGTGGTATTGGTGGTGGTATTGGTGGTGGTTTTGGTGGTGGTATTGGTGGTGGTGGCAATGGTGGTGGTGGTAGTATTGGTGGTGGTAATGGAGTGGTGGTGGTATTGGTGGTGGTGGTGTATTGTTGTTGGTTGTATTGGTGGTGGTAGTATTGGTGGTGGTGGTGGTGGTATTGGTGGTGGTGGTATTGGTAGTGGTGGTATTGGTGGTGGTGGTATTGGTGGTATTGGAATTGGTGGTGTTAGAGGTGGTATTGGTTGTGGTATTGGTGGTGGTTGTATTGGTGATGGTGGCATTGGTGGTGGTAGTATTGGTAGTGGTGGTATTGGTGGTGGTGGTGGTGGTATTGGTGGTGGTGGTATCGGTATTAGGCGGTGGAAT
This sequence comes from Calotriton arnoldi, assembly GCA_963921515.1. NCBI lineage: Eukaryota > Metazoa > Chordata > Amphibia > Caudata > Salamandridae > Calotriton > Calotriton arnoldi. Next base: position 5,246,700 of record CAWUFW010000215.1, on the reverse strand, counting down.
TGGTGGTTTTGGTATTGGTGGTGGTGGTGGTGGTATTGGTATTAGTGGTGGTGGTATTGATGGTGGTGGTATTGGTGGTGGTGTTATTGGTGGTGGAATCAGTGGTGGTATTGGTGGAGGTGATGATATTGGTGGTGGCTGAGGTGGTATTGGTAGTGGTAATGGTGGTGGTTGTGGTATTGGTGGTGGTGGTATTGGTGGTGGTAATGGGGGTGGTGGTGGTATTGGCGGTGGTTGGTATTGGTGGTATTGGTATCAGTGGTATTGGTGGTGGTATTGGTGGTGGTAGTATTGGCGGTGGTATTGGTATTGATTGTGGTGGAGGTGGTATTGGTGGTAGTATTTGTCATGGTTGTATTTATTTTGGTGGTGGTGGTATTGGTGGTGGTAGTAATGGTAGTGGTGGTATTGGTGGTGGTGTTATTGGTGTTGGTAGTATTGGTATTGGTGATGGTATTGGTATTGGTGGTGGTGGTGGTATTGGTGGTGGTGTTGGTATGGTTGGTATTGGTGGTGATAGTGGTATTGGTGGTGGTGGTGATGGTATTGGTGGTGGTGATGGTATTTATGATGGTGATATTGGTGGAGGTAGTGGTATTGGTGGTGGTATTGGTGGTGGTTTTGGTGGTGGCAATGGTGGTATTGGTGGTGGTATTGGTGGTGGTAATGGGGGTGGTGGTGGTATTGGTGGTATTGGTGGTATTGGTGGTGGTGGTGAATTGTTGTTGGTTGTATTGGTGGTGGTAGTATTGGTGGTGGTGGTGGTATTGGTGGTGGTGGTATTGGTAGTGGTGGTATTGATGGTGGTGGTATTGGTGGTATTGGAATTGGTGGTGGTATTGGAATTGGTGGTGGTATTGGTGCTGTTAGAGGTGGTATTGGTTGTGGTATTGGTGGTGGTTGTATTGGTATTGGTGATGGTGGTATTGGTGGTGGTAGTATTGGTAGTGGTGGTATTGGTGGTGGTATTGGTGGTGGTGGTATCGGTATTGGCGGTGATATTGGTGTTTTTGGTATTGATGGTGGTATTGGTGGTGGTGGTGGTGGTATTGGTATTAGTGGTGGTGGTATTGATGGTGGTGGTATTGGTGGTGGTATTGGTGGTGGTGTTGTTATTGGTGGTGGTGGTGGAATCAGTGGTGGTATTGGTGGAGGTGATGGTATTGGTGGTGGCTGAGTTGGTATTGGTAGTGGTAATGGTGGTGGTTGTGGTATTGGTGGTGATGGTATTGGTGGTGGTGGTATTGGCGGTGGTTGGTATTGGTGGTATTGGTATCAGTGGTATTGGTGTTGGTATTGGTGGTGGTAGTATTGGCGGAGGTATTGGTATTGGTTATGGTGGAGGTGGTATTGGTGGTAGTATTTGTCGTGGTTGTATTTATTTTGGTGGTGGTGGTATTGGTGGTGGTGTTATTGGTGTTGGTAGTATTGGTATTGGTGATGGTATTGGTAATGGTGGTGGTGGTGGTATTGGTGGTGGTGGTATTGGTGGTGGTGTTGGTATGGTTGGTATTGGTGGTGGTGTTATTGGTATTGGTGGTGGCAGTATTGGTGGTGGTGGTATTTGGTGGTGTTGGTGGTGGTATTGGTGGTGGTGGTATTGGTATTAGTGGTGGCATTGGTATTGGTGGTGGTGGTATTGGTATTGGTGGTGGTGGTATTTGTGGTGGTGTTGGTGGTGGTTGTATTGGTGGTGGTATTGGTGGTGGTGTTTTTGTGGAGGTTTTGGTGGTGGTATTGGTGGTGTTGGTATTGGTATTGTGGTGGTGGTATTGGTGGTATTGATATTACTGGTGGTATTGGTGGTGGTATTGGTGGTGGTACTGGTTGTGGTGGCAGTGGTATTGGTGGTGGTATTGGTATTGGTGGTGTTATTGGTGGTGGCGGTACTGGTGGTATTGGTGGTATTAGTATTGGTGGTTTAGGTATTGGTGTAGGTATTTGTATTTGTGGTTGTGGAGGTGGTATTGGTGGTGGTATTGGTATTGGTGGTGATTGTATTGGTGGTATTGGTGGTAGTGGTGGTTTTGGTGGTGGTGGTATTGGTGGTGGTATTGGTGGTGGTGTTATTGGTGGTGGTGGTGGAATCAGTGGTGGTATTGGTGGAGGTGATGGTATTGGTGGTGGCTGAGGTGGTATTGGTAGTGGTAATGGTGGTGGTGGTGGTATTGGTGGTGGTAATGGGGGTGGTGGTGGTATTGGCAGTGGTTGGTATTGGTGGTATTGGTATTGGTGGTGGTATTGGTGGTGGTAGTATTGGCGGTGGTATTTGTATTGGTGGTGGTGGAGGTGGTATTGGTGGTAGTATTTGTTGTGGTTGTATTGATTTTGGTGGTGGTATTGGTGGTGGTAGTAATGGTAGTGGTGGTAGTGGTGGTGGTATTGGTGGTGGTGTTATTGGTGTTGGTAGTACTGGTATTGGTAATGGTATTGGTGGTGGTGGTGGTATTGGTGGTGGTGGTGGTATTGGTGGTGGTGGTATTGGTGGTGGTGTTGGTATGGTTGTTATTGGTGGTGGTGTTATTGGTATTGGTGGTGGCAGTATTGGTGGGTGTGGTATTGGTGGTGGTGGTATTGGTGGTGGTGGTATTGGTATTAGCGGTGGCATTGGTATTGGTGGTGGTGGTATTGGTATTGGTGGTGGTGGTATTTGTGGTGGTGTTGGTGGTGGTTGTATTGGTGGTGGTAATGGTGGTGTTTTTGTGGTGGTATTGGTGGTGGTACTGGTTGTGGTGGCAGTGGTATTGGTGGTGGTGGTATTGGTGGTGTTATTGGTGGTGGTGGTACTGGTGGTATTGGTGGTATTATTATTGGTGTTGGTATTGGTGGTTTAGGTATTGGTGGAGGTATTTGTATTTGTGGTTGTGGAGGTGGAATTGGTGGTGGTATTGGTATTGGTGGTGATTGTATTGGTGGTGGTGGTGTTGGTGGTAGTGGTAGTGGTATTGGTGGTTTTGGTGGTGGTAGTGGTATTGGTGGTATTGGTTGTGGTGGTATTGGCGGTGGTGGTATTATTGGTTGTAATGGTGGAGGTGGTATTGGTGTTGGTGATGGTATTGGTATTTGTGGTGGTGGTATTGGTGGTACTGATATTGGTGTTGGTGGTGGTATTGGTGGTGGTGGTATTGGTGGTGGTACTGGTGGTTGTGATTTTGCTGGTGGTATTGGTGGTGGCATTGGTGGTGGTGGTATTGGTATTGGTGGTGGTGGTATTGGTATTGGTGGTTGTGGCGGTAGTGGTGGTATTGGTGGTGGTGGTATTGGTGGTGGTGGAATTGGTGGTGGTGGTATTGGTGGTGATGGTGGTGGTATTGGTGGTAGTATTGGTGTTGGTCGTGGTATTGGTATTGTTGGTGGTATTGCTGGTGGTGGTATTGGTGGTGGTGGTATTGGTGGTGGTATTGGTGGTGGTGGTATTGGTGGTGGTATTGGTGGTGGTGGTGGTATTGGTAGCTGTGGAATTGGTGGTGTTGGTGGTATTGGTGGTGTAGGCATTGGTGGAGGAGGTGGTATTGGTGTTATTGGTAGTGGTGGTATTGGTGGTGCTATTGGTGGTGGTATTGGTACTGGTGGTGGTATTAGTGGTGTTATTGGTGGTATTGGTGGTGGTGGTGGTATTGGTGGTGGTGGTGGTATTGGTGGTGGTGGTATTGGCGGTGGTGGAATTGGTGGTGGTATTGGTGGTGTAGGCATTGGTGGTGAAGGTGGTATTGGTAGTATTTGTAGTGGTGGTATTGGTTTTGGTGGTGGTATTGGTGGTGGTGGTATTGGTGGTGGTATTAGTGGTGGTGGTATTGGTATTGGCAGTGGCATTGGTATTGGTGGTGGTCGTATTGGTATTGGTGGTGGTGGTATTGGTGGTGGTGGAATTGGTGGTGGTGGTATTGGTGGTGATAGTGGTATTGGTGGTGATGGTATTGGTGGTGGTGATGGTATTAATGATGGTGATATTGGTGGAGGTAGTGGTTTTGGTGGTGGTATTGGTGGTGGTATTGGTAGTGGTGGCAATGGTGGTGGTGGTATTGGTGGTGGTATTGGTGGTGGTAATGGGGGTGGTGGTGGTATTGGTGGTATTGGTGGTGGTGGTGTTATTGTTGGTGGTATTGGTGGTGGTAGTATTGGTGGTGGTGGTGGTATTGGTGGTGGTGGTATTGGTAGTGGTGGTATTGGCAGTGGTGGCATTGGTGGTATTGGAATTGGTGGTGTTATTGGCAGTGGTATTGGTGGTGTTAGAGGTGGTATTGGTTGTGATATTGGTGGTGGTTGTATTGGTATTGGTGATGGTGGTATTGGTAGTGGTGGTATTGGTGGTGGTATTGGTGGTGGTGGTGGTGGTGGTAGTATCGGTATTGGCGGTGGTATTGGTGGTTTTGGTGGTGGTATTGGTGGTGGTGGTGGTGGTGGTATTGGTATTGGTGGTGGTGGTATTGATGGTGGTGGTATTGGTGGTGGTATTGGTGGTGGTGTTATTGGTGGTGGTGGTGGAATCAGTGGTGGTATTGGTGGAGGTGATGGTATTGGTGGTGGCTGAGGTGGTATTGGTAGTGGTAATGGTGGTGGTGGTGGTGGTATTGGTGGTGGTAATGGGGGTGGTGGTGGTATTGGCAGTGGTTGGTATTGGTGGTATTGGTATTGGTGGTGGTATTGGTGGTGGTAGTATTGGCGGTGGTATTTGTATTGGTGGTGGTGGAGGTGGTATTGGTGGTAGTATTTGTTGTGGTTGTATTGATTTTGGTGGTGGTATTGGTGGTGGTAGTAATGGTAGTGGTGGTAGTGGTGGTGGTATTGGTGGTGGTGTTATTGGTGTTGGTAGTACTGGTATTGGTAATGGTATTGGTGGTGGTGGTGGTATTGGTGGTGGTGGTGGTATTGGTGGTGGTGGTATTGGTGGTGGTGTTGGTATGGTTGTTATTGGTGGTGGTGTTATTGGTATTGGTGGTGGCAGTATTGGTGGGTGTGGTATTGGTGGTGGTGGTATTGGTGGTGGTGGTATTGGTATTAGCGGTGGCATTGGTATTGGTGGTGGTGGTATTGGTATTGGTGGTGGTGGTATTTGTGGTGGTGTTGGTGGTGGTTGTATTGGTGGTGGTAATGGTGGTGTTTTTGTGGTGGTATTGGTGGTGGTACTGGTTGTGGTGGCAGTGGTATTGGTGGTGGTGGTATTGGTGGTGTTATTGGTGGTGGTGGTACTGGTGGTATTGGTGGTATTATTATTGGTGTTGGTATTGGTGGTTTAGGTATTGGTGGAGGTATTTGTATTTGTGGTTGTGGAGGTGGAATTGGTGGTGGTATTGGTATTGGTGGTGATTGTATTGGTGGTATTGGTGGTGGTGGTGTTGGTGGTAGTGGTAGTGGTATTGGTGGTTTTGGTGGTGGTAGTGGTATTGGTGGTATTGGTTGTGGTGGTATTGGCGGTGGTGGTATTATTGGTTGTAATGGTGGAGGTGGTATTGGTGTTGGTGATGGTATTGGTATTTGTGGTGGTGGTATTGGTGGTACTGATATTGGTGTTGGTGGTGGTATTGGTGGTGGTGGTATTGGTGGTGGTACTGGTGGTTGTGATTTTGCTGGTGGTATTGGTGGTGGCATTGGTGGTGGTGGTATTGGTATTGGTGGTGGTGGTATTGGTATTGGTGGTTGTGGCGGTAGTGGTGGTATTGGTGGTGGTGGTATTGGTGGTGGTGGAATTGGTGGTGGTGGTATTGGTGGTGATGGTGGTGGTATTGGTGGTAGTATTGGTGTTGGTCGTGGTATTGGTATTGTTGGTGGTATTGCTGGTGGTGGTATTGGTGGTGGTGGTATTGGTGGTGGTATTGGTGGTGGTGGTATTGGTGGTGGTATTGGTGGTGGTGGTGGTATTGGTAGCTGTGGAATTGGTGGTGTTGGTGGTATTGGTGGTGTAGGCATTGGTGGTGGAGGTGGTATTGGTGTTATTGGTAGTGGTGGTATTGGTGGTGGTATTGGTGGTGGTATTGATACTGGTGGTATTGGTACTGGTGGTGGTATTAGTGGTGTTATTGGTGGTATTGGCGGTGGTGGTGGTATTGGTGGTGGTGGAATTGGTGGTGGTATTGGTGGTGTAGGCATTGGTGGTGGAGGTGGTATTGGTAGTATCGGTAGTGGTGGTATTGGTGGTGGTATTGGTGGTGGTGGTATTGGTGGTGGTATTAGTGGTGGTGGTATTGGTATTGGCAGTGGCATTGGTATTGGTGGTGGTCGTAATGGTATTGCTGGTGGTGGTATTGGTGGTGGTGGTATTGGTGGTGGTGGAATTGGTGGTGGTGGTATTGGTGGTGATAGTGGTATTGGTGGTGGTGGTGATGGTATTGGTGGTGGTGATGGTATTTATGATGGTGATATTGGTGGAGGTAGTGGTATTGGTGGTGGTATTGGTGGTGGTATTGGTGGTGGTTTTGGTGGTGGTATTGGTGGTGGTGGCAATGGTGGTGGTGGTAGTATTGGTGGTGGTAATGGAGTGGTGGTGGTATTGGTGGTGGTGGTGTATTGTTGTTGGTTGTATTGGTGGTGGTAGTATTGGTGGTGGTGGTGGTGGTATTGGTGGTGGTGGTATTGGTAGTGGTGGTATTGGTGGTGGTGGTATTGGTGGTATTGGAATTGGTGGTGTTAGAGGTGGTATTGGTTGTGGTATTGGTGGTGGTTGTATTGGTGATGGTGGCATTGGTGGTGGTAGTATTGGTAGTGGTGGTATTGGTGGTGGTGGTGGTGGTATTGGTGGTGGTGGTATCGGTATTGGCGGTGGAATTGGTGGTTTTGGTATTGGTGGTGGTGGTGGTGGTATTGGTATTAGTGGTGGTGGTATTGATGGTGGTGGTATTGGTGGTGGTGTTATTGGTGGTGGAATCAGTGGTGGTATTGGTGGAGGTGATGATATTGGTGGTGGCTGAGGTGGTATTGGTAGTGGTAATGGTGGTGGTTGTGGTATTGGTGGTGGTGGTATTGGTGGTGGTAATGGGGGTGGTGGTGGTATTGGCGGTGGTTGGTATTGGTGGTATTGGTATCAGTGGTATTGGTGGTGGTATTGGTGGTGGTAGTATTGGCGGTGGTATTGGTATTGATTGTGGTGGAGGTGGTATTGGTGGTAGTATTTGTCATGGTTGTATTTATTTTGGTGGTGGTGGTATTGGTGGTGGTAGTAATGGTAGTGGTGGTATTGGTGGTGGTGTTATTGGTGTTGGTAGTATTGGTATTGGTGATGGTATTGGTATTGGTGGTGGTGGTGGTATTGGTGGTGGTGTTGGTATGGTTGGTATTGGTGGTGATAGTGGTATTGGTGGTGGTGGTGATGGTATTGGTGGTGGTGATGGTATTTATGATGGTGATATTGGTGGAGGTAGTGGTATTGGTGGTGGTATTGGTGGTGGTTTTGGTGGTGGCAATGGTGGTATTGGTGGTGGTATTGGTGGTGGTAATGGGGGTGGTGGTGGTATTGGTGGTATTGGTGGTATTGGTGGTGGTGGTGAATTGTTGTTGGTTGTATTGGTGGTGGTAGTATTGGTGGTGGTGGTGGTATTGGTGGTGGTGGTATTGGTAGTGGTGGTATTGATGGTGGTGGTATTGGTGGTATTGGAATTGGTGGTGGTATTGGAATTGGTGGTGGTATTGGTGCTGTTAGAGGTGGTATTGGTTGTGGTATTGGTGGTGGTTGTATTGGTATTGGTGATGGTGGTATTGGTGGTGGTAGTATTGGTAGTGGTGGTATTGGTGGTGGTATTGGTGGTGGTGGTATCGGTATTGGCGGTGATATTGGTGTTTTTGGTATTGATGGTGGTATTGGTGGTGGTGGTGGTGGTATTGGTATTAGTGGTGGTGGTATTGATGGTGGTGGTATTGGTGGTGGTATTGGTGGTGGTGTTGTTATTGGTGGTGGTGGTGGAATCAGTGGTGGTATTGGTGGAGGTGATGGTATTGGTGGTGGCTGAGTTGGTATTGGTAGTGGTAATGGTGGTGGTTGTGGTATTGGTGGTGATGGTATTGGTGGTGGTGGTATTGGCGGTGGTTGGTATTGGTGGTATTGGTATCAGTGGTATTGGTGTTGGTATTGGTGGTGGTAGTATTGGCGGAGGTATTGGTATTGGTTATGGTGGAGGTGGTATTGGTGGTAGTATTTGTCGTGGTTGTATTTATTTTGGTGGTGGTGGTATTGGTGGTGGTGTTATTGGTGTTGGTAGTATTGGTATTGGTGATGGTATTGGTAATGGTGGTGGTGGTGGTATTGGTGGTGGTGGTATTGGTGGTGGTGTTGGTATGGTTGGTATTGGTGGTGGTGTTATTGGTATTGGTGGTGGCAGTATTGGTGGTGGTGGTATTTGGTGGTGTTGGTGGTGGTATTGGTGGTGGTGGTATTGGTATTAGTGGTGGCATTGGTATTGGTGGTGGTGGTATTGGTATTGGTGGTGGTGGTATTTGTGGTGGTGTTGGTGGTGGTTGTATTGGTGGTGGTATTGGTGGTGGTGTTTTTGTGGAGGTTTTGGTGGTGGTATTGGTGGTGTTGGTATTGGTATTGTGGTGGTGGTATTGGTGGTATTGATATTACTGGTGGTATTGGTGGTGGTATTGGTGGTGGTACTGGTTGTGGTGGCAGTGGTATTGGTGGTGGTATTGGTATTGGTGGTGTTATTGGTGGTGGCGGTACTGGTGGTATTGGTGGTATTAGTATTGGTGGTTTAGGTATTGGTGTAGGTATTTGTATTTGTGGTTGTGGAGGTGGTATTGGTGGTGGTATTGGTATTGGTGGTGATTGTATTGGTGGTATTGGTGGTAGTGGTGGTTTTGGTGGTGGTGGTATTGGTGGTGGTATTGGTGGTGGTGTTGTTGGTGGTGGTGGTGGAATCAGTGGTGGTATTGGTGGAGGTGATGGTATTGGTGGTGGCTGAGGTGGTATTGGTAGTGGTAATGGTGGTGGTGGTGGTATTGGTGGTGGTAATGGGAGGTGGTGGTGGTATTGGCAGTGGTTGGTATTGGTGGTATTGGTATTGGTGGTGGTATTGGTGGTGGTGGTATTGGCGGTGGTATTTGTATTGGTGGTGGTGGAGGTGGTATTGGTGGTAGTATTGGTGTTGTGGTTGTATTGATTTTGGTGGTGGTATTGGTGGTGGTAGTAATGGTAGTGGTGGTAGTGGTGGTGGTATTGGTGGTGGTGTTATTGGTGTTGGTAGTACTGGTATTGGTAATGGTATTGGTGGTGGTGGTGGTATTGGTATTGGTGGTGGTATGTGGTGGTGGTGGTATTGGTGGTGGTGGCATTGGTATGAGTTGTTATTGGTGGTGGTGTTATTGGTATTGGTGGTGGCAGTATGGTGGTGGGTGGTGGTATTGGTTGGTGGTGGTATTGGTGGTGGTGGTATTGGTATTGGCGGTGGCATTGGTATTGGTGGTGGTGGTATTGGTATTGGTGGTGGTGGTATTTGTGGTGGTGTTGGTGGTGGTTGTATTGGTGGTGGTAATGGTGGTGGTTTTGTGGTGGTGGTATTGGTGGTGGTACTGGTTGTGGTGGCAGTGGTATTGGTGGTGGTGGTATTGGTGGTGTTATTGGTGGTGGTGGTACTGGTGGTATTGGTGGTATTATTATTGGTGTTGGTATTGGTGGTTTAGGTATTGGTGGAGGTATTGGTATTTGTGGTTGTGGAGGTGGAATTGGTGGTGGTATTGGTATTGGTGGTGATTGTATTGGTGGTATTGGTGGTGGTGGTGTTGGTGGTAGTGGTAGTGGTATTGGTGGTTTTGGTGGTGGTAGTGGTATTGGTGGTATTGGTTGTGGTGGTATTGGCGGTGGTGGTGGTATTGGTTGTAATGGTGGAGGTGGTATTGGTGTTGGTGATGGTATTGGTATTTGTGGTGGTGGTATTGGTGGTACTGATATTGGTGTTGGTGGTGGTATTGGTGGTGGTGGTATTGGTGGTGGTACTGGTGGTTGTGATTTTGCTGGTGGTATTGGTGGTGGCATTGGTGGTGGTGGTATTGGTATTGGTGGTGGTGGTATTGGTATTGGTGGTTGTGGCGGTAGTGGTGGTATTGGTGGTGGTGGTATTGGTGGTGGTGGAATTGGTGGTGGTGGTATTGGTGGTGATGGTGGTGGTATTGGTGGTAGTATTGGTGTTGGTCGTGGTATTGGTATTGTTGGTGGTATTGCTGGTGGTGGTATTGGTGGTGGTGGTATTGGTGGTGGTATTGGTGGTGGTGGTATTGGTGGTGGTATTGGTGGTGGTGGTGGTATTGGTAGCTGTGGAATTGGTGGTGTTGGTGGTATTGGTGGTGGTAGGCATTGGTGGTGGAGGTGGTATTGGTGTTATTGGTAGTGGTGGTATTGGTGGTGGTATTGGTGGTGGTATTGATACTGGTGGTATTGGTACTGGTGGTGGTATTAGTGGTGTTATTGGTGGTATTGGCGGTGGTGGTGGTATTGGTGGTGGTGGAATTGGTGGTGGTATTGGTGGTGTAGGCATTGGTGGTGGAGGTGGTATTGGTAGTATCGGTAGTGGTGGTATTGGTGGTGGTGTATTGGTGGTGGTGGTATTGGTGGTGGTGGTATTGGTGGTGGTGATTGGTATTGGCAGTGGCATTGGTATTGGTGGTGGTCGTGATGGTATTGCTGGTGGTGGTATTAGTGTGGTGGTGGTATTGGTGGTGGTGGAATTGGTGGTGGTGGTATTGGTGGTGATAGTGGTATTGGTGGTGGTGGTGATGGTATTGGTGGTGGTGATGGTATTTATGATGGTGATATTGGTGGAGGTAGTGGTATTGGTGGTGGTATTGGTGGTGGTATTGGTGGTGGTTTTGGTGGTGGTATTGGTGGTGGTGGCAGTGGTGGTGGTGGTGGTATTGGTGTGGTGGTAATTGGTAGTGGTGGTGGTATTGGTGGTGGTGGTGTATTGGTGTTGGTTGTATTGGTGGTGGTAGTATTGGTGGTGGTGGTGGTGGTATTGGTGGTGGTGGTATTGGTAGTGGTGGTATTGGTAGGTGGTGGTATTGGTGGTATTGGAATTGGTGGTGGTATTAGAGGTGGTATTGGTATGTGGTATTGGTGGTGGTTGTATTGGTGGTGGTTGCAGCATTGGTGGTGGTGGTATTGGTGGTGGTAGTATTGGTGGTGGTGGTGGTGGTATTGGTGGTGGGTGGTATCGGTATTGGTGGAATTGGTGGTTTGGTATTGGTGGTGGTGGTGGTGGTATTGGTATTAGTGGTGGTGGTATTGATGGTTGTATTGGTGGTATTGGTGGTGGTGTTATTGGTGGATGGAATCAGTGGTGGTATTGGTGGAGGTGATGATATTGGTGGTGGCTGAGGTGGTATTGGTAGTGGTAATGGTGGTGGTTGTGGTATTGGTGGTGGTGGTATTGGTGGTGGTAATGGGGGTGGTGGTGGTATTGGCGGTGGTTGGTATTGGTGGTATTGGTATCAGTGGTATTGGTGGTGGTATTGGTGGTGGTAGTATTGGCGGTGGTATTGGTATTGATTGTGGTGGAGGTGGTATTGGTGGTAGTATTTGTCATGGTTGTATTTATTTTGGTGGTGGTGGTATTGGTGGTGGTAGTAATGGTAGTGGTGGTATTGGTGGTGGTGTTATTGGTGTTGGTAGTATTGGTATTGGTGATGGTATTGGTATTGGTGGTGGTGGTGGTATTGGTGGTGGTGTTGGTATGGTTGGTATTGGTGGTGATAGTGGTATTGGTGGTGGTGGTGATGGTATTGGTGGTGGTGATGGTATTTATGATGGTGATATTGGTGGAGGTAGTGGTATTGGTGGTGGTATTGGTGGTGGTTTTGGTGGTGGCAATGGTGGTATTGGTGGTGGTATTGGTGGTGGTAATGGGGGTGGTGGTGGTATTGGTGGTATTGGTGGTATTGGTGGTGGTGGTGAATTGTTGTTGGTTGTATTGGTGGTGGTAGTATTGGTGGTGGTGGTGGTATTGGTGGTGGTGGTATTGGTAGTGGTGGTATTGATGTTGGTGGTATTGGTGGTATTGGAATTGGTGGTGGTATTGGAATTGGTGGTGGTATTGGTGCTGTTAGAGGTGGTATTGGTTGTGGTATTGGTGGTGGTTGTATTGGTATTGGTGATGGTGGTATTGGTGGTGGTAGTATTGGTAGTGGTGGTATTGGTGGTGGTATTGGTGGTGGTGGTATCGGTATTGGCGGTGATATTGGTGTTTTTGGTATTGATGGTGGTATTGGTGGTGGTGGT